>JAQQBS010001422.1:19407292-19445308 GCA_030347275.1 Microctonus aethiopoides
CTGAGATACAGCCGGTCAAAAAACACGCAAAAATTGCGAAAAATTTTTTGACCCTTTAATTTTTTCCTTTAGTGTAATGTTAATTTGCATTCATTAATTTTTTTTTAACGTATGTTCAAAAAAATTCGACAATGTAAATATCAGATGTTATTTATTGGTCCTTTAGGTTGAAGAAAAAATTTATGAATAATTTTTTTATATTTAAATTGTTTATGTTAATTGTGATTTTTTACAAACGTCAGAAAAAAAAATTTAGTTTCACAGTCGGGATCGTAACTTTTTTAAATATTAATAAAAATGAAAAAATCAAAAAGAATTTTGTTATATATTGTTATTATTATTATAGTTTGTCGAGAAAAAATTTTTCAATTCCGGAAAAATAACTAATTCATGAGATTTAAAAATTAACTTTTGCATTTTTCATGAAATATATTTCACGCATAATTTTCATAAAATACATTAATTCAAAATAATCAAGTCTGTTTTAACTCAGAAATAATGATTTCATTTGTAGTAATTTTTATTACAAGAATTTCTTCGCATAAAAATCATTAAATTGCATTTGATTAAAATACCTAAATTAACCAAGCATCAGAGATCTCACCTGAACCAAATGAAATAATTTATTCATCCATTTCAATCTTTCTATCAAACTTGTTCATGTAACACACATCATCTTTCTCATTCACACTTTTCTTCCCTCTACATTCAATATATAATTTTATCCATTGTCATTTCCTATTCACTATTTACATTAATCTAAACCTAATAAATTTCCAAATAACATTCGAATAATATGAATCATTATCCAGTCCACCACATGTCTAGTAATTTTTTCTTTTACTTTCTTACATTATCCAACAATATATTTCATTGCGATCACATTAATAAAAACTTTTTCTAATATTTTATGTCAACTTAGGAAGAACAAACTCCATTGCACATAGCATCCAGACTTGGTAATGTGGATATTGTCATGTTACTTCTGCAACATGGTGCTGCAGTTGATACAACGACTAAAGATATGTATACAGCACTTCATATTGCAGCAAAAGAAGGCCAAGAAGAGGTAAAGTACAATAACGATGATATAGTCCAAATAGTGAACTATATAAATTCACAAAATACTATTTATTTATTTTGGTCACGTCATAAAGAATATATGATATAATATTTTATGTTATTCATTTTTAAATATTTTAATACACATATTTTATTTATCACCATATATATTATCATTATTTTTGTCACATTTAATTTATTTATGTATGTAATTTTATTTTTTGTCCCCATTATATTTTAATAAAAATTATCAGCATTTATTCTTATTCTATCTACAATTTTTTCATTGGAGCTTTTTGTACAATTTTGTGTTTGAGTAGACTTGTTTTTTTTTTATACTGGATATGACGTGATATATAACATGAATTGGAAACGTCTACTTAATCCTATTGATCATATAAGGTAAGCATTGTATCATTCATTTGCCATGTAAATTGCTTCGAAATATTTATTTGCTTTATAAATTTCATTTTGTCTCAACAATCAACACAACAATGAAAATTTTCCAATGGAAATTATTAATAAATATTGATAAATATCCACAGGTTGCAGCAATTCTTGTAGAAAATCAAGCGTCAGTTAAAGCTACAACTAAAAATGGATTTACACCATTACATGTTGCTGCCAAGTATGGAAATATGAATGTTGCTAAGATATTATTACAAAAAGAGAGTAAACTTGATTCGCAAGGCAAGGTAATATATTATTAATTAATCCAACAAATAATCTAATAAAAACAAATGAAATCTTTTTGGTTTTATATAAATTTATATTCAAATAAATTTTCATTTTATTTTTAGAATGATATTACGCCATTACATTTGGCTTGTCATTATGATCATTCAAATGTAGCGAATATGATTTTGGAAAAAGGTGCATCGCCGCATCTTCCATCACAAAATGGCCACACTCCATTACATATCGCAGCAAGAAAAAATCAAATGGATATTGCATCAACTTTGCTTGAACATGGCGCAGATCCAAATGCTCAATCAAAAGCTGGTTTTACGCCATTACAATTGAGCGCCCAAAAGGGACATTATGACATGACAAATTTATTAATTGAACATGGCGCTGATCCCAATCATAAAGCAAAAAATGGTCTTACAGCATTGCATTTATGTGCACAAGAAGATTCTATTCGCGTTGCGTCAATTCTTGTTAAAAATGGTGCTAATGTTGAGAGTGAAACTGAATCAGGTTATAGACCTATTCATGTTGCTTCACACTTTGGCAATTTATCAATGATTCGATTTCTTCTTAAACATAATGCACAAATTGATGTTTGTACCAATCATAATTATACTCCATTGCATCAAGCTGCACAGCAGGGACATGCTCATGTTGCAACAGCTCTTGTCGAAGGAAATGCATCGCATAATGCAAAAACAAAGGTAGTAAATATTTTATTTACATATTTTAAATTGATTTTTTTATTTTTTATTTAATTTTTATCAATTATTTTTCTTTAGGATGGACTAACGCCATTAAATGTAGCGCAAAAATTGGGATATATATCAGTGATGGAAGTATTGAAAGGATTGCCGTATGATACGCAAACTCCTGATAATAAAATGTGGGAAGAAAAATATAAAGTTATCGCACCAGAAAGTTTACAAGAGACAAATTTTATGTCGGATTCTGATGATGAAGGTGGCTCAGATGGATTAATTAATGAACAACCATACAGATATTTAACAGCTGATTTAATGAAGAGTTTACGTGATGATTCATTACCAATTGACGTTACACGAGATGATCCAATACACCGTCAATTGTCTAAAGAAGAAAAGCAAGAATTTACACAAAGTAATAATTATTGTCCGCCAGAGAATTTCGACTCGACAGACGGAATTAATTTAGGGTAATTATTGCTTGTAATTAAAAAAAAACTTATAATACGAATTAGTTTGAATTAATGATCTAAAATTTATTTCTTTATTTGATTTTAGAAGACTCCACTTCAGATCGTGAGTATTATGGAATAAATTTCAGATATTTCAGAAACAATTAATTTAAAATGGGGAAATTCTTTTTTTTTTCTTCTTCAGATTCTTGGTGAGTTTCTTGGTTGATGCACGTGGCGGTACAATGAAAGGTTGTCGCCATAGTGGAATAAGAATTATTGTACCACCAAGAAGAGCACCAATGCCTATTCGTGTTACGTGTAGATTGATGAAGCCAAGTAAAGTTGCAAGTCCACCGTCGTTGATGGAAGGCGAAGCTTTGGCCACTCGAATTATTGAAATGGGCCCGGTCGGCGCTTCATTTCTAGGGTACCTAAATTAATTATAAATATCAATACAATAATATTCCAGAGTTTAATTAAATTTTTTTTTTTTTCATTGTTTAATCACAGGCCTGTATTGATTGATGTTCCACATTTTGCTGCGATCCAAGGCAAAGAGAGAGAATTGATAATTTTACGAAGTGAAAATGGCGAAACGTGGAAGGAACACGATAACTCGCATGAAAATGACGATTCACTTTTTAATACTGCTCACGATACGCAAATGAGCGCGTCTCATACAGGACGAATAATGCGAATAATTACCACTGAATTCCCACAATATTTTGCGATTGTAACTCGAATAAAACAAGAAGTTCATGTGATTGGAGCAGATGGTGGTATATTAATTTCTAGCGTTGCTAATCATGTTCAAGCAGTGTTTCCACCTGGTGCTTTGACAAAAAAAATTAAAGTTGGACTGCAGGTAAATATAAAATGAATAATTAATAATTTAAGATGGTTCGTTTGAGGCGACAATTTTTTTTTCTTTGCTTAACTGTCGGAATATTACTCTAAACATTCAAAAAAAAAAAAATTTCTACCAAAGATGAGCTTTTAATTTTTATATTAAGTACTTCACAAATCAATTTGAAATTTCCCCATTTAATTCACACGTAAATCTCAACTTTTTTTTTTCATTCATGCATGGCTTCGCGGCATTTTGTGCTATTTAATTGGTTCTCAGCAAAAATTGTACAGAAATACATAATCTTTAATAGTGCCTATCACTAAATTACGTTCTATGAATTGCTCTACCGATAAAAAATGTTAAAGTTGATTTATGCTCAAATTTTATAGTTTTTTCGATTTTTCTCGAAAACTATCAACTTTACAGTAAAAGTTAATGAGACCTTTTTTGTAGGATATTAAATTTTCTACAGAATAGTTTTCTTAACAAAAACCCGTAAAGCTAATAGTTTTTGAGAAAAATCCAATTAAAATAATATCATGCAATTCATAGAAGACCAATTCAAGGTATAAATAATTCAAGTTTCCATATGTTTAATTGGATTTTTCTCAAAAACTATTAGCTTTACGGTTTTTTGTTATGAAGACTATTCTGTAGAAAATTTAATGTCCTACAAAAAAGGTCTCATTAACTTTTACTGTAAAGTTGATAGTTTTCGAAAAAAATCGAAGAAACTATGAAATTCCAGCAAAAATCGGCTTCAACATTTTTTACCGATAGAGCAGTTCACATAACATAATTTAGTGATAGGCACTATTAAAGATTATATATTTCTGTACAATTTCTGTTGAAAACCAATTAAATAGCACACAATGAGGCGAAGCCATGCATAAATGAAAACAAAAAAAATTGAAATTTACGTGTTAATTAAATGGGAAAATTTCAAATTGATTTTTTGAGTAAAAAATTAAGAGCTCATCTTTTGTGAGAATTTTTTTTTTTTTTTAATGTTTAGAGTAATATTCCGTCAATTAGACAAAGAAAAAAAAATAGTCGCCTCAAACGAAGCACCCTAATAAAAAATAAATATGTTTACAATTATGAATGATTCAAATTTCGCGTTTATTAATTTGTATTTTGTTTTCTATTTTGTAGGCACACATTATTCCAGCTGAATTAACGGCAAAATTACTTGGTAATTGTGTGGCAGTGTCACCGGTAATTACCATTGAACCACGACGAAGAAAATTTCATAAACCGATTACTTTGACAATCCCAACTCCTCAAGCTGCTAATAAAGGAATGATTAATCAATACGGAGGTGAAACTCCAACGCTACGTTTGTTATGTAGCATCGCTGGTGGTACAAGTGAAGCACAATGGGAAGATGTTACTGGATCAACTCCATTAACTTTTCTCAATGATAGAGTTTCATTTACGACAACGGTTTCTGCACGATTTTGGTTAATGGATTGTCGAAATATCAGCGAAGTACCAAAAATGGCTACGGAACTTTATAAAGAATCACTTTTTGTACCATTCATTACAAAGTAACTAAATTTTATTTAAGTAATAACCAAAAAATTCTTGAAATTATTGTTTTAATTATTTGTTTTCTTTTTTATTTTCACAGCTTTGTTATTTATACTAAACGATTCGATCTGCTTGAAGCAACGTTACGTATTTTGTGCATGACTGATGGAAAGGAAATAATGCACACGTTGGAAAGACAAGAAGAATTTTTAGAAATCGTTAAAAGCCGTGATGTCGAAGTGAGAATTTAGATAAATGCAATTATTTTTATTTTTGACTTTGATTGTTTTTATTATAATATTTATCAATATATTTATATTTTAGGCTTTGGATGGAAAAGATCTTTACTTAGAGTTTAGTGGAAATTTGGTACCTGTAACTAAATCCGGCCAACAGCTCAAGTTCACTTTTAAGGCATTCCGTCAAAACAGATTAACCTTCCACGTTAAAGTTAAAGATTCACAACTTGATCCTGTTGCACGTATGATGTTTATGCGTGATTCGAAAGTGGCCAAGGGTGATCCACCCCAACAACCAATCTGCGTTCTAAATATTGTCCTGCCAGAAGTATCATTACCAAAATCTGAATCTACAACTAAAATAAAAGGTATCATAATTATAATAATCAATAAAAACACAATAGAAAACAAAAAACAAATATTTTATCATCAGCATTTTGGAATGATGCAAACATATATTCTTTTATATTATTCATCGCATGCCATAAATTAGGAATATTTTTTTTCTTTTTTTTCCATTGTAGAATTAGATTCCAACTTCATTAGCAAAATGGATATGTATCAAACCACATACATGAGAGATTACGGAGAAAAACGCGACATACCAAAACCCACATCGCCAAAAGAACAAAAATTCATAACAGATATTTTACACAATGAACAAACAGGTATGTATTTTATTCATTCAAACAAATCATTAAATTTTAATATGGAACGAGTGATAAAAAGTTATAAATGTTGCACAAATAATATTGACAAAATCAAATTATATTAATTAATAATGTTAAAAACAATATAATGAAGAAATATAAAAGAAAAAAATGTCTAACGGCATTTTAATTCAATGTCATCAAATCGATAACAATTCATACCTTTCTGTTAACAATGAAAAAGTTTAATATAATTGATTATTGTGGCCTAAATATTTGTGTTGCAAACAAATACACATGGTCATTTTTTCCTAGTAAAATAAAAATATCTTGATCCTATTATCGCGTATAAATCATGTTAGGCTTCGTAAATTTAATTATAAACAATTCACATGACTAATAATAGTGTCTTAGAGATATGTGAATATTTTGTTAGTGAGTGACGAACCATTTCTAAGACAGAACGTTCATAGTCACAAATAAAATTTGAGGTTATAATCATCATTTACAATATATAAAAATAATAAAACAAAAATTATTCACTGCAAAATGTCGTGCGAAAAAAATACATCGTCACCATTGGAAGAATTATGTGGAATAAATTGTCAAGTTGGACCAATACTTTCTGATGGAATAACCAAACAAGATTCAATATGTTCCAACGCTGATAATTCACCAGGCGCAAAACCTAAAAGAAAATCACGATCAACTCGACGACGTTTAAATGCAATGATGAGTAATGTATCACTACATTTTTCCGACACGGATTCTGAGGGTGAGTTGACAAAAATACGAAATTTAAGTCCAGCCAAGAGCAAAATTACTCACAATATTAATAATAATCAACCACAACTGCAAGCGCCGATGATATCGGTTACATTAGAAAATTCTGACTCGGAACAAACGCATTTTAATTGGGATGGATTGAGCGATTTTCCAACGCCTGAAAGACGTAGTAGTTTTGCTGAAAATTTAACGGATGTCGATGAAATTTATGGCAGTGATACGGACAATGATAAAGTTGAGAAAAAAGGTTTAGATATAATGGAAAATAATCTTCAAGGGGAAACAGATATTGAAGATATGTCAAATGATGAAGGTGATGATGATATTGATGCAACACCAATTTATATCAAGCCAAGATTTGATATTCTTCGTGAATTTGGAGGTGGTACAATAACTACTAAAGAGGGTGATGGACCATTTTCCGTAGAGATTAGAAATCAAATGTCATTCGATGAATCTGATGATGTGCATGAATCTCGATATGGTTTGGGTACAATTGATAGTCAATTACACGGTGGAACAGATTCAGAGGACATCGATGTATCTGATGAAGATGAAGAACCCGAAGGTGCTTATGGACAACGTAATATCTTGGAGGATTTTGATTTGTTGGCAGCGTCTCAAGTTGTTGTTAAAAATGTTAATAAAATGGAGAATTTATTGAGTGTTCCAGACATAGCTGATGACATTAGCGACAGTCATACAGACATTGAAGATATTGATTAATTTAATTTAATAAATATATTCAAACTAAATCGCGATATATTATTGAAATGATGATGGAAATAGAATTTAATACAATTTTAAAGACAAGAAAGGCCAAAGTAATCCTTATATGACACACATATTTTTATTTATTTAATTTTTCTTTTTTCTTTCAATTCTTTTGGTACGTTTTCTATTTTCGTTCTCTTGTTGCATCGAGCTGATGAATTTCTAACGCTTGAGAATGAGTGAATTTTTTGATTAAATTTATTGACAATATTTGTTGCATGTTTCATTCATTTTCAAATCATTTTATTTATCACGGTACAATTTATTAAAGCAAATAATGCAATTCATTTATATACATGTATTGATGTAATATTTCATTTCAATAATTTTTTTTTGTTCATAATTGCCTTCATACGCAAATAAACAAAATAATGGAATGATCGTTTTCTTAATTATTATAAAATTCAAATTTAATAAACGTGAAATTTATTCGAGTTTCTTTGATTATTATATTCCAGAAAGAAATGCCGTCCTCAACATTATCATAGACAACCGAATGGGACATTAACTGAAATCAAAATTAAATATATTGAAATGTTAAATATAAAATTTACATCCATGTTTAAATAATTGAAAGTTTATAAAAAAGAAACAGTTTTATTTGTTAAAAATCTTTACCTTGTATTACATATTCAAATGAATGGTATCAATCAATCAATAATTAATAGTTGGAATAACTAATCGTTAAGTACAAAATATGATAGAAAATGGAAAAAAAAAACAAAGGAAACAAACGATAAAGAAGAAATAAAATGTGAAGATGTTGTGTCGTTATAATTTTAATCTTAGTTAAAAATAAATACTTTATTGAATCTCGTTAAATAATTCGAATAAAGTTTATTGTAATGAAATGTATACATATTTATTGAATCAAAAAATTGAGACAAATTAAATGAGTTATTCTAATAATAAATCGAATAATACGAACATAATTCTTGGTTGTTCTAGATGCCGCTACCATTCACGAATCCCTTGCACAAAAAGTGGCTTGTCCTATACAATCCGTAGATGCTAGTTATCCCAATAACATAAGCAATGACGGAGAAATATCACCAAATCGTGAAAAAAAGACGTACTCAGAAAAACGAAAATTTTGGGAGGATATTACAAAAAAAAGAGAAAACTATCAAAGATCTGAGTCTGAGGTATCAAGAACTTCACAGCTTACTATCAATGAAAGTGACAGTGATTATCTACAAAATGTTGTGTCGGAGGAAGATTTTGACACAATGCCAGAACGTTCGGAAACAATGGAGGATTTAAATATTCCAGATATGTCAGAGTGTTCTGTCGCTGAAAAGGCGCATTATTTTGAAGAACAAATACAAAAAGAATTGGCAGCAAAAACACGACCAGTATCTAAATTAATATCACAGGATTCATTAATTGAGAGACGAACAAGCATTACTGAAGAGCAAATTGATACAAAAGATGCAAAGCACGACAGGAATGTTTTGGAGTTTGAACGAGGTGAAAAAAGTGATGTAACAAAAATTAATAATGTCGAGCAGTTGAATACTTTTGAATTAAACGATGAAAGTATTGGTAATTTGCCGAAATCAATCAAGGAAGAAAGACAAATTTGCAGTGAATTCATTCTTAATGAAATACAATTTACTGAGGACGAATTGCAACAGTTGCAGACAGTTGATAAGACGACAGTAGAGCTCAGTAAAAAGCCAGAAGCAGTAGAAGTATCTGAGCCAAAGCCTTCATTGATTCCTCGAAAAATACTGCCGGAGATTATAAGTAAGTTTGAAACAGAGGAAAAGGTCAAGGACGCACAATTAGAAACAATGACGCAGAAATATATTGAAGACAAGGGATTTTTTACTTCTGAAATAAATCTCAGTAATGACGAAACGCAAAGCACAACGGAACAATTAGATAAATTTGTTATTAATGAAGATCTGGATGCAAAAAAAGATAGCGACACAGAAACTTCAATTATTATTACAGAAACAAGAGCGCCCTCGAAAATACCAATGAAAATTAAAACAGAAATCACAAGTCAAATTGAAACGAAACACGATGTGACAGAAACTAAAGTAGACATTCCGTTATTTAAAAGAGAAACATCAAATTTATCTGAAAAAGATTTTAATAAAAGAGAATCAAAAATTCCAGTTCCATCGGGTAAAGTTGATAAAGAAAAACTTCCGAAGGTAAAAGATAATGTGATTGAATCATTGTCTAAAGATACTGAAATCATTCCTGATGATAAGAAAAAACGATCTGGTATTCCAAAGAGGGTGATTGAAACAAGTATTACAAAAATTATTGACAAAGATCCAGCTCAAGAGGAAATAGTTGAAACAACCAAAACAAAAATTACCGAGAAAGTTTCTCAACACTATCAAGAACATACTTCAGAAACTAAGACACAGTCTCAAACATTTACAAAGACATTTACTGATGCCAAAGAAGCAATGAAAGCATTTGAAGATATGGAGACACTAATGGCGTCGGACATATCAGTGACAACATCAAAAGTTGATCACGTAAAGTCAACAAAGTTGGAGAAAAAGGAAATTATTTCATCGGAGATATCACGAGGTGATGAAAAAACTTTAACGCATAAAGAAAATGAACGTAAACTTTGTGAAAAATCGGTAGAATCAATAGTAACTAGAGAATCATTGGACGAGACTTCAGAAGATAAAATATCTAAAGTGAAAAAGTCTGACAAAAGTATGACTCAAGAAATTGCCGTGAATTCATCGGGAGGTAAGCAAACCATTGATGCATCTGCTTCTGAAGCTATGACAATGATAAACAATGAACAACGAGTTCAATCATTGGAAGACAGTGATGGAATTGTCATTCAAGAAGCAGGAATGAAAAAATTAAAAGAACATGAAATTGAAATGGCGATTAAAATTGAAAAAGATGAATTGCAATCGAGAGAAGAAAAAGAAATTGACGTATCTGAACTAAGAATGAGCCTTGAAGATGAGTTGAAAGCTGCGGTAATTCGTGAAGAAATTCATCAAGAATCGTCAAGTCATTCAGACACAAAAATGTTTCCTTCGCGTGAAACATCTGAGGATATTTCTCGTGATGAGGCATTTGTTGAAGAAATATCTGAGGATCATTCTTCGCATAATGTAGATAAATCCGAGGCGAGAAATATTGCTGAAACAATTGTTCAATCGATTGAAGATGAAATTGTTAAACGATCAGAAAGTTCAGGAGCTTTAAAATTGGGCTTTGATTTAGAAAGCGAACAAATGGACGTTGAATCTGAAACCTTTGACGAAGAATTGGCCGATGATTTAACAAAGAAATTCGAGAATATTATGGGTAAAAGAAAAGAAAGTCAGGCACAGGTAATCGAAAGCATTGAACAAGTTCGTGCGTCAATATTAGGACATGACGAACGACTTGATAAAGATTCGACACGTGGCAGTTTAAGTGTCAGCGATGATTTAACAAAAGATGAGGATTCAACGCCTCACGACAGAGAGGAAAGTTTTGCATCATCATCATCGCAAGCAAAAATAATTGATAGAGACTTCACAATGAGTCCCAGCAGTATGTCCGATCAAATTGAACTTGAGGAAGTTTTTGAAATGGAAAAACAATCAAATGATAATGATCCAAGGAAACAAATAGTTGAACTACCGATAGAAATAAAAGTCGCGGAAGAATATATCGAGGAACTCGGGGAAGTTGCAACTTCATTAAAATTTGAAGCTTGCGAAAGTTCTGGAGCTCGTGTATTGGAAATTCTTGAACCAGTAGAAGATTATCAAATGCGACAGGATTCAATTGACGCATCATCGCTGGAAATTGATGAACCCCGGAAATTTCACGATCGCAATCTTTCATCTGATGATCAGTATATGAAAGATTTAAATTTTGTTAAACTTCACGAGAGCCAAGCTGTGCATTCTCTGGATAAAATTTGTGATACAGACATGACATTTAGTCCTAGCACACCTTCGGAATCATCTTTAGTTCAAGGACAAAGTCAAAGTTTGAATAAAGTATCTGATATTATTAAAAGTGACGATTGGATTGAAAGCGATGACGCAGGATTTTCATCAATGGAGCATGAACGACCCGATGTGGAAACGATCACAAATTTAAATACAAAAGAGATTGATATAAATATAATACCGCCAGTTGTTTCGCCCAGGACCAAATTGAAAGAATTAGAAATTGATCAGAGTAAATGGATGATTGGAGAGGATAAAATTGTTGTTACTGAAGTATTACAACCATCACAAGAATTTGATAAAGAACTTGACGAATATCATTCAAGTATTGTTAAACAACAAAGTCTTACGTCGTCGCACGATGGATCTGGTGAATTAGAATCGGTTACAAGATCGTCCGAGGATATAAGCACAATAGATTCTGTGAGAGAATCTTCAGCAGTTGAAATTACTGTAGCTAAACCACGTAAATTTACCGTTGAATTAGTTAATGAAGTCGATGTAGAACAAGAAATTTCATTAATAGAAGATAAACTTGATGTGAGTTGTCAAGAATTAGTTGATACATTAAAACGAGAATATGAAGCGAAGACGCCAACTGATGAAAAGATTCCTTTAACACCACGAAGAACTTCAGAGAGTGAAGGGGAATCAATTGTTGAAGAATTTGTATCCAAAGAGTCAGAAATACCTGAATATATCCCGACTGATGAGTTAGTGGTTAATTTTAATGAAAACATTTCTGTTGATGTACCAATATTTGAAACGAAATCAATGAAGTCAAATGAAAAAATTGAAATGTACGAAGCTGAAGAGAAAGACGTAGACACACAAGAAGTGCTAGAAGCTGTAGAAAAAAAAGAAATAAAAGTCGAAGTGGCATTAAAAGGTTTGAAGGAAACATTTCCTACTAAATCTTTAGATAATTCAAGAAGACATTTTGAAAAAAGTGCTGATACTCGCGATAAATCAGGTCAAGGAGTGTCAATGGATTCAAGTAATTTAAAATTGAAAAAAGATGATTTATCAAATGTAGAGTTGAGTGCACGATATGCAATTACGGTATTGGATCAGGTGGTAAATAAAGAAATTGCTGAAGTTAAGGAATCATTAGAAGCTGCTAAACAAGATTTAATTGAAGAATTAAGCGAAAATAGTGAAACCGTATTTCAAATCAAAGATTCACCGTCTGAATTTCAATTTAAACTTCAACCAGAATCCATTCCCAATGATCTTCCTTTCTTATACAAAGCCCCATCATTGGAGCAAGTTGTTACTGATCGCGACGGACAATCGGAATCACCCATTGTAAAACCGCGAAATCAAGAGTACGAAAGTATGTTAGAGACTGCAGTCGATGATAAAAATACCATGGATGAATCAGTAGCTGGAGAAATAAAAGTTGCCGTTCATAAAATTATCGATGAATCTTCTTCAGTGCCAATTCCAGCAAGCAGATCATCATCGGATGTGGAAACTAAAGAAGGAAGTAGCTCTTTGTCTTTACCACCTCAACCAGCACCACGAAAACGTCAAAAACCCGCACGAGTATCAAAGAAAATTTATTCTGAAAGTGAGGGTGGATCAAGCTCAGGTGAAAGTAGCAATTATCAATCATGCGATTATGAAATAGGGAGCGGAAGTAGACCATCATCTTCTGATATTGAAGCATTACAATCGGCGTCAGGTGTTCTTTCAGGTACAGCATCAGAATACGAAACTGCGTTGATGTCCATTGAACAATCCTCAATATCTAAACGAACATCCCAAGAATATCACAGCGCGGTATCCACTCTTAGTTCACGGGAGTCAATGAAATCTTTAAATTCATTGAGTTCCGGTCATTTGGGTAGCATTGACAGTACAGGTGAACTAACAGAGACTTTAGTAGCGTCCGAATCAGAAGAAGAAATCGACAAAGAAGAAATTAATGAAAATTTAGAATTAGCTTTAGACGATGACGATGATCAAGCTAAAGTGTCAGAAGACTCTTTAGGTAGTGATATCCCACTTGATGAATCATTTGACAATGTATCCGGCGACATTCCAAATAAAATGAAACGATCGTCAGAAATGATATTTCAACAAATATCTGACGATGCTGAAAGTTCATTGAATCCTGAAGCGTTAGAAGGCTCTAATGAAGATCAATCGACAAAAATTACATCCAGTGTTATGATTAGTGAAGATGATGACGTTAAAACGTCTTTAATTGATGCCACATCTGAGCAATTAAGTGGAAAAATTGAAAGCAGTTCGTCGGCTGAAAATAAATTGAAGTTTATTGAGCCACAATCGACTGGCGATGATATCGATTCATCGGAATTGAAAATGGGCTCTGCAAGTATGTTGGATGAGGCAGAAGCGTTATTATTATCCAAAAGGTCTGTTCTTCAGCAAGCAAGTATGTCAACGTCATCAACATCGGGAATGTCAACTGAAACAGTGATCGAACGGGAAAAAGTTGAGAGACATTCACCAGACAGCGATTCATTTGAATTAGTTGATAAGCCCGATATAATAGATGATTTCGTTGTCATTGAAGAAGTTGGTAAAGAAGCTGAGGAATTTGATGCCGAAGGAAAAAGTATATCTATTAAAACAATACCACATATTGCGGTGAAGAAATTTGATCGAGATTTAGAAAATTTAATTACGGATACAAAACAAGATGCACAAATATCTGCAAATCAGGTGATAAAAAATAATGAATTATTTGATTTTGATCCAGAGGAAAGTCCACCGCAAGCATCAAATGAAGATCAATTATCTCAATCGTATTCTGATGATGAGCAAGATGCTAAAAAATGGATGGAAATGCAATTTCAAGCTGATTCACGTGCTTTCGATTTGGAATATGATCGTGGACCACTTGAAGATATCAAAGAAGAAGAAATAACTGACTTTGAAGCTGGTAGCAGTCGTTTTGGTAGTCTTGGCAGTCATAAAGGATCAATTGGTAGCAGTGGAAGTATGAAAGGGAGTTATGGTAGCGCTATAGAATACGATATCATTGCTGGTAGAAAAGTACTTTCTAAGTCTATTGAACACGACAATATATCAATGAATTCACTTCAAGAGTTTGAATCATTGGAAAGCGTTGTTGCTAATGAAAATGCCAGAAGATTACAGCAATGTGGTTCACAGGATTCAATTAATAATGGCAGTCTTCCGCGAAGATATATAGCAAGTCGTTCCGGTCACGGCGATGATATATCTGTGTCATCATTGAAGGACTTTGAGGGTTTAGAGAGTGCGTGCAAAGAAGCACACATTATTGAATTACGCGCAAAAGAAGAAGAGGATTTATTGGAACATGAGAGTCCAGAGAATCGTTATCGATTGGAAAATTTACCTAAACCTAAAGTATCTGAAAGCAGCGTTGCTGGTTCATTTAATCCAAGTACTTCAGGATCAGATGATTATGAAAAAAGAATTATGGAGATTGATGAAATAATTCGTATTGCTCAAGCGAATGTTGAAAAATTTGATAGACAAGATGATACAACTGAAGACATATCGCAAATTGAAATTACTGATCTTGAGAAAATTGAACCAATTATTGTTACATCTGCGTTACCTGAAAGCGAAGATGTTTCACGAACGCGTGAAACGACAAATGTTATGGAGACAAGCACAGATTCACTTGAGCTTGAAGAAAATGCTGAGAAAAAATATAATCCAATGTTCCGAAGTTCAGATTCATTGGAAATGAAGACAACTATTGATTTTCCATCATTAAGTTATTCTGACTCATTGAATAATGTTCGTGAGCCTCAAGATACACAAATGACAGATCCATTTAATAATGTACGGCGTATTTCTTCGGATTCATTGGAAATGCCGGTGCTGGATCAATTGTCACACATTGCGGACACCCATGGCGTTGATATTGGAATTTATCAACCAAAGAGTGATGAAACATCGGTTGATGTTAAGATTACCAAAAATGGCAAGACAACATTTTCAAAAGCCACGCCAGATATGTAGAAAAATTGAGGTTAGGTTTGTAAATGATTTTAATATTATGAGACAAAATGGATTTGATTTTTATTTTTATTTTAGCTTCATTTCATAACAATAATTTACATTTGGATTAACAATTTATTTTGTCTTATTATCTCCAACTTTTGAATAACTTTTAATTCCTTTTATTTATATGTATGATATACTAATTGATGCTTATTTTGTTTAAAGGTTACAGATTTTTATTACTGGATTTATGGCTTACAAGTAACATATTTGCTATGGCATTACTCACAAATAAAGCTTTACTCGTGAAAAACGTGATGTTTATCAGCAATTTATGATAAAGAAGTGTGGATATTATTTGGGCTTGTGCATTGTGTGAAATAACTATGAATTTTATTATTATACGTTAATATTCTTCCGTTATTGGTGTGTTCGATGACGTTGATTTGAACAAAGTAAAGAAATAATTGATCATTGTGCAAAGAAATAAAGAAACAAACAAAATTGATAACCTTTAAACATATAATGTCTATATAATAAATAAAAAATATTAATTGTTGATTAAATATGCCACGAATGAATGTAAGTTTCATAAATACGGTAAAAAAAATCGTACAATCAACTTCTTTTTCGGTATATTTATAAATATATTAACAGTCTCACCCGGGTAAATTTCAGTGTTCTTAAATTTAAAATGGAATACCAAAAAAAAACAACAATAAAACAAAAAATAATAACTCATTTGCTTAATTGTTTTAGACTTTTTACACGCATTACGTTGCAATTTGTATATTAATATTTTAAATGAAAAGAAAAAAAAAACAAAAAAAATTATAAAACCAAGTAATAATAAATATTTATGTTCACTTTGTACTATAAATGTAGTGCTATAAATATTTAAAAATGGCATGTTTTTGTAAAACACATTCTAATCTTGGTAAAAAGCCTTTTTAAATGAATGAAAAAAAAATTACAAAAATTAATTGATGATTGAAATAAAAACGATGTCATGAACAATCAATAATTTTGATTACTCATTTTTATTTATATACAAAGATACTTTTAACTAAAATAATTATAATATTACAAATATAATTAATTAAAAATGATTATAACTACTGCGTGAATACGTTGGTCAAGATGGCCAACATATGGGGTTTATTTGACCTCTCATTTGTCCTCCTTTTGCTTATCGTGCACTCAATGACGTTGTTATCTATTATTAAATTAAATAATGAGGTTAAGGTCTATAATAATATGCAATGCAACAATGAATATATGTATAACGTGAACTGAATACATACCCATGAAAATCCATCAAGATTTTATATGCAAAACCTAGTTCTGGTAGGCCATTACAGTCTCTCTCTTTCCCTCTCCTTCATTCTCTCTTTATATATTATACATGTCTACATTTATCAGTCTGAAGAAAAGAAAAAATTGAAGAAATCATAAAGAAACTAATTTATTGGCTTTAGCCATATTATTTCTTCTTTGGTTGATTATATCAATAGTCCATATGCAACAAGATGTCACATATATTAAAAATATGTAATTGAAGTTGCAATTGAAGAATACCAAGTAAATAATACATCGTATGAGCTCAACAACATTTGCATATTCAAATTGATCGAATAATAATCCTATTGCAGTCAAAGCAAAAATATTATTCATCATGAGTGATCCGGAATTCTAGGAAAATTAAATTACATGATCAATTTATTGTGTGAAGAAAAGAAAAATAGAAAAAATTTTCATATAAATTTAAATATTTTTTAATTTACTTACTTGTATATCGTCGTAGAGGTAAAAATGCATTGAAAAAATAATAGAAAAATGTAAAGTTATATAAAATGTTTGCCAAATTGGTATCGATGGATTAAATTTGACTCTAGAGATCACCTAAAAATAATTATAAAATCAGTTCAATTCAATATGAATTTATTATTGATTCTGACTTACATTTATTTTATATTCATCAAGACCTAGACGAGGTAAACCAGGTAACCAACTGGGTCCTTTCCAAATTACTGCAAATTTATCCATTAACGTATTCATATTAATACTTTTTTTAATCATCGCTATTGTATAAAATGTCTAAAACAACAACAATTTATCAAACAATATAAAAATTCCATTTAAGTTTTTAAATATTACAAATTCATATTTTGCATTTTTTCAATGTACTTACTTGTAAGTAAAGTGGATTGAATGTACGTGGACTAACGACAAGTCCATAAACAATTTTTCCTTTAGATTGTTCTTCAATAAAGGTTCCAAATAGTCTGTCCCATATAATAAAAACACCTCCATAATTTTTGTCCAGACAATATAAATTGCAACCTGTTGATGCGTCACAAGAATTAATGAAATGAAAATGGCAAAAATTAATAAAATAAAAATGCCAAGACAAATCAAATATTATTCAATCAAAGTATTTAATTTTTTTTTATTTAAATAAATATAAGCTTGCATGATACAGAATGTTTTTGCAATGCATTCAATGAATATTTCTTTCATCGTAAATTACAGTAAGTCAACATGCAATTTATAAACTTGGTTCAATGTTCGCTGAAAAACATGCTTTGAAGGCGAAGGTCAAATATATCTTGGCATAACAATAAGTCTGAAGAATAATGAAATAACATTTCATATACTCACCATGATGTACTCGATGATGTTTAGGTGTATTGAAGATCAACTCCAAGAGACCTAGATTATCAATAACTGTTGTATGAATCCATAATTGATAAATCAAATTGAATTGATGATGAGCAATAAAATGAGATGGCGGTATAATTATTCCAAGAGGTAAGTAAAACATCTGTTAATGAAATAAATATAAAAATAAATTATTTTCCCGCGGTTAAATTTACATAACCTAAAAAAATAATTCATCAAATATCTAATAAATATTATCTAACGCTTGATTATTTTTTATTTTCCAGTGTAATATTTATATATAGTAAAAAATTCTGTGTAAAAGTCTAATCGAAATTTTGTGTTGAATTTTTTGTTACACAAATTTAACCTAAAAATGATGTTGAAACAACTAATTATTTATATAATTCAACAAACAAAAATTCAGTATTAGATTTAACATGAAATATTATTCATCAGATACAAAATTATGTTTTCTATTTAAATTTAAATTCTTGTGTTAAAAATTGATACAAAATTTGAATTATATTGCAGAACAGTTGACACAAATTTTGATTGGATTTTCACACAAAATTACTGTGTTGGTATCTTGAATATTTGTTTGTATCATCAAAATATTTTTAAAATACACATCATAACCTGGATCAAGTTGATATTGAATAGCATGTGAAGAGATTTAATTACAAATCAATGTAATATGAGTTTATTTACTCACAAAACTACACCACTGTTGCAAGATGGATTGCCGCAAGCCAACCACAAGATTGAATTCCTCACTGCTATGATGTACTTGATGTTGTGCCCACAAAAAATGAATCTCTATAAATATCACAGAACAATTCATCTAAATATAAACATATGCATATATACAAAAATTGCAACAAATACATCAGACACATTTTATTGTGTGGATTAAAATAAATGATTATAAATAAACCATGATTTGCTCGATGAACCCAATAATAACAAAAATCAACGCTTATTGCTGTGATGTACCAAGTCCATGCAGAATTCCATGGTAAACTCCATATATGATATTTTTCATAAATGTTTATGTAAATATAATACTCTGCGCCACGACAAAAAATTCTACGGTGAGAAAAAAAACAGATATTTTTATGAATTATTTCTAATTTTTATTATTTATATTGTTTATATTATTTCATTACAGGACTGCAATATTTTTTCATGGGATTTATATGGGAAAAATTACCTATTCTTACCGTCCAGACTCTTGTAACATCCAATGTGAAATTGATGTTACGTGATCGTTTAAACGAAATGTACTTTGTTTCTTTGCATAAAGTATCACTTGCTCCAAAACAATGAGGAAAAAAAAGGAAATCCAAATCTGCACGAATCAAAATGAAGAAATATTAAACGAATTAAATCTCACAGAAACTTTTACTTATAATAAATAAACTCTTTTTATTTTAATTACATCACAATAATGAAGAATAATAAATTTTAAAATACATATTAACATTCATTTTATGTATTTTATCAAGAAGGAGACATTGATAAGATTAAAAATAACATGAGAAAAAAACTGGTAAGAATATAAAACAAACATTTGATTAATAACACTTAAAGTGACCTATAAATGAAACATTAAAGATAAATATAATTATAATTACCTCTTGTTGATAGTCTGGTACTTCTGTCGGCAATTTAAATGATGTATCATAAGGATTAACAAGATACCATAATTTATTTGCATGTTGCAAGTATGTGAATAAATTTAGTGACTTTTCATAAGTTTCATTCATATTTAAAATTTTTAATGATACAATAAATTCAAAGACAGATAAACAACACCAACATTCAATCGACACAAATGGTAAGTTTATTATTTTATATAATTTTAATTTATTCATGAAGACACGTGAGTATTTTCTGCGCACTTAAAATATTCAGAAATACTTTAAAACATCCCACGAAGTGCTACGTATCGTTGTTCAACAACGTGTGTGCGATTCACGATGAGAGTCAGCATAAATAACATCATGACACTTTTAAATATTGTCTCATATTTTATGCGCATTTATTGTCTTTCAAATAAAATAACATTTTATTTCTCAACAAAACAATAATGGTTTAATATAAACTTCTTTATTTTATTTTCAGTTAATATTTTTTTCCAAATAAATTTATTTTCATTGCTGATGAGGTCAAAATTGTTTGACATAAAACCTTGAATTACAAATGAGATTCAGACATTAAAATAAAATGATATTATAATGAACAGAGCATGACTGTTGTGAGATGGATGATAAAATTGACACAGTAAAGAGTTGCTGACAAGTGCTCAAAGATTTTATGTACATTATCTTTATTGACATACGGTATTTTTTTTTTATCTTATTATTTATAATGGTTTCTTATAACTAGTTTATTTGTTTGTCTTATCAGCCACTTGTTAAATTCACTCGAAGCTTTGTTTGAATGAGCAATCATCTTCAGTATCGCGATTTTATTATATAAAGCAGAATAAAAAGTATATAAGAGTTCTTTGTACTGTAACAATAAATTTATCATATCACGATAAGGTAAAAAAATATTAAAAATAAATTATTACAAATTAAAATTAAATGAAAAATATTTAAATATTATCATACTGTTATTTTAAATAGGTATATTAAATAATGATAGGAAGATTCAATAAATAAAAAGTAATATAGCAAGTTTTGTTAATTTATTTAGTAATTTTGCAGTCTGGGCTTTTTGTATTTTTGGAATTAATTATATCTTTGTTTATTTGTTTATTTAGTGAATAATATTGATTAAGGATCGATCAGTAAAAGACAGGAATTATTTTGTTCATTTTCTAATCGTTTTTTTGAATAGTTCAATTTACTTGTAAGCAAAATTTTTCATGATCTTTTGTTAAATTATTTGATTTGATATTTTTCATGATAAACTTACTCGTTATAATATAGAAAATATGAATAAATAATTATTTAATTTAATTATTTATATATTATTTGTTTATTTATTCATGATTAAGTATTTTTTTCAATAATTGAAGTAGAAAAACCGAATATGGCAATTGTAAATAAATAATATATATAATAATAAATTAATAGTTAATAGATTTTTATAACATGACGTCTATTGGTGATATCAATATGTAATTATTATTGATATAATTATTTATAATTATAAAATAATTGTTTTGTGCAAGTTGACAACAATTGGAAGAAATTTTAGTTATTGAAAACAATTTTGATGAAAAATTAAAGCAATTATTATAAATATAATTGATATATTATTCAAATATAACTAAATTATGTTAATTTATATTTATAACTGATTAGTAAACTAAATTCTGTTGATGTAATTAACATTGTAGCATAATTTGTTCAACACTGAAAAAATATATAACAAAAAATTCTACTCAAAATGAAGTTTGTCAAATTATTTATACCACATAAAAATGCTGAGTTTCATATCATTTTATTTTCTGATGTGAAACAAGTGGATTGAACTATTGAAGTTTGCCGAGTTAGAAAATTTAATATTTGTAGTGACTAGAGTAGTTAGTAACAGTCAAGTATGCCTCAACAATTGACGTAGTCCAAAATTATTTTGAAAACATAACCTAAAATTATTGCTGTGAGAAAACGTAGAGTGATAAAATTTTTGTGAACTTTGAATCAAACATTTAGTGATTTTTTAGTGTTTATTGTGATTATACCATAATTGTGATAAAACTTTTTAACACATTCCAACAATAATGGGCAAAATTTGCGCGGTGAAAAGTTGTCCAAGTGGGCGTAAATTGAAAAATAAAGAAAACCATTCGTCTCAGCCTCCGTCTTTTTTCCAGCCAATAGTATGTATATACATTTTGTATGAAATATTTACTTTATAAACAATTATTTATTTTTTTAATTTTTGTAGACAATTAACATGTAAAAATTATTTGTTTGATTACATTTACAGACACCGTCGAGATTGGAAAATTGGAAAATTGCCTTGGGCATTAATTTGAAAGCATCAGATTATATTTGCCATCTTCATTTCAAAGAGGAGGACATAAAAATGTATGATAAGTTTATTATAAATGGTGCGCTCAAGATTCTCCCTAAAGAGAGAAAAAAACTCAAAGATGAAGCTTTACCAACACTCGAGCATCAGTTTGTTCCGATAGATTTCAATCGCTTTGAAGACGAACAGCATTGTCAAGTTGAAGAACATCATATCGAGGAACGAAAAATATTATTAAATCAAGAACTTTCTAATAATTTGATGGATGCGAATATTCCAACTGAACAAAACTTAGAAGAACCACCGTTAAGTCAACATGTACATGATATCGAAAGTCAGCAGAAAACCGAAGCAAGGACACCATTTGAATATTTAATGGACAATATCCAAAAATCTCCATTACCGCCGTCTTGGTTATATTTAGATAAACCAAATGGACTTATATTCATGCGGATGGACGAAACAACGAGGCGAATCGTAAACCATTTACGATTAAACAATGATAAGTCAATTACTGTGAGTATTAATCAATGCCCGAGTGAATTTACATATAGTTTTTTTTTTTAGTAACAATTACAAACTATTAATTCATATAAAATTGCAGGTAATTTTTCCTAATAATGAAGAATTGTTTCTGAACGAGAAAATTGATTCGTTTAGTGGTATTCGCGATTACTTAAAATCTGTAGAGCGATGGCCATTGTGCGTGGGCACTCAAATTGACAATAATAGGTTAGAATGATTTATTTTTTACATGTATAAATTAAGGAACTACTAAGAAGGGTTGAACACGACTTTAATTTTAACAATTGCGTAAATTTTCAGGTATTCGAGAACTTGTAAAGGTGTGATTATTGGTGAAGATACTTACAAAAGAAATCAGCCTAACCCAAGATGTAAATCTTGCCGAATTTTAAGAAATCGCTTACAGAACCGTAATTCAAACAAATTAAACAAATGAATAGGAAAAATGCCAAATTAATTTCTTAAATAAAAGACTTATATTGTAAAATATTTTTAATACTGTATTTGTTGATTCAAATATTTATATTTAATAATAAATTTTATTGTTTATAAATTAATACACGTTTATTATCTATAAAACCCGTCTTATGGTTCTTTTCGTAGTTACATTTTAATTAGAAAATTTTGAGAGACTTTTATATTTTTTTTGCGAATAAAAATGTTTTAAAACATGAATTATTTGATATTTCTTATAATTCATTCAAATTAATTTTTCAATAAAAAAACTGACAGTTGTAAAATTGATTTTTATTATTTGTTTCTTCATTCAAAAGATTTTGTTCTCTAATTTTGTACATGCTTTTCCTTCATTTTGTTTATTTTTTAATGTTATAAAAATTAATCAGGCGTTAAAAATTGATAAGCAAATGATTGATTATGTATCTGTTTTTATTTTATTCTAATTTTGAAAAGTGCGCCATAACTGAGCGGAAATTATTTGTTTATTTCTCTTTTTAAATATCACCCGGTAGCTGCTGTAGCGCCAGTCTTCTTTAGCACATTTGAACTTAGCACTGATACCCGGGTCTATGAGTTCAAGCATTTAAAACAGAAATACTTGATTTCTTTGCTACTTAAAATACAATTGTCCATAATGAGATTATAATGAAAATATATTTAAAATAATTCACGTAATTACTTTATTATTTATATCAAAAATGCAAGTAATATTAAATGCCTATTTGATTTATAAGTAATATTTGAAAACGGTTAAACGTATAAAAAATTATTTGAAACAAAATTTGTAGAGAATATATTTTATACTCTACAACTTTTATGATAAATGCAAATACGATTCGAGGCAAGGGAAGCGAGATATTTCCAAAAAACTGGTTTTCGTGACCTTTGACCTTGAATGTCTACATATAGGCGCTCACATGTGACCATATGAGGCTTTTGCGACAATATTTAGAATACCAAAATAAAGGTTTATACAAATTTTCAGCTTATTTCGTTTCATTCCTAGGTGGACCCCTTTTTTTAGCTTAAGTGACTGCACTAAAATTACAGAGACCAACGAAAAAAAATGTTTGTAAAAACTTTTCAAACCAATTTATCTAAATCTTATTTATTTGAGTGAGAAAAATGTATTTGGTATTTTTATTATTCACACACTTTTCTCATAATATAACATTCAATGAAAAATTGAAAAAGTAGGGAATTCCGATATGTATAAAAATTAAAATATCATAGTTTTATTATTAAGTTACAATTTTTACTTATAATAATATTAATTAAGTTATTAAAATGCGAATATTATAGGTGCTTATTTTTCTGTATTTCTTCTCCCTTTTCTCTGTAAAATGTCTTGTATAGCTTTTTCTCTGACGTGATGCATTTTGTTGTTCTCTGTGGAGAGACCAACAGTGATCATTCATCATGTTGACATTCCACCGTCCCTGGTCTTGTATGTCCCAATGAAGGCGTTCATGCAAAAAGTGGACTTTAAGGCTCATTAGACAACCATGAGTTTTGAACTTGTCTATTATATTAGCTATGATAAATTCATAGTTAGCTCGAGTCGAAATTTTGTTTCTACATTAGACCTTCTTTTTCTTTACTGTATCTCAATTGTTCCTCGTTAGTCCTAAACAGTAACTTCTCGATACCATTCATATCCTTCATATCCACTTGAACCTAATTAATAAGTCCTTAAATTTCCTAACTTGTCTTTTTTTATACCTCTATCATCATCCATGTAGGTACAAGAGGGTACAAGTTAAGAATTACTAAATCTATTCCTCATTTGTTTCATATATAAAATCATCGGCAAATAATGTATCTAAGAATATACATCCAAAGTGAATTGGTTTTAAAATAGATGTTGATAAAGGTTTACACGATAAAACAGAGGATGAATATTGAAAATTTTGCGTATTATTTAAAAAAATTTTGAAATATAACTTTGAAATACACAACAAAATCAAATTATGTAATTGTGAATAAAAGAAAATTAATTAATATTTCAAGATATATGAATGTGAATTGTGTTTTTTGTTGTTTTATTAAAATGATATGAAAGTAAATGTTTTATTCATGATAATAATTGACTTTAATTAATTTAATTAATTAATGAAGAAACAACATGAATTTTTTGAGAATTTTATAGTAATAAATTAATTATGAAATTAGTTTGAATGTTTTCATTGAATAATTGATGTAACGAAAAAAAATTGTAAAAAAGCATTTAATTGGAAAATTGATGGAGTATTAGGATATTATTGAATTTCAGGGCTGTTATCTTACCGCACTTAAAAATGGCAACAAATAACTTAACGGACGATATATAATGTTAATTTGCATTCATTAATTTTTTTTAAACGTATATTCAAAAGAATTCGACAATGTAAATATTATGTTATTTATTAATCCTTTAGGTTGAAGAAAAGAATTATGAATAATTTTTTTATGTTTAAATTGTTCATGTTGATTGTAATGTTTTAAAAACGTCAGAAAACAAATTTTGTTTCACAGTCGGGATCATAATTTTTTTAAATATTAATAAATATGAAAAAACCGAAAAGATTATTGTTATATATTGTTGTTGTTGTTATTATAGTCTGTCGAAACAAAGTCTTTCAGTTATTTATTATCATTTTCGTCGTGGTGAATTTTCTAAGAGACTAGTGAAAACTATATACAACAACAAAATTTAACATTATCAAAAACCGAGTGGTAAACATTTTGTAAATTCATCTTACACATATAGATCTAGTGTAAGTTCATCAATTATTTTCATATTATTTCGTACAGTCAAAGAATTGTACAATAGATAATAAAAGATCAACTTCCTTTCTTCATGAATATAAAAAAATGATATATACACATACGCATACACTATCTTATATAAAAATCGGGGAAACTCAATTATTTATAAAATATATTTAATATAGTCGCATTTACTCATCACAATTATTATCATTTTCCTCATTATCATCAATTGCTTTTGTAATTTGAGGTATATTTGAAAATTTCTTAAATTTAGCCACAAAAAAGCCATCCATATTATGAACATGTGGATAAAATCGTCGTGTTAATTTGAGTGAGGGATGAAATCTGTGATGTCTATAATTAGTAAATCCTTCTTCTCCAAAATCAAGTCCTGTTGGTATGAGCTTTACATCTCGTTTTCGTAACGCATAGTCCACAACCCATTCATTTTCTTCAGGAAGAACTGAGCACGTGGAATAAACAATAATTCCACCCGATTCAGATCGTGCATTAACACAATCAATTGCAGCAAGAAGTAATTCACGTTGCAGCGTACAACAACGTTGTACATCAATTTCATCTTTATTTGTTTTCACACTGGGATCTTTAGCGACGACACCAGTACCTGTACATGGCGCATCTAGAAGTACTCTGTCAAATCCTTTCATTATCGACGGCATTTTTCTACCATCATGATTGCATATTACTGAATTAACAATTCCCAATCTGTGAAAATTGCCAATAACTGCCTTTAATCGTTCTTGATTTACATCATTTGCAAATAGAATGCCAGTATTTTTCATTGCTGCAGCAATATGTGATGCTTTACCACCTGGTGCCGCAGCCATGTCTAAAATTCGTTCATTCTCTTTTGGATCTAATGCCATTACAGGGAGAAAACTAGAAGCCCCTTGCAATATATATTGTCCTGCTAAATACTCAGGTGTTGCGCCCATTGGAACTTGAGATGAATAAATTACTAATCCAATTTTCGTCCATTTACCAATTGGATCTAAATTCACACCTCTGTTTATCAGAGATTGCGCCAAGTCACGTCTCTTTGTTTTTAATGTGTTTACTCGAATAGTCATCGGACGTTGAGTCTCACTTCCATCAAGGTACTCTTGGATCTCGCTTACGGGAAATATCTGCATCAATGTTGACATTAAAAAACGATTGTAATTATAATATGCGCATAAATCAGTGGTCAACAATTCAAGATAATCTCCACGTGATTTATTTACGTCTCGTAATTTTTTGAAATCATTTAAGACCATAATGACGTCGTGTATTCTACTTTGGATGTCTTTGAGATTAGTTGGCTCTTTAAGTTCCTCTTCTGAGGGAAACTCAAAGACGCATTGTTCCACCATTTCCTTCGTTTCTGCTTCTTCAAGTATTTTATCTTCATTTTTCTTTTGTTTCAATTGACGATTTTGCCTTTCGATTGGTAGCTCCGTGCTAGATTCGCTATTATCACTTCCATCACTATCTTCATTTTTGTCGCTATCATCACTTTCAATCTCATCTTTTGATATCCGTGGCTTTTTTACAGGAGTCTCCTTATTTTTTTTTCCTTCAAGCTTTTTGATATTTCTCTTCACTGCTCTTTTCTTCTGCCGATGGCTAAGAGTCTTCTCATTATCTGTAAATAATAAATTAAATTATCAAATCATTTATTCGAAAATTAATATTTTCTAATTTTTAGGTTAATGTTAATTATATATTTTCATTAATCTTGAATAACTTTTTGATGAGTGTAACACGTGATTACATTAATAGTGAATATGTGAGGTTATGTATACATTACCTGTTTGATCTTTTTGAAATACAGGATCTTTTTGCTTTCTTGCTTTTCTACCCGGTCCACTTACTGCAACTTCATCGTTAAATTTAGCTTTACGACCCATTGCAATTATTAACACTAAATAATTTACAATATCGTTATTTTATTTATGTTTATCACAACTCAAATAAATATTAAAAATTGGAGGTAATATTCATTCGATCAGCACATGGGAAAAATTCTTTTTTCCACGTTCTCAATTTCCTTTTTTTTTCATGAGATTTTGATCCATCTAGCGGAGATTGTAGGAACTAGAAACAAAGGCGTGTTTCTATGTTGACACTTGAAGATGCAAAAAGAGCGCCAATTTTTCAAATGTGTGATACAATTGTTAAACAAATAAATAATAAAACGAAAAAGAAAATATATTTATACCTAATTTATACCTGATTTATAGCAAATTTATGCCTTTTTGTCATCAAATTTAATTATAAAATTAATATTGAAGTCCTTTTTTTTTTCTTTTTTTTTTTTTTGTAAATTATCTATTTATATTTTTCATTAGAATTCTAACTATACCTTTACTCAATTCACAATTAAATTTTTTCGTCCTAATTTTGTCTTAATATTATAGTTTAATTTCATTATCCTCTACTTATTTCAAGAATGCATGACTAATTTACTTTATATTATTTTCTCTATATTATATTTTGATTTCTATACCTATTAGATTTACTATATATTATATTCTGAAAGTATATCTATTGCAATGAAATCACAGTCAACTATTAATAAAAATAAATTTTATACATATAATATTTTGTTTCACAACATGAGCAGGAAGAAATATTCTAGCCTCAAAATTTCTGAACCTGAGAAAAAAAAATTATACTGTGATGAATAACGATAATGAAATAAATTTACGAAACGCTCGAATAACAAAAAAAAAAAAATAACAGTACCTTATAATTAGAAGTTTAATCTAACTTAAAATCAAATTTTTTTCTGATCATTGCTTTGGATATATATTATATAAATTATCATGCCGCCATCGTTCCTCATCCTGTTGCTGTTGTCGATGATGATGAAAATACGTTAAATTAATTTCACTGTGATAATACATTATTACAATATACACCGATGTGTCTATTATTTTTTTTTCTCTTTTACGTTGAGCTTTAGATTGGACACTAACCTAAATATATCATAACAAATGGTCACAGTACTGTATCACCTGGTGAAATTTTATTTACCACGTGTCTCACATTGATCAATTGGATCGAACGATTGTATACCCAACAATAATTCATAACAATTTTAATTCCGATTGTTTACCACTACCATCACAATTATCATCATCATCAGTATACAATCTGTTTACGATTATCGTAATTACCACGCGTTTGAATGCGTCAATATTATTGAAGAATATTATTTTACACATTTATTTTGCTGTCAAGTATTTGTTGATTTTGGAGCGTGTACTTATGTCTACAATGTATACAATGTAAAAAAATGTATACAGGGACTCCAATATCAAAAGAACGAAAAATTATACTGTTATCAATCCATCAGTGATTATACCCACGTGACATCAAGAATATAAATACCATTCATATAAATAAACAAATTTCATGGAATTGTCGTTGGCATTGTCTATTATTATTACGGCAACGGTTATTATCACACCCAGTGATTGTCGAAGTTCGCCATATTTGAACTATTCCAATGCCAGGACGGCTACGGCAGAGTACTGCAGTAGTCCCATCAGAGTAGAGCATTATCAGACATACATATGAGATTGTATATAAATGACGGAATTGTATTATACTAAACGCAGTTAATGTGACTAAAATTCATCCATTGTGATCGATTCTTTGTTCACTAACCCAATGATGTCCGTTTCTGAATCTGTTATTTTTCCCACCTGCCTTACCACAGATTCATTTGCGGCGGAGACACCGTTCGGTTCGGATCGGTCCTTCCTCGGTTTATTCAAAATGAATGATAAAGAATTAATGACGTTTGCTTATTTAGTCAACTCATATTTAAAAGAAAAAAATAAACCTGAAAAAAACTATGGGTTCATCCAATAAATAGTGCGCGTCATCAATACGGGCACTATCACACGCTTTATAAAAAGCTTGCGATTGGAAAAATCGTCCTTTCTCAGTGGAAGCTAGGAGAAAACTTAATTCACCGGACGTTTTTCGAGCGCTCGTGGAGACACTCGCATGAAACAATGTATACTGCTACGACGTGCGTTGACACGTTCGAACGTCCGTTGTAGCGATAATATGCTACAGGGATTTGATCGGACGTTACAACGCACGTTCTTCGTAACGTAGAACGTCCGTGTGCGTATATCGCCGTAGAATCCACGGAGATGCTACAACGTCCGTTACGACGGACGTTGAAACGGACGTTAAAAAAACGCTCGTGTGGTCGCAGTCAAAAACGTTATCATACCAGATTATTTCCTACTGAATCAAGAAATTCTGATGATAGATAAATGTTTAGGGTACCACACGACCCACAAAATATCGCTGTTTGTGGGATGATAATAACATGTCGGAGGACGATATAGAGAAGTTGACGTTTTATTTGTGTCATATGTTTTCGCGCTGTAATCGTTCTGTAAGTTATCCGGCACCTACGTATAATGCGCATCTTCCTGCATTTAGAACTCGAACTCTAATACATGGGTGAGAATAAAAAATAAATAAATAAGCATTCAAATTTTCAATAATTCATTTCAGGTCGACATCAGGACAATTTCTCGACTCGGGAGCACTTTATTTTAATTATATTGACATTAACGATTGTGTTTGAATGCTTTCAAAGCAAATTTCGCTGCAGCAGCTTTCGCTTGTCTTTTAGATGATCCAAAACCATGAAAAAGTTTCTTTTCATTAGATATTTGAACTTCAAGTGGAACCATAATAATGTTAGTGCCATCAACAATTTCTGAATTCAAGAATCTTGGATGTGCACCTGGAGTTTCATATATCATACGTACCGGTTGTTTCGGTACATTTCTACTGAAGCTATTAATTTCATTTTACATAAGACTGTAAAGAATCTCCCAAACAATATTCAAATTTTTTCCTGAATCTAAATATATTGCGCCAATAACAGATTCAAATAAATCACTTAAAATTTTAGGGACATCAACAAATTCTGCCATATTACATCTGTCTTCTTCTAATAAAATCCATAATAATTCATCATCAAGACATTCGTATATTTCAAAAAGAAGAAGAGGAAGAAAAACAAGAGCAACATCAAAAAGAAGAGCCCAAATTTGACGTAATACATGTTGATGTAGAACATGAGATGATAACACTTTCAATATTGGGTACACCAATAACATTTCATGTATCAGCAATTGAACATATTTCACAATCAGTTGAAGGTGATAATACTTATTTCAATATTAAGGTTGGTGATCATGTCGAAAAATATATGACACAAAAATTTGTCGGAGATATTACATATTATGCAGCACAAATACCAAAGAGCCTGGTGAAATATTAGCACGGTTATCGAAGTTCAATACCAAATTTAGATTGATAAAATTGTTCGAGAAATATGTATACAAATCGTGAAGTATAATGAGTAAGTATAATAATTATATTTATATCTTTCATTAATTGTTAATATAATTTTATGTGATAATAAAATTTTTTGTTTTATTTGATCAATTAGGAAATAGTGAACTTATAAATAATCTGAGCTGCATAAATGATGGCGAAATTTGGAGAACAAACACAATGGCATTGTTGAAAAGTCATTTTAATTAATATTTTTATATTTGATAAAAAAATGAAAAAACCAAATTATAAATTAAAATACAAAAACTATAAAATAATAATGATGTTTGTACTAATAGTAGTATTATTATACGTTAAATACATGTTGAATATGAAATAAAAAAATGTTTTTATCTACTTCTTCAAATGAAAAGTGGGATATTGACAAATAATTTTTGACAATATAACTAGATTGCTATTACAATAGGTGATGGTGAGGTTTCTTGGAAATGGCATTCAATAACACCTATTATTTGTTTACTAATATTAATGTGTATTCTGCTATATAATAATTACAGAAAAAAATGGGACCCTTGGGAGAGGCGTGGCTTAATTCTTAAATCATGATAATAGTAAAATAATTTTCAAATGAGCACCTCTGTTTATGAATTACCAGAACTTGTGATTCCAAAGAACGCCGAGTGGTAGCGCACAGTCGTTTCCATTCCCTCTCGTTATAAAATAGTTCATGTGCACGTGGTGAATTGCATAGAATTTTTATCAGCGATATAAAATTATATTTATATTTGTGGTAAATAAGATTTATTATCATAAATTATTCTTATTAATGTAATAAATTGAGTACTTTTATGTATTCATTATTATTCTATAGATTTATTTTCATGATCGTTGCTTGAAATATATTCATAAATTGTGTTTGGTAAAAGTGAGGTTATGTTTCATTATAATTAAAATTAACAGGTAATTTATATTTTGTTACAGAGATAATAATACCGCTAATACTAAAAATGAAGAAAACAAAGACTGGAAAAATTGTTAAGAAGACGAACAATAAAAAAAAGGTGCCCAAAGTTAAAAAACATTTGAGTGAAGTAACTGCTGATGAGTTTTTGGATCAAAATTTTGAAGCAGAAAACAGCGACGAAAATGTAGACAATAATGTGAATGATAACGATGGATCAGAGAGTGGAGAAAGTGATTTGGATGAAGTGTCACATAAAGAATCATTGAAAAAATTACAAGAGACCGATCCGGAGTTTTTCAAATTTTTACAGGATAATGATAGAAAACTTTTGAAATTTAATGTATCCGAAGAGGATAAATTATCGGGAGACGAAGAAGATCTGCATGTTCCAGATGATAATTTGGAGGTAAATATAAAAATTGATATTAATTCATTGCAATATAAATAATTTGTTGTTTATTGTTACAGGTGGCCAGTGATGAAAGTGATTTTGAAGGAGAGGAAGTAATTAAAAATGAAGCAACAAAAGGCCGAACAAAAATAACATTGAAACTTCTTAAAAGTTGGCAAGAGGAAATTAAAACAGATCGAACAGTTAAAACAATTCGATCTGTCGTTGATGCATTTCATGCGGCATTGATTACAATATCAGATCCAGATGCTACAAAAAATCTGCCATATAAAGTTGATGGTGGATTAATATTCAATGGTGTTGTACAATTATGTTTGCTCAACTTGCCAACAGCTTTTAAACAATTTTTGAATATTGAAACTCTGGTTGGAAGTGAAATACATAAATCAAAACGATTTCCAAAACTTAAAGGAGTATTAAAATCATATTTGGCGGATTTATTGAAAATTTTACAAAATGTTACGTCATCTGATATTCTTACAGTTTTATTGAAACATCTTCATCAAATGATTCCATATACACATTCATTTTCATCTTTGAATAAACCATTGATGAGAATATTATTAAAATTATGGTCAACTGGTGAAGAAACTGTGCGAGTTGTTGCATTTTTAAATATTTTACAAATAGCTACATCAAGAAATGAAACAATTCTTGATACTCTAATGAAAACTATGTATATTAAATATGTAGAAAATTCAAAATTTGTATCGCCAAACACATTGCCAGGTATTAATTTCATGAAACATTCATTGGCTGAAATTTATATGCTTAATCAAAGTCTTGCATACAATCATGCATTTTTATATATACGCCAACTTGCAATACATTTACGAAATGCCATGACATTAAAGAAGAAAGAAAATTTTCAAACTGTGTATAATTGGCAGTACATAAATTCTCTTCGATTTTGGTGTGATTTAATAACATTGTCACGTGGTCAATCAGCATTACGATCACTCATTTATCCACTCGTACAAATTATCACTGGAACCATAAAATTAATACCAACATCACAATTTTATCCATTACGATTTCATTGTGTGCAAATGTTAATTAATATTTCAAAGGAAACAGGAACATTTATTCCAACTTTACCATTTTTATTGGAAATATTGACTGCGTATGATTTTAATAAGAAACACAAAGCTGTTTCGATGAAACCAATTTCTACTATTTGTTTATTAAGAATGTCAAAAGCACAATTACAAGAAAATGCATTTAAAGACAGTGTTATTGATAATATTTATCAACTGATCTTGGAAAGTGCAACTAAAGACAGTCATATGATTCATTTTCCAGACACATATGTTCCTTGTATAATTCAATTGAAAGCCTTTTTGAAGAAATGTAAAGTCGCTAATTTTTGTAAAAAAATGAAACAATTACTTGATAAAATTCAAGAAAATCGTCAGTTCGTTGAGACTGAACGAAATAAAATAATTGTTGATTTGAGTGACATGGCAGAGATTAAAAATTGGGAAAATAGATTGAAAAATCAGGGCACACCATTAGCAACATTTTATAAATCATGGTATAATCTTCATCAATCGCAAAAATTAAAATTACTTACTCAAAATGATGATTTGGCGAATTATAAATTACCAACATTGAAAAAATCAAGAAAGAAGAAACGTAATGATCATGATAGTGATGACAATAGTGATTTGGATATGCCAGTAGAAGAAATGAATAAATTATTGGAGAAACAGGAGAAGAAGAAAAATAAAAAGAAAAAAGTTCATGCAATTGAAAATAATGAAGACATTTCTACTATTGAAAATTCTGATGACATTGTAAATGACATGGATGTTGAGGATTGGAAATAAATAATATTTTTTATAATAATAAAACAATTTTGTATTAATTTTCTTAGTCTTATTCGTTCAATTTTACTAAATATTTTTTTTGGTTTTCACATTTGTATTTCTAATTCATTTTTTTCAATATTATATTAACAAATAATCAAGAAATTGAATATTACATGTTATTTATTGGTCCTTTAGGTAGAAGAAAAAATTTATTAACATTGTTTATTACATTTAATTATTTATCTAAATTCATTTTTCTAGGAATTAATTTTTTTGATGCTGACGACACGATAAAACAAAGAGTTTTTAATATTTTCTTACGTCATTTTCATTCTTTAAATTTCAAAATTGGTTTCTTTATAGTCTGTTGAGCTATTTTTTGGAATATTTTGTTTAAAAGAATTTTGGTAAACAATTAAAAAACAATATTTCCTGTGAAAAATTCTCATAAAAATTATGTCTGAATACTCGATCAATTCGGAATTTAAATGCATTTTCACAATTTTCACACGAAAAAATCCTTGTGATAATAATTATGCAAATAAAAAAAAAAAAATCCCGAGTTGAAACACACTTGATTATTTAAAATGTATGTATTTTATAATAATAAATGATGAATATTAGGTTAAATATTCTAAACATCCCGCTTTGTCCTCCATTTTTACTTCAACGTTCATTCACTAAAGCGCCACAAAAGCTGTTTGTATATTGTCATTTTGCATTAAATTGAATTATTTATGAAAAATAAAAAAGAAAATAATATTCTCGACACATTAATTTATATCTAGCAGGTAGAAAAATCATCTTATAATTCGGTTGATTATCAAAAAACATGTGATCTAGTAAAGGTTCCAATTTCCGCTATGTGAACCAATTCTCGATCAATTGTTTCATATTTATCATATTCATTTATTTATATATAATATTCAATTCTATGTCACTCAAACTCAAATTGATAATGAGTTCCACTTGTAATAACTGATGAATGGTATGGTAATTAATTCAATAGTGTAGACTTTATAAATAAAAATCGAATAAAAGTGCAGATGAATAATTTGAGGTTAAACATGGACAAATGTATGTCGTCTATTTTTTCTCTTACAAAAGAGTGATTCTAACTGTTAATTAATGCAAAATTTATTATCATTACCAGGATCACGATGGCTAAAACAAGAAAGGAGAAAATTTATTCTGATGATGATATGAGTTTAGCTATAAATGCAGTTAAAAGTGGCAAAAGTCTACGCCAAGTTGCCAAAGGTTTTAATATTCCATTTTCCACTTTAAGATCAAGATGCAATGGAACTTATGATTCAACAACAACCAAAGGTCCATGTCCTGTGTTGACCAAAGAAGAAGAAGATGGTCTGGCTAAATGGATGATACATCGGGGTATTTGTGGCTATCCTCAAACCAAAGAACAATTGCTTGATAGTGTGCAAATCATTTGCAAGAACCTAAAGAAGAAAACACCATTTATAAATAATAGGCCATCAAGACGATGGTATAATAGTTTTTGCAAACGTCACAAAGAATTATTGAGCTTACGAACGAGAAAAAAACTTACTAAAAAACGTGTTACAGTCACTGAAAAAGCTTTAAGAGATTGGTTTAAAGAAATTGCAAATCATTTGGAATCAAAAAAGCTGCTGAATATTAATCCGACAAGAATATTCAATCTAGATGAAAGAGCTTTTTTCTTAGCTTCCAACACAGATAACTTTATCGTTAAAAAAGGTCAAAAAGTTGTGTCCAACTTGTGTAATGATGACAAATTTTGTCTGACAACTTTATTGACTTGCAATACTGAAGGACAAATGCCACCAGGTCTCATTATGTTTAAAGGAGTAAAATTGCCGGCAAATATTACTAAATTCTTGCCGAATAGTTTCGTCGCTGGTAAAAGTGATAGCGGATGGATCACTGGCAAAAGTTTTTATGATTACATCGTGAATATTTTCTATCCTTGGTGTGTAACGAACAAAATTGAGTTCCCTGTTATTCTTTATGTTGATGGACGTAGCTCACATTTGACTCTTCCACTAAGCAAATTTTGTTTTGATAAACAAATAGAATTGATTTCTCTGTACCCTGATGCTACTTATTTAATGCAACCATTAGATGTCGCATTATTTAAGCCTTTAGAAAAAGCATACAAAGATTCTCTCATGGATTGGTGTCAAGATCACAGTGGTGAATCATTGAATAAAGAGAATTTCGGTACAGTTTTATGCAAAGCACTCAACAGATTAGATTTAAAAAAGATTATGAATAATGGTTTTCAAGTGTCTGGACTTTATCCATTTTCAGCTGATGCTATTAATTATACTAAATTGTTAGGTTGTACTTCCGAAGAGAATGATGATAAAAATGAAGACGCAGCACAAAATAATAGTAGTAACACTCATGCCAATTTTTTTGAAAATCAAATCGAACATGAAACTCTGGATCTTTTTAAAAAGTCTGCAATTACTGGTGTTTGGAGTGGCCTCGAAAAGGATAGAGGATTGTATGAATTTTGGTTGAAAACTTGTGTAAATGGGAATTCAAGTTCTTCTAAATTTAATATTCAACAAACCAACATTTCTGATTCTTTGCATCCTCTTTCTAAAAAAGAAAATATAGAAATGCATGAAGTTCCTGATAAGACTACGATGATTTCTAAAGTGGATGAATCTGATATGCCACTAAGTAAATTTGTTTTGTCTTATAATATTCTTAATAACGATAATAACATTAGATAAAATTTTATTTTGTCGTTTAATATAAAAATTTGTTAGGTTAATCATAGAGTAATGGCGTTTCGACGTTTATTGTTATTTAGTTTGTTCAAAAATAATAAGTTTTTTCAATCTGGCATTGAAAATTTACGTACTGGATTGCAAAAAGTTGTAGATAACGAAGGTGATTACTTCATTTGTTTAGATTAGAAATAAAAACTTGTAATAATTTTATTTGTTTGAATTTTACGATATTACTAATATTAAGTTGGAATAAATTATTTATTGTTTTGTTTTTAATTAAAAACTTTTATATAAAAAATGTGATTCGAGTTATTGATGCTTAATTTAGTATTTTAAAAACCATAAATAATAATTATAAATAAAGAAAAATTCTACATTTGATGAATTAATTAATTCTTAGAAACCTTTGGACATTTGCATTGCTGAAAAATAAGCTAAAATCGGAGTTTCTACTTAAATGTAAAAAAATGTTTTTATAAATTTTTGTATCTACAAAAAAATTTATTTAAATCAATATCTATTTATCAAAGACGTTGAGGGACGTTATAATAATATATTAATCTATATTTAATATTAATAAATTCGATAAATAAAAAAAATAGTAATTATCAATTTTACATTTTTGTATTAACCCATTAGCGCCTGAACGGACACTTTTGGACACCAAAATTCAGAGACTCACGGTACAATGAATTTGATCGAA
>JAQQBS010001422.1:19445408-19456080 GCA_030347275.1 Microctonus aethiopoides
TTTCGATCAAATTCATTGTACCGTGAGTCTCTGAAGTTTGGTGTCTAAAAGTGTCCGTTCAGGCGCTAATGGGTTAATTTAAATAATTTACATGTTATATTTTCAGTTTCACAGACCAAATAATCAACAAACAACATTAAATGGAGTTTCATGCAGTAATAAAATTCAGGAAATTATAAATCTTCATAAAAATGGAGGACAAAAAGAATTATAATGAATTTTATTTATGAAAAAGAGGATAAAGTATATAAAAAAAAATATAAATTGCAATGATGGAAGCTGCTTCGATGCTTGTATCTTCTCCTCCCATATACCAAATTGAGGAAGTAGAGGAAAAATAAAAGAAAATAAGAGTCTCAACCAATTCTAAGGTGTCGCTTCTGGTGGTCTATTTTTAAAGTGGCACAATCCAAAGCAGTTGAGAAGTCAGTGGCAAACAGCTAAAAGCTTTATTATAAAGCCACATCCTCGTGTTTTAATTAAGCGGTATGTAAGTGAATGCCTTAAAATTGCCTTTCAATTAAAAAATAATATCAAAATAAAAACAAAAAAACAATCAATAAAAAAAAGAATAGAAAAAACAAATCAAAAGAATTTATCAATTCATAAAAATTTCTTTGCAATTTATGAATTAAATTTATTTCTTTTGACTTCCCCTGTGTAAATACATTTCTATAATTGTTAAAGTGGATATTTTGTGATAATAATTATAAACAATTCCATACTTACACGTACGTACATTAATTATTAATATTAAAAATAATAAAATAATTCAACTACTCTGATATACATCAAAACTTATGTTAATATAAATAATCAAAAATTAAATGTGTTTACTGTAATTTATATTGTTAATAATATTTACAATTTTATTTATGTATTATTTATTAAAAAATATTGCATGCTGTTACATTTATTTTTCTGACATCAGAGTGGGAAACGCTTTTGAGAAAAGCGCGAGTCAAAATACATAAATATATGTCTGTAGGTAAGAATATTTTGTAAGATGCAAATCACAGTGGTTGATGTGTTTCATGCGTGAATCAGTGGACAGTATGAATTTAAAGTAGCCACAGATCGCCCAATAATTTTGGTGTATTACGAAAAAAAAAAAAAAAAAAAATCGATATAATATAAAAATTTATTATAAATAAGTGTAAAAAAAAAAATACTGGGTATATCCACAATAAAAAAATACCAAAAATGAGGAGAGCATCATTTGATAAGTAAACATATAAACATAATAAATATGTATCAAATTTTTAGTAAATTTTATATTCATTATTTAACATAATAATAATTTGTATTTTTATTTTTTTATTATTCATGTTAACCTCGTGTTTATGGATCAAATTTTTCTATTTATTTTAACCTATAACTCAACACTTTTTCAAACTGGTTCAATGAACTTTTTATTATAATTTTATATGCTCAGTGATGCAAAATAATCAGAGATAATATTTTTTTTCTGTAGCACTTTGGGCGTCAGAAATATATTTTTAACTTCTATTACGCAATGATAAAAAATAAAATATATCTCAGTGTGTGTTTGTATGTATTGGTTGAATGTATACAAGAAAAAGAGCTTGAGATTTTGAAAGAGTGATTGACTCTTTGTATATTCCTTCTGGCATTCAATGCATTTATAAATATCAATCGTATTTTGACGATTGATGTGTTCAAATAAGGAATATCAAGTAAATTGATATCATTACAAAAGATTATTTGGTTATTCATTTAAATTCAATGAAAATAAATAATCTTTTATTATTTTTATTTTTATTTTGGATATCTAAATGAATATATCAATTTAAATAGCAGGTGGCAAACATCACATTGCTCGTAAATTCGTGTCAAAATGTGGCAGCACTCGAAATCTAAAACACGATAATATATAAGTTGCCTTCAGAAATTGGTGGTTGAAAATAACCCAGTGGAAAATCCCAAAGATAAACAGGCATAAAATACAGTACATTAAAATTCTTAGAATGAATAAAATTGATTTCTAATTTCAAATAAATACCATGAATAAATCTTTAATGAAGATAATAAATCACTAGACAATTTTTCTCTTATCTTAATTATTAATTTTTGCAATTTGATCATTTTATTGTCTACTTTTATGGACAATGAAAAAATAATTTAATTGGTTCGAGGTCGTGGTCTCATTATTTCAGCATCAAAGCTTTGCGTTGATCTATTCATTGCAAGACGATAATGTATAGATGTGTATGTTGTTCGCAGCTAAATCGTATAACGTTACAACAGATAAATTTAGCGTTTCTTTCGCACAGAAATTTTCACGTTGTACCTTTGCCAATGCCGCAACGCGGAATTAATTGGAGTGTTGGAAGACAACCAATTGAGCGTTCGATGCCTGAAAAAAAAAATAAATAAAAAAATAAATAAATAAATAAATGCTGTAATATATAAGCTAATGTATACATTGGCATTGTCCTGCTTGTCTGCATCAAACTTTGCTAAATGACTTTTATAAATTCATCTTTTTTATCCAATTTGAATTAATCCATTAACGTCTTAAATGTCATTTTTTTTTTTACTTTATTTTTAAATATATTTTTCATATGCAAAAACAAAGAGAATTTATAATAAGAAGGTGTATCCTACTATTTTTAAGTATGCTTCTTCCGAATTTGAGATCTAATTTTGATTTTGAACAAAGGAAAATTCAATATGGTGGTTTTTATATGTAAAAAAACATGAAAATATCTTCAATTTTTTTTCTATAACCTTTATTTTCATATCAGAAAAGTATTGAATTCAAGCTCTAGTGTCAACCATAGGTGCATAAAATGTCTACATTTTATAGATGCACTATTCATTGACTGCTAAATTATCATAAGAATTGAAAATGGTGTCCAAAATGCACCTATTGTTATAAATACATTTAGAAATTTTTCATTAAAAAACAATCAACTTTTAGAAATAATTGCTAAGAATAAAAAAATACTTAGAATTATTCAAAGAATGTTCCTGATTTTTTTTCAGAATTTTTTTGTATTTTTTATTTTTTAGCAAAATTGAAAAAATTTGAAAAAATTTTATTTTTGATATTATTTGATTTTTTTTTCAGATATTTTACCTCAAATTAAAAACTTATAATTTCAAAATTTTTTGCATAAAAATATTTTCAACATTTTTAAATATTTTTTTAAATTATTGAACTTTTTTCTGAGTAACAAATAATTTTTAGAAAAATTTTTGAAATAATAAATGTCTAAAATCGATCAATCAATATGCGTACATTTTTTCAGATTTTTTCAATTTTTTCAATTTTGCTAAAAAATAAAAAATACAAAAAACAAAAAAATTAACAAACAATTCTGAAAAAAATCAGAAACATTCCTTGAATAAATCTAAGCACTTTTTATTCTTAGCAATTATTTCTAAAAGTTGATTGTTTTTGATTAAAAATTTTCTAAATGTTTTTATAACAATGGGTGGATTTTTGACGCCATTTTGGATTCTCATAATAATTTGACGGTCAATGAATTATTTATCTATAAAATTTAGACATTTTATGCACCTATGATTGACACTAGAGCTTGAATTCAATACTTTTATGATATGAAAATAAAGGTTCTAGAAAAAAAATTGAAAATATTTTCATGTTTTTTTACAAAAAAACCACCATATTGGATTTTCCTTTGTTCAAAATCATAATTAGACCTCAAATTCGGAAAAAGCATACTTAAAAATAGTAGGATACACCATCTTATTATAAATTCTCTTTATTTTTGCATATGAAAAATATATTTAAAAATAACGTAAAAAATAAAATGGCATTTAAGACGTTAATGAGATAATGCAGAGAAATAAATGTCAATGTTAATTTTGTTTTTTTCATTTGTACATGCACAGACTCAATAACACAAAGCACATTAGTGGAAGCAACAATCCGGTATTCAACTACGCATTATCAACTAATTTAAAAAATGTTGAGCAGAAACGTATGATATTTCAATCAACCGTTAAAACAAATAATTATTTACAACGTAGTTTTTCTGCTGATAATGTTGTAAAATCACGCGGATTTAAACCATCAGACAGACACGACCCTGCCAAACGAAATTTTCTTGAACATTTGACATCGAAAATACTACACTTTGACATGGTGAGTTTCATTATCTAAAAAAAAAAAAAATGAAATATATATTAGAATTATTGTATTAGCTACTTTTTGCTTATCACTATTTTGCATTGCATCAAGAATAAACAACACAACTCATTTCACACACGCACGTACTTGTATTTGATGATAAAAAAAGCTTGCGCCATCATGCTTGACATTCATGTTTTATATGTAATATATTTAAAATTACCTGATTGCAAGATTGATTAATATTATTTAATTTAGGACAGCGGCGAAAAGACGACTCCGATTGATTTACAAAAGTTACTTACACCTGCAATGGATTCAACGGAATTGCTGCAAGCTAAAAGTAATTAAATTATTTTTCATTCTGATAATATAATCAAAAATAGATAGTTATGATTAATTATTGTATTAATTACTTATTGTTATTGTTTTGTTTAAAGAAAAAATGTATGCATCTTCGTGCTTTTATGCTCCAACTCATCCAACAGTGGAAGATCAAGTTGAACTCGCTCGTCGAATTTCTTATTCGTTGAGTGACGTGAAAAATATGAAAAGCAAAGGCCAATCTATGTATGTGAATCGAAAAAAGAGATCAGTTAAATGGATTCATGATGGAAATGGTGAAACTTTATTAAATGAATTATAGATTAATTTTATATTTATTATTTTTACTTACTGAACATTTTGTTTGTTTTTTTTTTTATTGATGAAATAATTGATGTCATTACGTCAGGTGCAGATGGAGAAGAAGAGCCTCCGTCTCCTGTGCGTAGGGTGAGAAAAGAAATTTATTGTCCACTAGATAAAAAAAAAAAGAAAATGAATTAATAATGGAAATCAAACGAATCAATAATTTGATTTGTCATTAGGATAAAGTGCCCTTGAAGTGCATGATGAATCCAAATGGTAAAGTTTTGGACATCCATGGCATTCAGGCATTGGGAGAGGAGCCAAATATTGGCACAAGTCCAATAAATGCTGAAAAATTATTCGACATTGTTCGTGATTTGAACAATCAAAAAGGCCGTGGTGATTATTCACATGAATAAAATTATTTCTTTACATATTTTAGCGAAATTACTTACTGAATAATTTGTTTTAGGTGCAGAAATATTTGCAAAACGCAGAAAAAGGTCAGAAAAGTGGGTGGTGGATAAGGAAATATCATCAACACCCAGCACTCCAATTTATCCCAAAGTTCCTAGTTATCCAAGCAATATGGTAAGTTAATAACCTAAAAATATAATTAAAATATCGTTATAAATTATTATTAAATAATTAAATTTGTTAAGAAATAGTTGAATTAGTGTTTTTACAGTTGATTAACAATATTTTAATTAGATACAAACTGAAGATGAATGATTCCAATGTGTAAAAGCTCATTTGATGTGATTAAATTTTGGAATTTATGAAATTGTTCCTTGTATTTGAGAATTAATTATGTAACTTTTAAAATATGAACAAATAGTGAAGTCAATTTAAAATCTGTAATTAAATTCAAGTTGATTAGATTTGTTTATCAAATATCAGTTAAATTCCTGTTGATTTTTACCGATCGACGATAAATTTGAGGTTATTTCATCTGCAGTTGGAGTTTCTACAAAATAATAAAATATCAATAATTACTTTTGTTTTTTTATTTCAGGACTATGGATCAAATGAGAATTCAAAGTTTACGAATCTAACACCAATATCACCGATAAACCAGCCAATTCCGAACAATTCGCAATCTTTTTACAATCCATTTACAATGGACATCTCTGTAGATAACCTAAATATATCATCAGGTAAATTTTATTCTTCAACTAATAATAATAATCAACAATTAAAATTATTTTCATTATAACCAGCAATTAGCTTTAACGCATTATTTATTTATTCACAATATTTTTAAAATTAATACTAATCATTAATAATGCTTGCATGTGCTATATATTACGCTGACAAAAACAAAATAAATCATCAGGAATTGATGAACGTCGTAGCAAAAAATCATATGAAAATGGATCGAGAAAGTACGAGCCAGAGAAAAAAAAAATTTATCTTCGTGAAGTGGCAGTTGGAACTGATTCAAATTATCTAATGCATGAACATCAGCTCAATGGAAATCGCAATGGTTTATCAGTTGAAAAATCAAGACGTATGTCATTTGATTCTGATAATTATCCAATATCACAGTCAAATGGTAACACACAACGTCGCAATAAACATCAAACAAAATCGTCTCATAATAGATCAGAGCCATTTAATCGTGAAAATGGAGTTCATCATCGTGATAATGATCACCATGAACGACATTATCAACATCAGCAGCATAGGCTTCAAGATGAAGAGCAAGAAAATGATTACACGCCTGTACCTGTGAAACAATTGATTCAAGAATTTGAAAAAACATGTCGACCAATTCTTCAATATAAACAAATGAATCAAAAAGTTATTCCGATTATTCAGAATCCACCAATTGATGATATATCACGTTTTTTCAATTCACCAAGAATTCCTAATAAAAATCCAGATGTTTGTAGCGTTCCAAAACATTCAGTTAATGGAAATCGTTTGAATTCTAATGGGAATGTAAATGTTTTGAATGGAAATGGTAATAATAATGTAAATGGATACTCAAGAAATCATGTACAACACAATTCATTGGCTCCTCAATATGAATATGATTCAACTGATGATGAAATAGACGATTCATTTGGTGAATCAAGTTCGTCTGATAATTGCAATGGAGATTTTTATGATACAATGCCAAGCCCACGATATTCAAATGGAACGAGGATGTCGTCAATGAGTAATAGAATGTCGTCAGTCAGTGATTATGATTATCGTCGTCAGCTTATCGATTGTGTTAATGAACAATTGTTTGAAGCACCGCCGGGTTTTAGAAATGGTGACATGGCTGATAAATTTATTGATACTGATGCTGATATGCCGATTGAGGCCAAATCACTCATATTAGCTGGTATTACATCGCAAGAAGATATTTTGGAGCAAATAAAACAATTGCGAAGAACTCCAATATTAGAAAATCTCATGAATGGTCCATCATCTGATTGCAGTAAGCTTGATAATTTTTGTGCTGACTTAGGCAAGTTTATTTTGCATGTTGCTGCTTTTGCTTGATGATTATTGTATTTGATTTCTTTTTTATTTTGGGAATTTGAAGGTATCATTGAGAGTTTTTATGTGTGATAAGTAAAAGCTCTGGTGGTTGATCAGTTCTAATGTTAAATGCATTTTTTCAATTTTCATGCGAAGAGATTTTAGTAATGAAAATTAGTATGAATGAAATAATTATTTCTGAGTTGGAACAGACTTGATTATTTTGAATTAATGATTTTATAAAAATTATGCGTGGAATGTATTTCATGAAAAATGCAAAATTAATTTTTAAATCTTATGAATTAGTTATTTTTTCGAGATTGAAAAATTTTTTCTCGATAAACTATAACAATAGTAACAATATATAACAATAATTTTTTTGATTTTTTTATATTTATTAATATTTGAAAAAGTTATGATCCCGACTGTGAAACTAAATTTTTTTTTCTGACGTTTGTAAAAAATCACAATTAACATAAACAATTTAAATATAAAAAAATTATTCATAAATTTTTTCTTCAACCTAAAAGACCAATAAATAATATATAATATTTACATTGTCGAATTTTTTTGAATATACGTTAAGAAAAAATCAATGAATGCAAATTAACATTATATATAAATCGTCCGTTAAGTTATTTGTTGCTACAATTAAGTGCGGTAATAATTACCGGTAAGATAACAGCCCTGGAACTCAATCATGTCCTAATACTCCATAAATTCTCCAATTAAATGCATTTTTACAATTTTCATTCAAAAAAAAGTCTAGTAATAAAAATTACTACAAATAAAAAAATTATTTCCAAGTTGAAACAGACGTGATTATTTCAAATTAGTGTATTTTATAAAATAAATTATGAAAATTATCAAATTGAATATTCCAAACAATTCATTTTGTCGTCCATTTTGACTTCAATGTTCATAATTCATTAGTAGTATTTTCCTAATTATCGATTTCCCTCCTCAAAACATTAATACAAACTATCAGTTAATCAAAAATCACCACGATTAATTAATCCAGTATCAAAAACCATGAAAAATAATTATAAATAAAAAAAAAAAATTCTGCCCCTGATAAATAAACTAATTCTCAAAAACCCCTCAACTCTTGCACTGATGAAAAGTGAGCAAGTACCAAGGCTTTTACTTCACATAACCTCATTTCATTTCAATTAATCACCATTAATTTTCAGGTAATCAATTACACGAAAGTACTTATAGTGGTCCCAAGATAAACAGTTTCCAAACGCTGACAAATTACAATACAGCTCCACGTGGCTGGGACCAGGGTCAAACCTTCTATCGTCCAGTAACCTTCGATAAACCACTGGAACCAATTGCATACTCTGATTTTTGAAATGAAAGATCAAGCAATATAAACTACACTGTCTTTTGCCTATGTTGTTCCTTCTCTATTGGGTTTTGGCATATATTCTTCGAAATTCATTGACAAAGAATAATAAAATAAATCCACATGATGCTATTTCATATTGATTGTCTCTCTACCAATTACACATCACCTACTTGGATTCAATGACATCAATTTCCCTGTTATTAATAAAGGTAAATATAAAAAAATATTCAAAATAGTTCAAATAATATTCAACTACTTTGTAAAATTATAAATACACAATTCTCCTTTTTGTTACAGAAATTATCAAGTCACTGAATCCAGTCGACATTTTTCTGTAATATAATATTTAAGTTATTGCAAACTTATTTTTGTGCTTGTGCATCACAGTCTCTATATCAATTTCAAAATGTTTAATATATTATTTAAGTGCTTATTGGCAGTGTTGCATTTTTTTTTCTTGCTCCTGGACTTCCGAGCATTCTCACAGTTCGTTGTTATTATAAATAATATTATTATATAATACATAATATATATGTATATTGTTTTCTTAATTTTAATGTCCCATAATGAATCAAAGTGTACACATTTATCAGAATAATACACAAATTTCTGAAACCACATGGATATAATTAAAATTTGCTTTGAAAAAATTTACAAATTATGAAGATTTAATATTTATTTTCTATTTATTCGAAATTTTAGAATTCTATTGTAATTTTACTTAATTAATGTTAACCTGTATAGGGGAAGAGTGGCATGAAAGAGCCATTATCATTTACGCGGTAGTTTTCGAACGAATCATGGATGTATTATTATTTTAAGATATTGGGACTTATAGGATCCGTTGGCGGCGCTGTTTATCAAAACAATCATGGCCGCCAGTACGTAGCTGTCAAAAGTTATTGATTTATTATTTTCGTTGTGTTTTAATATTTTTCACTACTTTATTTGTAATACTCATTTCAAGAGAATTATATCACAGTAATACAAAAAAATCAGTAAAAATAATTAATATTCTTTATGTATGGTCAAACCACTCACTGTCATTCTACGTATTGGCGGACATTTTTTGTAGTACGCTAAAAATCCGCAACATCGCATGCTATTCTGGAAGTCCCATTACCATTAGTAACACTAGCTAAATGTCGCCCACAAATATTTGACAGTTTATCAAAAAGAAACGGCGTCGATATACGACATATTGAAGATTTCGTCGTCAAAAAGTAAGTTTTTGAGTTCATTTTATTTGTTTTTTGACGTCTATACAGACAAAACTAATAGTAATATGATTATACAATAATTTTATAGATATATTACACCTTCTAATTCTAATATATATTTTGCAGGCAAATTTTTATTTTTATACTAATTTTCGGGGTTATGTTTCTTGGGAGAATATGTTTTGAAAGAGCCGGGCTACCGTGTGATGAAAAAGCTATAGCTTTATATATGGTCTCTTAAAAAAGCTCTTGCTAAGAAATCTAAAATAAATAATGATACAGACTCAGATGCATCAAATAAAATTATGTAAGTTCTTAAAAAGGTCATACCTAATCAGATATATTGCAATGATTGATCTTAAACGGCTAATTTCATGAAAATTTCTTAGATTTAAGGACGTTCATTCATGAGACTTTTTAGTAGATAAAATTTTTTATTTTTCAGTTTTGATAAGTTAAACCATGTAGCTATCTACCCTTGAAATTCCAAGATGCCTTATCGATAATTTAAGAAAGTTATTAAAGATCAAAATTCAAATTTTTAACATAGAGCCTTACGGAGAATTAGCATTTTTATGTATTTAAAATTACAAAAAGTATATTGTAAGAGTAGATACAATAATAAATAATGTTTAAAAATATTCTTTGAAATATGTAGATTATATAACTCTACAAAAAAAACAGGTGTTGACGAATGTTTGAATTAAATATTAATTATTGTAATAAAAATAATTAAAACTGTTTTGGTAAATTTGTAGCCATCTTGAAAACTGGCAACAGCGCGCAGTAACGAAGTATACACATATGCACATACACATTGAAAGTGTCAAAACATAACATAGGCATTGTTGCCAAATTTATTTAGCAATTCAA
>JAQQBS010001422.1:19464909-19497057 GCA_030347275.1 Microctonus aethiopoides
AAAGAAGAAACCGTGGTTTCAAAAAATCAATAGAGAAAGATACTTTGTTACGTTAATAAATAGAATCAGAGCAAATCACTATAATTTAAATGAGTCGTTAGTACGTAAAGGTTACATAGATAGCGCTAGATGTGAATGTGGACATGAAAATGAAAGTTTGGAACACGTGATATGGACTTGCAACCTATATGACGAGGAACGCATCGAATTGGACAGGGAATTAAGGAAAAAAGGATACTATAGGGAAATAGATATCAGAAGCTTAATTAAAAAAGAAAAGTGGAATATATTTATGTATTTTTATAAATTTATCAAAAAATAGGGAAAATAATATAAAACCAAGAGCAAACAAACAGTAAAAGTGACCCTGTGTTAAATTGCCAACAGGAGTGGCAGAAAACACAATACTTAACCTCCAACCGGAGGAACCTTTAAAAACCCCCAACCATCAATGTAAAATTCATTAATAACAGAGTTGTCGTTGATCAAAGCAAAAAAGTCCTTTTTGACTTTGGTAATCAATAACTCAGTCAATAAAGATCGTACAAGAAATCGAAGAAGGGTTCTGGAAACTGCAAAACATTCTCTATAAGACACTATGAGTGGTTCATGACGAAAAAATTCTTTTGGAAAAAAAACTTTTGCTGAATTTTTTTTTTTGATTTTTTTTTCAGCATGTTCACAACAACTTCGTAGAAAATCATCGTATTGGGCTCTTCATATAGTCAAATTAAAGGCCATTAAATTTACTAGGAGCGGTTTATAGTGGAATTAAAAAAAAAAAATTTCTGAAGCCCGCAGATTTTTTGTAAGAAATGCAAAAACTTGAAAATTTTTTTTTTGCTGCTTTTTTCTAAGATTATCTTGCAACTATACAAGGTACAAAATTTTCATGGTCGGATCTGAAAACTAGGCACTTGTAGCTACAATTTTCTTCTTTTTCATTTTGCTGTGTGATCATTTTCTTTCGAGTTATAGTCTGTTGAAAATTACTCAAAAATTTCCCATGTTGATTAACCTCCTTTAATTTTGCAAATAGTGTATATATTCTATTAATTTTTATGAAAATAATAGAAAAAAGATGCATAAAACCGTTACATATGATAAAAATAAACTTTTTTTTTCATATGTTATTATTTTAAAGATAGCAAAGTTACTGGAATAATTTCCGAAAACTTTCAATGCAACTTTCTTTTTCGACAAATGACCCTTAAAAAAAAATCGAGTGCATAAATAGCCTATTTTGTTTTGAAGAATGCTTGTTATAAATATTTACAGTTATTGCTATGAACATAACGATGATTTTAATAGTTTACATGACAGCAGTATTTTATTATAAATTTTATAATTGTTGCAATTTATTGAATGCTGTCGTGAATCTATTGCAATTATTACTGAGCTCGGTTATATTTATAAAAATCATATAACACAGCTGAAAAAATTTAATTAAAAAAAAAAATTTAGTGACAGAGAATACTAACGTGATTGGCATGTTCATAACCTAAACATTGACACTGTTTTTTTTTTGATAGCATAACTTTTGGTCCCCGTGGATACAATGAACGAGGAGTGTTTATGAATGTACAAACTTGTGAAGATCTGAAAATTAAAACTAACTAATTAAAATAGTCAAATAGTTGACTATTTTCAATCAATCAATGAATTTTTTATTTTAAAAAATCTGTACTCGAATTTTTACAAACACTAAATTAACTTAATAATAATTAATAATAATGATAATTCTTGTTATTATCTTTATTAATAAATCATGAGATGATGTAGGCACACGATAGAAAAATATAATTCAATACGAACCTGGAAAAGTAACGAATTCGAGATGTGAAATATTCATTCCAGATTCCATGAAAGCATTCACGACATAGCAAATTCATATTATCCACAATATGTAATTTACAAGGGTTATTGAGATCTGTTTCATCCCCTGATGATTCTTTATGATTGGTTGATAGGTCTTTAGAAATCATTCTGAAAGTAATATAACATATTGATCTTTATGTTTTTGTATATAATCATCATTAATTTTTATTATTAGAATCATAATAACTTACAATTGTCCAATTTTATTTACGATTGTCTTAGCGACATCATTATCATTTTCAGTATGAATGAGAATTGCAAATGGAACTGCAGGACATGGTTTATTTCGAAATTCAATTACAGTTGACAATGTTGAAAACGCTACTCCTGTAATTGAAACAAACATTAATAACAGATTTATTTACACCTTATCAGAGATATGTATTAAATAAAATTGAAAGATTTGGGGTATTTTGTATGGATTTTTTTAGGTTATACCAAGATAACAATTAGTTAGAATAGAAATGGAATATGTTCCTAATTGATAATTGATGTTTAAGAATCAATTAACAAGAGAAGATTTTTATGGAATGTATAATATATATAATTTATTAAATGAATATTATTTAATATTAGTTTTGTTCATAACCTAAAAAAACGTTTTTTTTTGAAACGTTTACGTGAGTTTTATGACCTTTCGAAGGTACTAGCTAATGAAGAAATGGATTTTTTAATCATATTTTCTGGAAGTACTATTCTTCTTGAACAAAATCTTGTTTAGTTCATCTCAAAATTCATAAAATTGTTGATTTAACAAGCAAAAAGGTCGAGGGACACACACCACTTTTCGCGTTTTTCTCGGTATTTTTTTTTGTTTGGTTTTCCCCCCATTCCGAAAGGACAAAAAGCTCTGATGACTTGACAAAAATGGAGGATATATAAAACATGTATAATTTGAGACTGAACCACCCAAATGGTCTACAAACATTCGAGGTTTCCCCAAAAATAATTGAAAAGTCAGGATTTTTCTGGCCATTTAAAAAAAAGTCTCATTTCCACCGAAAAAAAACACCGTTTTTCGTCTACCAACTCAATAATTCTGTTTATATCGTTCCAATTTTAGATTCAGTCCTGAACTACAGATCTTATGAAGGAGAAGATGACCTGCAGAGTTGAAGAAAATTTTTTTCAAAGACGATATCAAGGTGAAATGGAAAGAAAACATAAAATATAATACTCATTTTCCCAACTACTTACGATAATTTTTAAGTTTTATTCTGAATGAAAAAATTTCGTTACCTTCTGTATATTGATCCGTTGTATATAATCTGTGTCTGAAATTCAGAATAATTTCTTTATTGGAGGGAATTTTGGATTAACAAAACTGGAATTATAATAGAAAAAAAAAAACATAATAAATACCTTGTCATAACCATTAAAATGTCGAATGAATCAGGCGAAAATATATCGTTGTAGGTATAAAAATGACTTTGGATATGGTATAAAATATTCTTATCTGGAAAACCGTACCTCAAGTGCTGATCATCCAAAAATCTCTGATTTAATTCATGTTCCTTCACTATCACATGGGGCTCCTGTCAATGTAATCATTTCCATTCACATTCAATAATGAACAATTATAATAAAATATTCATAGAAGACATTAATTACCACTTCAATCACTATTGCCGCAATATTTAGTTGAATAACAGGATCAGACAAGTCTTGAAACAACATATCTGCGGCGTGAAACTGGGTCAAAATATGATATACAACTGAAGCGTAACCGGACAATTTTGATACCCTACAAGTAACAATAAATTGCTATACTGATATCACTTCGATTCATTATTAAGTAAAAGTTTGACATCAATCAGTCATATTTTAGCATGATTTGTGAATCAATTATTGCGAATACAAAATTGATTCCATGGAATTTATCCAAATATCAAATTTTCATACTACGGTAAGTTTATTAATATCCCGAGTCGAAATTTATGTCCTGTATTCATGCTCCTAAGAGCTCTTTGAACCTCATATGATACTCCAAGTCTTATGAAGTCTTTCTTTGCGCCTTCACCTCCTTAAAAATTAAAAGTTCAAGCCTATATATGTGTGTTCATTTCAAACCTACCTGAGTTCAAATTTATGTCTTACTTCCATGCTTAATGATGCTCTTTGAACCTCATAGGTATGATCATACTCCTAAGTCCTATAATATTCTTCTTCGCGTCTGCAAGCGGAAGAAATCTAAATTTCTGCCACCTTACAGGAGTAAAAGCGGATCTAAATTATATTGTTTGTATATTGTAGAAATGAAGTATGAAAGTAGGACGTAAATTTTGACTCTGGAACTTCTGTTGAATTCCCGAAAGAGCGACCGATCGGCTAATTCCGTAAAATCATTGGCAATTTTCGACCGTTGCACAACAGTGACATAGTGACAAATGACTATATACTATTATAGGCTGTTCCAAAGTGTCGTTGTTATACATGTTTCATCTTGTATTGTCATTTGTCCAGTTATGTCAATGTAATTTTACGCTTTGATCAGTATAATATTATATTCACGTGATAATACAATATTCATAAAAATTATATTATTATAATACAAAGTGAAGCTAGACTTGAATTTTATGTCCTGCAGTATATTTTAATAGGTAAGTGATTTTTACACATTCTCTATTGTCAGTAAATATGCTTGGTAATGTACTCTTTCACATATACGAGATGCGTGAATGAAGAGAATTAATATATACATATATGTAGTGTGAAAGTAGTATTGATGCGGGTAAATCTAAAAAAAAAAAAATCTTATTCAAGGCTTTGATTTTCTTGATGTCTTTTAACCTTACTTTTTTGTTTATTCGCGTAGTTTCCGAATATTGAACTTATATATATGGGGCATCCCACACAAAATCGGCCAGCCATCTGACTTTGCATCCCCGATTTTTTTGATAATTTTTTAACTTATAGTACCCATTGAGAAAGACCTTCATGATTTTTTGGAATTTTTTTTGTCCAGTCGTTTTCGAGATATCGATTTTCACAAAAAAAGAACTCTTTTTTTTCAAATGCCTGTAACTTTGCGAAAAATGGACCTAGTGTGACGATTTTTTTTTTAATTTTCCTTTTTTATAGCACTTTTAGAATATAAAATCAAAACAATTTTCAAAATCGTATTTCTATAAAATTTTTGAGTTCGAATTATTAAATGTTGATTTCCAAAAAACACGTAGCGATCGATTTTCTTGAAAATTTTTCCGATAATACTGTCACCCATCTCGCAACTTTTCCCCCTAGTCCAGTGATGGGCAAATGATTAGATCTATTTTTTTTCGAATTTTTAAATTTTCATGTTCAGTGGAAAGTGATGTTTTCCTTTTAATTTTCGTCTTTAGACGCATAATAAAATAAAGAAAACCCTACGAAAATCCATAAAATGGATTCCCATATGATTCTCGAGCTCTGAACATTGAATGTTGATTTTTTAAAAAACGTAGTAATCGAATTCAAGAATCTATGTTTTTTCGAGTTTAAAAATTTTTTATTTCACTTATACATATGAAAAAATATCTGAAATCTAAAAAATGTTATTTAATATAATGCGTACTTTATTTGACCCATTTTTTGTGCTTTTAATCAATGTCCAAACTAATTAATAATTAAATCCAAATTCCTTGAACTTGCAGGCGTAAAGGAGTATCTAAATCGCAATGCAAGCAGCGTTACGTTAGGGCCTGCGTTCCTATTCCTAACTGCTCCATACTGGAGGAGTTCGAGACTGAAAGTAGGACTTAAATGTCGACTCGGGTAATTTGCTAAAGATTTAGAATCAAATTTGAATATTTTTTTACTCAACGTACAAATTCTATAATTATCCATTCATTATTTTTTTTTTTTCTAGGATCTAAGATAATTTTGTGTTGGTTTCAAAAACCCACCACCATGTTGATGATTATTTATTATCACATTTGATACTTACGGCGATTCGGAATAATGTTTATACAGATCGTTATCGACCACGACTAATAATTCTGGATAAATATGTGGAATTTCGTTTAATTTATTCGAATTCTCAGATTGGCTTAATATTTCATTGGCTAGATATTCTTTATCATGTTCATTTGCCTCTTTAGATAATGGAAATTTATCGCTATCAATAGTGACGCCTTCACGTTCTGCCACGTAAAGACCCCCCACGTCATGAATGTCACCTCTCAAATTCCAAGGCAAATTTTTTATAATATATTTATCGCCAATGTAACCATTCTAGAAAGATATAAAGACATATATATTTTATTATAAATCATCCAATGCGGTTAAGCTAAGAATAACAGTGCAACAAACAGATTTTTCGCATTGTTATGAATTTTTAAAGGTTATTTACACTACTTTGTTTGCTGCATATTTTCCATTACAAACCCTAGAACAATTCTGTACACAAAAATATCACTAATTTGATTCGATAGCACTCCAAATCAATATTTTTTATATTTTGTTTTTATATAAAATTTAAAAAAAATAATGGAAAATTAGAATCGTACTTTAAAAAAAACGTGATTTACACATTTTTTTTTCCCTGACATCTTTGTATCTGAACAATTTGACAACGCAGCAAAGTAAAAAATTGTAAATTGGTCAAATTTTCTAAGCGTAAAAAAAAAAAACATTTAATTAGACAGATTAATATTATGTGAATTTTGAGAAGAAAATTAAGTGGGCTCGTTGTAAAAACACCGTATCAATCTCAATTCTTTATGTATTTTTTTTAATTAACAATTAAAAAAATTAAAATGAATTACAATTAATTAATTTTTTTGATCAATCATAAATTATTAAAAATGAATGTGAATTGTGATACACGTAATATTTCAATATAAATTAATATGAATAGTTAATAGTACATTTGCAGGAAAGAGTGGCTAAAAAATGAAAAAATTTCAATAATGCAAATTAAAAAAAAATATTAAACAGAAAAGTTATTTCAGTATATCTAAAATGTTAGACCCCTATTTTTATAAAAAATTTGTCAACTGCCGATTAATTTTTAATCAATATTATTTATTAAAGCAACATTTATAATTTTGAAAAATTTATGAAATTACGAGACGCCTGTATAATGCACAGTTATCGAATTTTACACTGCTTGAAGGGTAATTTCAGTATTTACTCACCAATAATCCATGTTTAGAGAAGAGAATAATCGCTGCGTTCATGAATTTATTTTGATATAAGGAAAAAGAACCGACCTGCTTCATCACCTATTTGGCATGGATTATAATATTAAAATTTCAATCTTTATTTTGGATTCAATATGCAAAAAATGTTAATGCATATTATACGTACATTTTCATGCGGTATGTAATCGATTAAATGCTGACTTGTTCGATCTTTAGCAACACTCCAAATTGGTAAATAATTATTAGCCAAAGATCTTTTAATGTGCTTGAATTTGATAAAGGTCACTTTCTCTTGATGTCTCAACATGATTGTGAATTCATGGGGTGTGTTATTTTCACAATTATGTTGATAACTTTCTGCAAAATATTCCAATATTATATCATTTGTTTATCATGACAATATTCAAATTATAAATTAACAGGGTTTCTTGTTTATACACTGAGAGAAATTTTGGGTAAAAATTCGGTTGTAATAATATATGTTAGAAGTGAAATTCAGAACGTATAATTTTGTCAATAAAACTAATAGTTTTGGTGTAATATACAAAAATCAGACAAATTTACGAAAAATTGAACTTTGACATTGAATAACTTTTAAACAAGTAGACTAATTAAAAAATGAAAAGAAAGCTTCTTTGTAAAGCGTTCGATTCTCTACAAAAATATGTATTGCGATTTTCTGTGTAATTGGTAGATTGCAAGTATACAAAAATCATAAGAAATAAAAACAATTTTTCCTATGTTATTCTTATGGAAAATAGAAAAGTGCGATGCGCAGTATCTTAATATTAAAATTAAGAGGTCACATTTTCGAGGACTTATTTTTTGACCTAAAGGAAGCTTTAAAGCCTGGTGCCAAGAAAAAAAATTTGGTTTTTTTTTGTAATCATCCTATTGCACATGTAGATTGTAGTTCAAAAAAAATAAAAAAAACATCCAAATAATCATCCAACGAAATATATTTTAATAAATTTTGTGTGGAAGTATATGTATATAAATAAATATAAATATTTATACACAAAAATTGGTTCAAAATATTTTTATTTTTTAGTTGTGGATAATGATATATTTTTATTTGATAAAGTCTTTATGACTCTTTACATCTCTGCCAAAGTCTGCCCAACCAACAAAAACAGCTTTGGACTTTTGTTTCCTAGTACTGCAGATACCGGTTCTCTTACAGTTTTTAGGTTATTTTTTATTTGATAAAGTCTTTATGACTCTTTACATCTCTGCCAAAGTCTGGATAATGATATATTTTCATAATATATTTTGATGTCTATATATGTCTTTGTGAAAAAAGTATATCCTAGTAAGTAAACAAATAAAAGGATATGATTAACATGCGAAATTTTCGGGTTATTTTTAACACACTGTAATTCGGAAGAAAATGATTGCACAGCAAAATTAAAAAAGAGCAAATTGTAGCTCCAAGTGTCTACTTTTCAGATCTGACCATGAAGAATTTTCACCTTCTACATTTCCAGAATAATCTTCGAAAGAAGCAGCAAAAAAAAATTTCAAAATTTTTGCATTTCTTACAAAAGGTCTACGGGCTTTAGAAAATTTTTTGTTGAAATTCCACTATAAAGGTGTTTTAGGAAATTTGATGTCCTTTAATTTGACTACACGAAGCGCCCGGTACGATGATTTGCTGCGGAGTTATTCTCAATCAAAGCACAAAAGTCCTTTTTGACATTGGTAATCAATAACTTAGTCAATAATCATCGTACAAGAAATCGAAGAAGGGTTCTGGAAGCTACAAAACATTCTCCATAAGACACTATAAGTGGTTTATGACGAAAAAATTTTTTTCGAAGTGATAATTTCCACTGAAAAAGAGATGAAAATTCGCATATTTAAGGATATTTGGATAACTTTGTATAATTTTCGATATAATGGATGAACGAAGAATATTTTTGTTAATTTTCTAACTTTAGAGTGTCCCGAACAAACTCTGAGAATTTCAAGCCGCTGCGATTTGTTTTTCTTAGTTCCCCGAAGCTTTGAAATCATTGTTTTTACCAAAATCACCAAAAATCACTAAGATGAACAATTTTTCAGTAAAATTTTATTTTTTTTCTGGCAATAATCTTCATTTCACACATGAGAAAGTTCAATTAAAAAATAAAAGAACTTAAAATGTGTAGTTTTCTATCAAATATCGGTATGTCCCAGGTTTACTATGCATTGCGGGGTAAAATTTAGTCAGAAATTCTCTTAGTATAGACTTCGAAATTTTTGATATCATATTCTGTTCTCTAGCAATATCAAAAGTGTATTATTGTAAACTTGAACTAATAAATATTACGTTTGTTTGTTATAGTATCATACCTTTTGCATTGTCTTTGAATGATGTTCCATGATGGCCCGTTACCTGATGCTGAAGATGATGCAAGACAAAGCATATGAAAAAGCCAACGTAAATTCGTGGCATTTATATGAATTAAAAAATGAACAAAAATCAAATTTCAATTTATGTTTAATTTGTATAAATGATATTTGAATTAGTGTAACACTCTGACAGGTTATTTTATATCAACTGACTAATCCATTTATAGCATCGTCGATTTATCAACTTCGATTACACAAAAGTTTCGGAATATTTTCGCTGTTGAAAGCAAATAAAATGTTTGTTCCGGTGAATTAACATATTGCGCGATATTATTTATAGTAACATACCATATTTCAAACATATGTATTGATTTGGGGCCAACTGTTTTGATGACAGATTACCGAAATGAATTAAATTCGTTATCATTTTCGTATTTAAAAATGAATGAGAATTTTTATCAGTGAGGCGCTAATAGTTATTTAATATTATGTATGAATTCAGGTGGTATACTTTACAGCTCGATATGCGTTTATATTTTTCGGGCTTAACTGTTGAACAATATTTACACAATTGTACACTTTTTATATTTTTTAAAGCTTCCCTTAAAAAAAATATCTCTGTTATATTTTTCCTATCAAATGATTTCATAACTTCTTTATGAAAAATTTCTTATAATACTAAAAAGATTTCTTATAATTTCCAAAAAGATTGAGTGGATTTTCACGAATTATGCTAATTTTGTGTACCAATTGCAGAAGTTCTTACGTAAATTCAATTGATTCCAATTTGAGAAATAATTTTTTTAATCTGCGCGCTAATTTAAAATGAATCTTCTGATAAATTTTAATTACGTGTCTGAATTTTTCTATATATTTAGGTTAATAAGTGTCATTTGTGATATCTTACCTTACAACATCCGTTTATTGATTTATTAAATTATTCGGATGATCAAAAAAATTTTATTAAGATTGAAAATGAGAATTTGTTTGACTGGGAATTTGCTCGCAATTTGTACCGAGTTTGGACGAATTCTAATTTAGAGTTGGATGTTCGAAAAGTTATAAGACTTTTGTCCACTATTCCTGTGTTTAACTAATTACAAATTGTTGATATTGATAATATTAAAGATGATTATTTGAAAAGAATCACTCCCGAATTTGTATTTTTCTTCCAACTTTTTATAACTCGACAATTATCAATTTATTGAATTTTTTTTGGGTATTTTCATATTGTTTTCTGAAGGAATAACACTAGGAAATGAATGGGAATGATTTAAATTAGGAAAATTTTAATGAGAAATGTCAAATTTTGTTTTGTATGCAATTGATATCCATAATTTTGAATATCGTGGTATTACGGTCGATTGGTAATATTTGGTGCCCAATGTGGGGCTCTAGAAATCTTATTCCATAACACTGGTGATTAATAAAAAATAAATTTACAGTTTTGATAATTCTATAGTGGAATTTCGGAATATTTCACGAAGAATCACAAAAAACCTTGAATAAACATAGATTCGAAGTGGGACCAAATTCGGAAAAAATTCCCATTTCGGTAAATATTTTAATTCATTCACTCTTTCACTATTTTTATTATTAATATTTTTTTCATATTATTAATTTATTAATTAATCATTTTTTCTTTGTTTATCATCTATTCATATACTTAAATGAAAACAAATAATAAATATATTTATTATTAAACAAATATAAATATATATCAACATATTGATTCAATAAATCTGTTGTTAAACTATTTTTTTTTCATTTCATTTTTATTTTTATTTTCATTTTGTTCATACATTTCTATTCACTAAACAATAAATACAATTTGATATTATTATTTATAATATTTAATTCTGTGCTATAATTTTTATACCTTCATTTTTTATTTTTATATTTTTCTTCCTTGCAGTCATTTTTAATTTATAAATGATTAATTCAAGCAACTTCCTATTCATGATTTGGTTTATAAATAAAAATAGTAAATAAAAAATACAAAAAAGAAATCGGTAATGGTTCATAGTCCCTCAATTGAACATAAAAGTGATTGTCGATCAATTAAATTCTGGGCAGATGATAATTACGATGAAATTGTGCAAGAATTTTCAACCGTAAGGCAAAATAAAATTTTATTCATACACAATTTGCAATAAACATAACTCTGTAGTTGAATCGGTATGTATACACTAATACATCTAACAAAGTATCGTCTATGACATACTTCAACTATACAACTATATGAAACACTCCTGTATTTGTAAACTATTCAACTCAATTTAAGTAGGTCAATATATGCGCAAAGTGATCGCACTTTTGTGTTTGATTATTTCATTGAATCCCTTCACGTGTTCTTTCTATTTTCTACACGCATAGTATATGTATGTATGGATTCTGCATAAGAATTGATGTGAATATAATGAATACGTAAATTTATACTAATTAGAATACGTAATAATTTTGAGAGGTATTTTGAATTTTATCCTTGGGAAATTTAATAATTTTAATATAGATTAAAAAATATTGTGTAAAAGTTTGGTTGAAATTGTGTTAACTGTTTTTGACATAAATTTCGTATCAAATTTGAACACGAAAATTTGTGTTGAAGTTGAAAAAATAATTCTGCTTAAAAATAATAATATTTTATGATAAATCACAAAATTTTTGTCTGACAAACCGAATAAATTTTGTGTTGAATTAATAAATAAATAATTTAACAATTTTTTTTATAATTTTCGAATGTTTAACATATTATATATAAATTAATTGTGTATAGAGCACTGATAGAAATTATTGCATAGACGTGACTTTATTTATTTAATAATTATGAGAATTTATCAATCAAGTTTTTCTTTGTTTTATTTTTTTTTATGACAGGTAATTAAATTTTTTCATTTTATTATTTGTACACAATCGAAAATTTTAGATCAAAGTCCACTGAAAATTTGTGTTGGAATTTTTTTTTACACAATCTTTTCACACAAACATTAAATTAAATCAACGTGATGTTAAAGTTTGAAACAATTGAAAAATTTGTTAAATTATTCACTAACCAATTTAATCCAGAAAAATTTATTTATTTATATATTCATAAAATTAATTAACTTTTCATATTTATTGTAATAGTATAAATTCATCAGAGATTAAAATAAATATTATAAATAAAAATTAATTGTCACAGAGTAAAAAGTTTTGTGTAAAAGTTCAATAAAAATTTGTGAAAAAATTTTTCTTACATAATTTTTAAATAATAATTATATTAAATCAACACATTACTCATATGATTCAATTCAATATAAATAATATATTAAGCAATCGGAAAGAATTGAAAAATTTGTTATATTATTCATGCAACAATTTAATTAAAAAAATTTATTTATTCATATATATTCATAAAATTAGTTTATTTTTCATTTTTATTTTGATAGAATAAATTTATCAGAGATCAAAACGACAACTATTCGAAATAAAAAAATATTTCTGCTCAAAATTAATAATAATCCATAATAAATCACGAAATTTTGGCTTTTTAAACTGAACAAATTTTGTGTTAAATTAATAAATGAATAATTCAATAAATTTTTTGTGATAGTTTTAAAATCTCCAACATATTATTAGTATTAAATCGAATCTTATGAATATTGTGATAATTTAAACATTTGCAAAAATTTCGTTGTATTTCAATCAAAATTTCTAATGATTTTTTTCATGCAAAATTTTTTTTTTTTGGTTCTAATTTTTATATTAATCATAAAAAAATTTTTTTTTGTTCACTATGTTTCTATACACACTCGAAACATTAAATAAATAACAAGAAAAATTAAATGCGCATTGCTAATAATTGCAATTTATTTAACTCAAACTTATAAAAAATATTACATCAACTCAATTAATTAATTTTATATTTTTTTTTCTCTGTGTAGTTATTTTATTTTATATATATTTAATTAGGACATTAATGAGTTCAGTGGTTTAATTTCCATGAGAGAAATACAGAGAAGCCGACCCTGATCGCACCATTTACGTTTGTATTACAAACACAGACAAATATTTATATCGTGTATCCCTTTTATAAGATCAACTTTCGCTTCATTACATGTGTATATATTTACTCTCCATCGTAATACATTGGTAACACTTTGATTTGACAGTGAGGAGTTAGATACAAGAGATAAAGTGACAAGGCGACTTGGTTCAAATTATACAGAGTAAAAAATTATTCGTAGAATTTCAGTAGAAATTTGGGTTAAATATTTTTAATACGAATTTTTTATTTCTCTTCGAATGTTTAATAGATTATTCGGGTTGAATCGAATCACATAAATATTGTGTTGATTCAACATAATTATTATTAAAAATTATGTAAGAAAAATTTTTTCGCAAATTTTTATTGAACTTTTACACAAAACTTTTTACTCTGTGACAATTAATTTTTATTTATAATATTTATTTTAATCTCTGATGAATTTATACTATTACAATAAATATGAAAAGTTAATTAATTTTATGAATTTATAAATAAATAAATTTTTCTGGATTAAATTGGTTAGTGAATAATTTAACAAATTTTTCAATTGTTTCAAACTTTAACATCACGTTGATTTAATTTAATGTTTGTGTGAAAAAATTGTGTAAAAAAAAATTCCAACACAAATTTTCAGTGGACTTTGATCTAAAATTTTCGATTGTGTACAAATAATAAAATGAAAAAATTTAATTATCTGTCATAAAAAAAATAAAACAAAGAGAAACTTGATTGATAAATTCTCGTAATTATTAAATAAATAAAGTCACGTCTATGCAATAATTTCTATCAGTGCTCTATACACAATTAATTTATATATAATATGTTAAACATTTGAAAATTATAAAAAAAATTGTTAAATTATTTATTTAATAAATTCAACACAAAATTTATTCGGTTTGACAGACAAAAATTTTGTGATTTATCATAAAATATTATTAATTTTAAGCAGAATTATTGTTTCAACTTCAACACAAATTTTCGTATTCAAATTTGATACAAAATTTATGTAAAAAACAGTCAACACAATTTTAACCAAACTTTTACACAAAATTTTTTACTTTTTATTAAAATTAATAAATTTCTCAAGTATAAAAATTTGCAATGTCTCTCACAATTATTATATATTCTAATTAGTATTAATTTACGGTATTCATTATATTCACATCAATTCTCATACACAATAATCCGCAGCCACTACAATTCATTCAAAAAAAAAGAATGTCAAGGTCCAATCCGAATTATAACTTTCCACTTGAATAATATATATAAATTTCTTTCTCTTCGTGAAACAACAATTTATTTTAAACTCTCGACGTTTCTACCTTACCTTTCGTCCGGCTACGCCCGTAATTCACCTTTCCCCCCTGCCTCACCCCCTCTCCCACCACCCCAACAAAATATATCTCGACTTTTCGCCAATACAAAAATATTTTTATATATAAATATACATACTGAATTCAATTGCATAACTAAGAAAAAAAAAAAAGAATAAAAAAAAAATTGACCTGATTGTTTGATGTGTACAGATTTGAAATTTGTGATACGAGAATGACAAATGGAAATAAGAGGATAAATATTAAATGTATTTATGAAGTTGAGTCGTTGAGTAATGATGAAAAATGTAGAGGAGGAAAAAAATTAGTTATTTTGATGATAATGAAGAATGTAGAAAATATTTGTGAGGTAAGTGCACTAGTAGCAGATCAGTTTTGTTTATTAAATGCATTTTTATAATTTTTATGTGAAAAAATCTTAGGAATAAAAATTATTATGAACGAAAGAATTATTTGTTGGTTGAAGTGAACTTGACTATTTTAGATTAATGTATTTTATGAGAAATGGAAAATTAATTTGTAAATCTTATGAATTAGTTATTTTTTCGAAATTGAAAAATTTTGTCTCGACAGACTATAACAATAGTAACAATATATAACAATAATCTTTTTGAATTTTTTATATTTATTAATATTTAAAAAAGTTATGATCCCGACTGTGAAATAAAATTTTTTTTTCTGACGTTTGTAAAAAATCACAATTAACATAAACAATTTAAATATAAAAAAATTATTCATAAATTTTTTCTTCAACCTAAAGGACCAATAAATAACATATAATATTTACATTGTCGAATTTTTTTGAATATACGTTAAAAAAAAATTAATGAATGCAAATTAACATTATATATAAATCGTCCGTTAAGTTATTTGTTGTTACAATTAAGTGCGGTAATAATTACCGGTAAGATAACAACCCTTGAACTCAATTATGTCCTAATACTCCATTAATTCTCCAATTAAATGCATTTTTACAATTTTCATACAAAAAAAATTCTAGTAATAAAAATTACTACAAATAAAAAAATTAATTCCGAGTTGAAACATACTTGATAATTTCAAATTAGTGTATTTTATAAAAAATTATGAATATTATCAGATTGAAAATTCCAAACAATCCATTTTGCCTTTGATGATCATTAACTAAAGTTTATCTTAAAATAAAATACTAGTGCTATCGATCCTTCTCGAAATATTAATATTAATTATTAACTAATTGACAATTATCAAGATTTTGATTGATTCAGTATTAAAACCCATAAATAATAATTATAAATAAAAAAAAATTCTACCTTTGATGATTTAACTAATTTTTAAAAACCTCTCAATCCTTCCACTGATGAAAAGTGAGCGAGTACTGGGGCTTCTACTTTATTGTAAATCAAATTTATTTCACAAGGATATCGACATTCTCATGATTGTTTATATATTTATTATGTATATATATGTACAAAGCGTGTTATCAACGTAAGGGGGTTAGTGGGAAGTGTTTCGTAAAATTTATTTCTCATGCTATGGCGTTTGAGAAAATATGCAAGTAAACTATAAGTATAAATAAAATGCTTCAGGCGCCAATAATATGAGCAATAACGTAATCCACTTAAAGTGGTGATAATTCGTGGCTATTAGTGTATAAATAAAAAAAATCGATATGTATTTATTTATACTATATATGTATACATCTAAAGATATATTTATAACAATTATAGAATAATTCTAAACTTGTTTATAAATTTTTTATAGAAATATTTGTCGAGAATTCTAAGAGAATTTTCTAGCTGAATTAAAATGATAAATAAATGAAATTTAATTAATATTTTATTTATTTTTTTTTCATTTTTTAGTTGAATATTTATGTTTTTATTAATTAATATGAATGAGTGACATATCATAATATTTTATTGCCTTTTGAATTTGAGAAAATATCTAAAACTGAATTTTTTGTTTCACAAAATTATAAAAGAAACTATTATTGTTTTTCAAAAAAAAAATTAAGAATAAATTATTAAAATTCATTTTTTTTCTCTTTGTTTCATCGATTTAATGCAAAAATCTTGATGAATAAAATAAATTTCAATTAATGTACACTTGTAGCAAAAACTAAAGGATATTGATCAACATGCGAAATTTTTGTGTGATTTTCAACAGTCTGTAACTCAGAAGAAAATGATTGCACAGCAAAATCGAAAGGAGGCAAATTGTAGCTTTAAGTGTCTAGTTTTCAGATCAAACATTTGAAAATTTTTACCATTTACAGTTCCGGGATAATCTTAGAAAGAAGGAGCAAAAAAAAAATTCACAAATTTTTACGTGTCTTTCGGAAGGTCCACGGGCTCAAAAAAAATTTTTTTTTGAAACCCCACTAATAAGCTCTTTTAGGAAATTTTGTGCCCTTTAATTTGACAACATGAAGCGCCCGGTAGGATGATTTGCTGCTGTGTTATCCTCAATCAAAGCAAAAAAGTCCTTTTTGACTTTGGTGACCAATAACTTAGTCAATAATGATCGTACAAGAAATCGAAGGAGAGTTCTGGAATTTGCAAAACATTCTCTGTAAGACACTATCAGTAGTCTATCATGAAAAAAAATTTTTCGAAGCGATAATTTCGTCTGAAAAAGAGATGAAAAATCTCATATTTAAGGATAATTGGAAAACTATATATAACTTTGGATATAAAAGATAAATGCAGGATATTTCAGATAATTTTTGAAGCTTAGGGTGTTCCAAACAAACCCTAAGAATTTTAAACCCCTGTGATTTTTTTTTTCTTATTGCCTCGAAGCTTCGAATTTTGTGGTTTGACAAAAATTGTCAAAAATCACCATAATAACAATTTTTCAATTTTTTATCAATTTCTTAGTAAAATTTCATTCTTTTCCGGTAATAATTTCCATTTGACCCATGAAAAAGATCAATCATTGTAGAAAATTAGAAAAAAATTCTTTTGAAAAAAAAATTTTTTTTTCAAAAATTTTTTTCAATTTTTTATTTCGACTTTTTCTTCTCAGCATGTTTACAAATGCTTCATTACTGTCAAAAAACATCTCATCGAATTAATGCAAAAACGCTTGAATAAGATAAATTTCAATAAATATAACTATTAAAATAATAAATGAAATTTAGAGGTTTTTTTTTTTCATTTTTTAGTAGAAAATATATGTTATTATTAATAAATATAACCGAGTTATATTTTCAATTTTTCATTGCCGCGTCAAATAAAGATAAAAATTCTAAAACCGAATTTTTCGTTTCAAAAAACTATAGAAGTAACTATGAATATTTTGCAAACGAACCATTGACAAAATATCAATAAAAATTCGACGAAAATAAAAATCTGGTTAAAAAAATTTTTTTATAAAAAAAAACCAAATTGATTTTTTTTTTGTTTTCTCTTATCGATTAAATGCAAAAACTTCCTTAATTGAAATAACTATTAATATTAAAAATAATAAACTACTGACTTTTGAAAATAAATATTAAAAATAATTATGATAAATTAAAAGAAAACATAAATTGCGTGCGCAATTACAATTAATTTGAATAAAAAAGTGAACAAAGGGTCAAATAAACCACAAAGATTTGAATGTAAATTGTTTATATAATTTTATACATATGTAAAGATTGTCCTTCAAGTTCTTGAAACATTCGTGGACTTTCACAAATGACAGTTATAATTTGCAGTGAATTTCGCCTTTGAGGAACCTGCACAGACAGGAACAAACAAGCAGATACAAGAATGAATAGACGATACAGTTAAAATAAAAATAGATAATGATTGACTGTAAGATGAAAATTATTTATTGTTGTGAATATTAACATATATAGGTGTGTGTTAAAAATTTATATATTTTACTTTGGCGATTATATAAAATTGTTTTGCACATATAAAATGAAACTTGATCAATTTACATGGCTGTTAAAATATGCATACAAAGTGCTCATTTTAATTTATATTCACCATAAAAATACGTCACGGATACTTTGAAAATGCCAAAAAGTGTATTATTTATTTTCTTTTATCGTTTTTTTATCTTCAACACTTGCAATAATTCTCTGGACTATTTCAAAATACAAATGGAATTTTATTCAATGGAAAATATTAATGAAAAAAATATTTTATTCTTTCATAAAATTATTTAATATTATGTGAAATTTTTAATAATCTTAATTTCTGTCCATTCAACATTAATACTAAATAAATTATAAATTATTTATGAAATAGTTTAATTCCAGCAATTATGAAAATATAATAAACTTCATTATTTCTAATTTATATAATTACAATTGTGTACATATGTACTTCATAATATTTGTGATACGAAGTATATAAGCTTTGCAGCAATTTAACAACTAGCGAAAAGAAAAAAATGTTTTTTTTTAATATTAACTTATGAAAAATTAATTTTTAATTGAAAAAAAATTTTTTTTTTCGATATTTATTCATAAAAAATTAATTTTTAATTTAAAAAACAAAATTAATACTACTGCGTATTTGCATTAAAACCAATGAAAATTGTTATTGAAAAATTTTCTCCTTGATATTCACTCACAAGAAATCAATTATTAATTAAAAAAAAAATTAATACTACACATTTGCATTGAAACCAATGAAAATCGTTATTAAAAAAATTTTTTTTTCTATATTTATTCATAAAAAATTAATTTTTAATTTAAAAAACCAAAATTAATATTACACATTTGCGTTAAAACCAATGAAAATTGTTATAAAAAAATTTTGTTCTTGTTATTTACTTATAAGAAATTAATTATCAATTTAAGAAAAAAATAAAAATTACACATTTGCATTAAAACAAATGAAAATCGTTATCGAAAAATTTTTTCTCTGATATTAATACATAAAAAATTAATTTTCAATTAAAAAAAAAATAATGCTACACATTTGCATTAAAATTAAATAAAAATCGTAATTATTAATAAAAATTAACCCAACTTCCTTCAACAATTCTCGAAATAATATTTAAAAACTATTTATTCAAGAATAAATTCCGCAATAAATTCATTGCCATTAATAATAAACATTCACGATGATAAACAAAAGAATTAATAATGCAAAAGTAAATGCATTGCATCAACCAAACCAGCCAATCAGCAATCATCGTCATGACGTTTCCTTTACAACGTGTATTTTCCTGTACGAACTTGCTCCAAGTAACGTTAATAAAATAAAACGCCAACAAGAGATCATGTGATGCTACTTCACTTTTACTTTAACTACTTCTCAAAGCCTCGTGACTCAAACGTGTCTAAACACGAAACGGCAATATCCAACGAGTTGAAACACGTTTCCTCTACTCTCATTGCGCATCAACTTTTCCATATACATTCACATTCATTCTTCCTTATAGATAATGTATAAATATTTGTGTAAATCCATGAAACTGGAGCGTAAAAATTTCCTCAACTCAATCTTTTATAAATAATTTTACTTTCCATATAAACCATACATAAAAATAAAAACCGTTAAATCTTCCTATTATTTATACTTACTTGAGTTCCAAATAAATATTATCATTCATTCAATTTTGTAAATAAATAAATTGTTTTAATCAATTAATTTAATTTTATCTCAATTGATTTATTGCAAGAATAAAAATTTGTAAATGTTATAAATAAATTTAGAGCATATTTCACTTGATGATAAATCATCCGGCCAAGTGTTCTACTTTTTTGTTACTTTATTACTCAACAATTATTGATCACGAGTCCATTTCTTAGGTGCAAAATATTTTCTCTCGATTCTTCCACATTGATCCATATTCGTGCACTTGTTAGGTGCTATATATGTATGTATATATACAGTATTGCATCGTGGTATGAAGTAATAGGTCTGTAGAAAACTTACATGGATGAGAGAAACCTTATGATGTATACGCAAAGCGAGTATTATTTATTTATTTATTTATTTTTTTCTCTTTAAATAAAATTAATAAAATTCAATGACTATGTAACTTTTTTTTTTTTTAATTCTCTACACGCATATTTCATCCATCAATTTGCATCTTGACAGTTGATATAAATGGCTTTATTATATATAAAAAAAAATGATTTGCAAAAAAAAAAAAAATTTTTTTCTACACTGACAATTTCATTGAAGATCGAGGGCAGATAATGTTTTTATATAGAGAAAGGAAAAGAAAGCATTTTATGGAGGATAATGAGGCGGGATTGATTGACAAGATTTAAAAATGTAAAATTAAAAAATAGATATAAAAAGTTTGGGGGACAAATAGATTAATAAAAATTGGGAAGATGAAAAATAATTTTTGGGTGATTGTTAAAGTTTCTTGTTGTTGTTCTTTTTTTTTTTTGGTTATTTAATTTGACAAGTTTTCGCGTGTTGCCCTGTGGGGGCGGGAAAGTGGAAGAGGAGGTGGAAATGTCTCTCTTTCGCTTGAACACGATAAAGAAATTGTGAGGCCCAAAAGAGACTGGGACTTAGTCGGTATAAAACAGCGGTTGCGAACATCCAATAAATCTGACGTAGAGATTTGAATATATTTTATAAATTTTATTTTATTATTTTTTTGTGTTGCGCAGGGGGTTTTATTTTTATAAGAATAATATTAATTTTTGTGTTTTTATCGGATTATATTGTGTACAATTAAAATAATAATTACAAGTTTTCCAAGGTGAAGAGGACAAAAATTAACTTGCAAAATGATTAATAGGTAAATAAATGAAAATTATTTATTTATGTATTTATAAATTTTTTTTTCATTGTAATAAGATGAATTAATTAAAGATTGAGATTAATATTATATAAAATAAATTGTTTGACAGTTAAAAATTTTGTGTAAAAGTTCAATAAAAAATTTGCGTTGAAATTTTTTTTACATAATTTTTAAATAATTATTATGTTAAATTAATACAATATTTGACTGATTACATTCAACATAAATAATATGTTGAACACGCGTGAATTGAAAAATTTGTTAAATTATTTATTCATTTATTTAAAAAATTAGGAAAAAAATTTATTTATTTATAAATTTATAAAATTAGTTCATTTTTTATTTTTATCGTGATGGAATAAACTTATTAGAGAATAGAATTAATATTAGAAAAATATAATTGTCATACAGTTAAAAATTTTGTGTTGGATTTAACATAAAAAATTATTAATTTTAATCAAAATTATTTTTTTATTTAAACAAATTTTTGTGTTGGAATTTAATAAAAAAATTAGTGTTAGAAATATTTGAAATAAATTTTTAGACGGCTTTTATACAAAATTTCTTAAATATTAAATTTTCTTTCACGATGAAGGATACGATAATTGCTGCCTTTCATAAAGAATATTTTTATTAAAAATCTTTAATTAATATTCAATTATTCTAGTCTATTCAATTTAATTCTCTCAAAAACAATTTAAATATTGTATATATGTATACCCATTTGTTTAATGAATACTAGAGTAACAGGTTTTAACCTGAGTCGTGTAAAAGTTGAATGAAAAAAAAAATATATTCTTGCAACGTGTTGCTTTTAATTATAACAACCGGTCCACCTCGTTTTACTTATAGAACTCTTGTGTTGAACCCTCTTGTATTACCATTTCCGTTATTTCAATTGTTTAAACTCGGTAATAATTAATAGAAATGTCATCAAAAGATTAGAAAATACTTATATAAAAAAAAATTTTTTTTTTTTATGTTTCATTCATTTTATTAATCATTTGTTCATATTTTTATTATAACATTAAAATGTGGGAAAAGTAAGGAGAAAAAAATGAATGAAATAATTTCAAAAATTGAAAATAAAATTTTTTTTGTTATTTATTTATTTTATTTGTCGTTTTTTATTTATTTTTTATCTCATTTCTTCACATTTTTATAATGAAATGAAGGAGTAGAAAGAGTAAGGAAAAAAAAAATGAAAATAATTTTAAAAAATGAAGAAAACAAAAAAAAATTTTTTTTTTATTTATTTATTTCTATTATTTCAAATATCATTTTTTATTCATTTTATATTTTATTCGTTCACATTTTTGAGATAAAAAAAAAGTAAAAAAATTAACAAAAAAAAACAATGAAAATAATTTCAAAAATTGAAAAAAAAAAATAAAAAACCAAAAAAAAAAAATTTGTTTCTATTTATATATTTTATTCATTTCATGTATCATATTTTTTCCATCAATATATTAATATCAAAATGAAAAAATGGAGAATAAAAAAAAAGAATAAAGAAAATTTCGAAAATCAAAAAAACAAAAAAAAATTTTTTTTTTCATTCAATGTACTATCATATATTGCTTTTTATGTACTTCATATTCTATATTCTATTAATATTCACCGATATTTAATTTATATATATTTCAGCAATGAAACAAAAAAAAAATACCAAACAAAAAAAATTCGATTTTAAAAATTCTCTCAATTTTTTTACTCATGCCCAAGTTTTAAATAATGAGTGAAAGTAATATCCTCTTACTGCAGTTAACGTCCATCCAAATACATAAACATATACATATACAAACACATTATGTTAAAATTTAAATCAAGACCAAATTTTATCACCCACTTCATCGAACCAAATTATTTACCAACAGAAAATAATAAATAACATGCCAATTTACTGATGTTAAAATGACCTAAAAAACAAATACTTTCATTAAATATCCTGTGCTGTCATTCACAAAATAAAAAAAAAATATTAATCATAAATAAAATGTCAAGATAATTATTAAAATCAACAGATTTGATTCCGAATGTCCTGAATTAATTAATTATTAATTTGTAAATATTTTTGAGAGCAAAAAAATTTCATAACCTTGAATAACTTTCATTTCTAGGTCGAAAATAGTTTCATACATTCACATCATAAATTATATAATATATTTAATTTATTTATTCATTGAATAAATGCAACTTATTATTTTTATTTTGATTATTTAAAGTTGGTAATTTAATTCAATCGATACAATTAATCATGAGGATTTTTAATTTAAACATTGAGAGAGTTTAAATATTTTTTTTTACTTCTTCAAACATTATTTATTCATTTATTCATTCATTTATTTATTTGTTTTTTTTTATATGGAAATCAACTTAGAAGAATAAAAAATTATGTAGAATAAAAATATTGAGAAAAATAAAATTGTAGATATATTAATTGTCATCTGTTGATAATCAATTTTGCGGTTTTGTTTAAACTTTCACTTTTAAACAATTTCCGCATCATTTTTGATAACCGCATCGTTTTACATTATTTTACATTATCGATGGTCGTATAAAATAAAGATCAATCATGCAAAAAAAAAAAAAAAATACAAAAACAATTTGTCTCAATAAATAATCTCACAATTTTTTACTTTATTTCTTTTTTCAACTTCTCATTTATATTTTATTTCATAATTAAATTTTTCCGCATTTTTTATTATCATTTTTATCCTCTTCTTTTTCTTCTTCTAACATTACACAAAACTTTCGAAAGGTTTCTTCCCATTTTAACAATATTTTTACGACTTACAAAAACAAATCAATCTCAAATAAATTCACCATAAATAAAAATTAAAATTTCATCTACAATTTTATTTATTTCTATTTGATATCACTCAATATTGAAAAATTATATTCTCTAAACAAGTTGAACTACCCAAATGGTTTTATTTTTCATAATTTTTTTTTATTTATTCAAAACATTAAGTTAAATTTATTTTCACTGCAAAAAAATTCTCAATATTGTATCACAATTTAAAATGCCAAATATTTTTATTTAATAAATTAATTTAATTATTTTTAATGGCACTATAATAACCCTAATTATCTCAGCAATTATTATATTTATTGCTTATAATAAAATAAATTTTATTTCAAGATTATTTTTAGCATGATCTTGAAAGAAAAAAAATTAATGGATATTTATAAAGTAAATAATTTTTATTCTTTTTCAATTATTTTTTTTTCTTTTTACAGCTCGTCAATTGTGCGAGTAATATCGTTTTTGTTGCTGACACTATTGTTGGGAAATAATTGCAATGCACTTCAACATCAGATACTTGATTCATACAACAACGCTGAAGATTGTGCATTGATTTTAGATGGACCAGGAAGAACAAGTGTTTATGATTATACATACAATCTTCTTCGTGGTGGTCTGTAAGTTATAAACAAAGCCTTGAAAATTATTAACTACAATAAATTAAAGTGTAAAAAACATGGGAAACTGGTTAGATAAAAATGAATGATAAAAGAAATGGTTGTTGATAAATAAAAAAATTAAAGTGGGAAAAAATGATGGAAATTTTTAATTTTTTGATTCGCTGTTTTTATTCACTGCAAAATTAATTTATTATTGATTTTTATATAGTTATTTATTGATTTATTCCAACTCGAATTTTGTGTTTCAATCAAGATAAAAAACTGTTCATTTTAATTAAAATGATTTTTTTCTTGCGACGCAAAATTTTGTGTTGAAATTTGACACTAAATTATCGTGAAGAAATTTCAATACTGAATCAAAATTCAAAATTACGACATTTCTAGTCTCTTAAAAATTAAAAACTCTCAAACGGAAAAATATACGATTAAAAATTTTGTTCAAAAGTTTACTCAAATTTCATTCCAAATGAAAAATTCAAAAAATTTTTCAATTCTCTTCAAATGTTCATCACATTATTTATATAGAATCGAATCTCATAAATATCTCGTGGACTTGACCTAAATTTTGAGTAAAAACTCGCGTAAAAAAATTACAAAATAAATTTTTAGTGGACTTTTACTAAAAATTGAGATATTTTTAGTCTTAAAATTCAAAAACTCTTCTCCAAAACAAAAATAAAATTTAAAAATCAAAAACTCTCCAATAAAAAAATTATACAGTGAAAAATTTTGTTCAAAAGTCTACTCAAAATCCATCCTAAACAAAAAATTCAAAAAATCTTCCGATTTTCTCCAAATGTTCATCACATTATTTATATAAAATCGGATCTCATGAATGTCTCGTTGACTTATCCCAAATTTAAGAAAAAAATCGTGTAAAAAAATTACAAAATAAATTTTTAGTGGACTTTTACTAAAAATTTCTTATTGTCCATTCGTATTTCCTTAACGTTGAATAAAAGTTTAAAAATTGAGATATTTCTAGTCTTTTAAAATTAAAAAACTCTTTTCCAAAACAAAAATAAAATTTAAAAACCAAAAACTCTCCAATAAAAAAAATTATACAATGAAAAATTTTGTTCAAAAGTCTACTCAAAATCCATCCTAAACAAAAAATCCAAAAAATTTTTCAATTTTCTCCAAATGTTCATCACATTATTTATATAAATTCAAATCTCATAAATATCTCGTTGACTTAACCTAAATTTTGTGTAAAAAATCGTCTAAAAAAAATTCCAAAATAAATTTTCATTAAACATTCACGCAAAACTTCCCACTTCAAAATTTAAATAAAAAAATCCAAATACGTCCCATTACTTCCCAATTTGAAAAAAAATAAATAAAAATATCAACAATATCAAAACATTATAAAATCAAAAATGAAATAAAAACTCAAGATGTTTAAATTCCACATGAAATATTGAACAAGTTTTTACCAATTAACTTTAAACAAACCTACAGGCAATATTGCAGCACATTTGAATCAATTAAACGTTCTGCATAATTGCGTATACATTTAAACACACACACAAATAAATTTCCACACATATAAGAGAATAAAAATAAATAAAAGCAAGATTTTGGTGCCTCACAGCTGTGATATAATGGCTGATATAATGATTCATACTAACTTTTACTCATATTGTCTAGTTCACTCGATAAAACCAATCGTGTTAGCAAATGTTTTAGTTTCATAGTCGTTGGTGTTTTTTTAATGTCCCTCATGCATATAATGATTACACACACGGTTGGTGAAAGCGTCCAATGCACATAAAACATGCACCATCTGGAAAAATAGATTTAGCTTTAAATCTTAAGACCGCGCCTATATTATTTGTTCACAGAATACAGTTCCTGATATAAATTCCTGAATATATTAGATAAAGATTCATATGGATCTAATAATTTCATGAAGTAGAATATAATAAACAAAAAGATAATAGCATATATTATATGTATTTATTTAATTATTTTTATGTGTTTATATTATTTATTTGTTTTAAAGCTCTCGAGTGGAAATATTTTTTTTGTATGAAATAATGATACGATAATATTGTATTTACTTCCGTATTTATTGTTCTGGTTCTCAGAACATTGTGGAAAAAATAATTTGTGAATTATCCGGATGGGGAGAACCGTTTTGAAATTGTTTACTTTTGTGATTTTTTTTAAAAGGCACGAGTTTTTAGGAAAAAATTATTTGACTTGTTCAAATGCAGGGGAAATTTTTTTTCTACATCTTTTGATAAATTTAGTTGACACGTATGTCAGGATTTTTCGGGGAAAAATTTTTTTTCAAAAATATTTATGTGTGAATTTTTGATAACTTGATGGATTTTTTTTTTTTATTTTTTTTGTAATTGGTATTTATTATCTCCAGTTCTACTGATCTTATTTGAGTCGTTTTTTTTGCATTTTATACTTTATTATATCAACTTTTAAAAATTATCGGAAAAAAAAAATTTCATTGTTAACATATAAAAAATAATAACAATTTAAATGTTTAAATAATTTTTACCTGCTTATTTTCTACTTGAAATTGATTTTAAAAAATACTATTTTGTTTTTTATTTTCTTATCTACAAAATCCATTTTTTGAAAAAATTGTATCTTTTGTAGATCAAAAGTTATTAAATATTTTCGATCGAAAGTCACGCTCAAAAATATTTTAAGTTAATTATTTGTAATTTTGAAATAAGAACAGGGAAAAAAAAATATTTTTATTGATATTTTTCGTTTAATCTTCAAATTCAATCAGTAATTAATTTACCTTTCTAAATTTTTCACGATAAATCAGTAGCTCGGTTAAAAAAAAGTTTTTTTTTCTCTCTATCTCCTGCCGTCGTTTTTCTTTGTTCCGATTCTTGGATTGGTTTGTTTTGATTTGTTTTTCTCGTTCATTAATTTCTTTCGGTCTTTTACCAAATCATAAAAGATAATTAACGGTTGTATTGGTTAATATTAGTTATTTATGTTCGACGTGTCAAGATTAAGAATTAAAATTACTGCAATATAAAATGATCAATTTAATTCTTGATTGGATTTATGATAGAATGTAATAATAAATACTTTTTATAAAATTAATGTGCAGGTATTTATTTATTAATTTTTTTTATTTAATGATTCAATATCTAGTATCTAATTTGCTGACGAAGAATGCAGAAAATGATTATTTGAATCAACTTATATTTGTTTGATTTTATTGACAATGGGAGAAATTATACGAAGAGAAACAGAATTGTAAAAAGAATATTTTTTATTTAAACAATCACAAGAAAAAAAGTTTCTAATTATTTTATGAACTTGAGTGAAGTTTTATAAATGCAATAAAGAAAATTCATCTGTGGGTTTACAAATTCTGAAATTTGTTTATAAAGTAAATATTATGTTATAAAAAATATAAATTGTTTCATGGTATAATTTATTGTTGGAGTTTAGTAAAATTTTTAACAATAATTGATGTTTTCAAACGAATTAATTTTATTCCAAAATTTGAATAAAATATTTTTGATGACAAATTTTTGGAAATTGGATATAAAAATATAATTCCACTTTTTGAAAGTCAGAAGGGAGAATTTTTTTTTTGATAATTATTAATCAAGGGTCTGTCTGCATTTAAATTTGTTAAATTATTCATTTATTGATTTAATACAAAAAAAAATTTATTTATTTATTTATTTAAATATTTATGAGATTTGTTTATTTTTCATTTCCATTGTAATAGAATAAATTTATCAGCGGTCAAAATGAATGTTATAAAAAAATTAATTGTCATACAATAAAAAGTTTTGTGTGAAAGTTCAATAAAAATTTTGATTTGAAATTTCCTTTAAATAATTTTTAAATAATTATTTTGTTGACACAACACATTTTAGTAGTTCGATTAAACACAAATGATATTTTATTTAAACAATCGAAAAGTATTAAAAAAATTGGTTGAAATTTTTTATTCTCTGATTTAACTCAAAATTTATTTAATTCAACGCAAAAAAATTTTCTACTACATAATTAATTAATTAATTTGCTGGTACAAAATTAAATTTTTTGTACCACCAAAAACTCTACACAAAAAAAAAAACAAATTTTATAAACATTTATAAATGGATAAATTTTTTTATATTAAATCAGTTAATAAATAATTCAACAAATCAAATTTCTCCTTTCTCCCTTTCAAAAAATACAACTGTAATTTTTTTATTCAATTTAATTCCCAAAAGTTCATCATCAAGAATATTTTCTTTCAAATTCAATAATCGAAAAAAAATAAAGTCTCAAGGTTGTTACAATTTTATAAACTTTACAGCTTTTTAGGTCAATATTTATTTAAAAAAAAAATATCTCCGTGTACTGCATTGCAATGTTAGTTATAAATTGGCACGTAACACTTTAATAATAGCCACTTGAAACCTTGATCTGATCATATGTTCGATATTCGTGAAAGGTTTTATTAGTGCGTATATAAAATATGAATTCATGTCTGCATGCTCGAGGCATATACTTTCTGTCTGAATAATTGTATGTATTAGTCACTTATATAAGTAATAACATTATTCTCTATTATATTTCTCATTTTCTCAAGTCATTATCAAATAAAATTATCTTTACATTTTATTGATATTTCTTTTTTCTCTTATTGTTATCAGGCCATCTTCCACTGGATCCCACACGTGCATAACATACGATGCTATCAATCGAGCATATTATGATGCAAGAAAACGAGTCAGTAAGTAAATATATAATGGTAATATCGCAATTAATTTAATGTATCAATGTTGCAATTAAGTAAACTGTAACAATTATTTTCAGACGTTGCACAACCTCCGAATGAAAAATGGAAACCCGAATATCTTGCAACTGTTGGTGAATTATTGTTAGATATTTCAACAACATTGGCACATCAGTAAATATAATTTTATCAATTATATTAAAAAATTTTTGGACTTGTAAATAATTTGGATATAATTATGTTTATTTGAATTTAATTAATTTTAAGATATGGATTAACGAGAGAGGAAATTGAAAATGGTCTGCCACTTATTGACACATCGAAAACGTTAATTCAAGAAATTTGTCCGGCATTTTTAAGTAATGTTGAATGCATTGCTGGTAAATATCGTCGATTTGATGGTTTATGTACGAATTTAGCAAATCCAACATGGGGTGCTTCTCTTTCACCATTTGCTAGGTAATAATGGAAAATATATTTTTTAAATGAAGGATTAGTTTATATAAAGTGACAATAAACAAATGAAGTTGCTTAAAGTAATCATTTATAATTTTGAAGGGAAAGTTAATATAAATTTGACAAAGATGTGATTTTTTGTTGGATTTAGTTTCCAATTCAATCAGACATTTCTAACAAATATTTATTGACTTTAAAAAAAAGGATTAAATTTCGTCAGGGGATAAATATTAATGATAAATATTTACAAAGTGATTTATATCTGAATTTATAGAATATTCAAGTTTGTATTTTTTCATTTAGAATTGAAGAATTTTTTCGTAGTTTTTAAGGACGTTCATTCGCTACGCTAGAGTCAAATGAGTACTAACTTTTTATAAAATTTATTCGAGGCTTGAAACAATTTGTAAAATATATTAATAATTTTACAATGATTTATAATTATTTTTTATATGTACCAATTAATTTCAAGGTATTTATTTTAAAAAATCAGTTAATCCACATTAACAATTGATTTGACGCCATTTGAATTGCTAAATAAGTTTGGCAACAGTGCCTATGTTATGTTTTGACACTTTCAATGTGTATGTGCATATGTGTATATTTCGTTACTGCGCGCTGTTGCCAGTTTTCAAGATGGCTACAAATTTACCAAAACAGTTTTAATTATCTTTATTAAAATAATTAATATTTAATTTAAACATTCGTCAACACTTGTTTTTTTGTGGAGTTATATAAACTTCATATTTCAAAGAATATTTTTAAACATTATTTATTATTGTATCTACTCTTACAATATACTTTTTGTAATTTTAAATACATAAAAATGCGAATTCTCCATAAGGCTCTATGTTAAAAATTTGAATTTTGATCGTTAATAACTTTCTTAAATTATCAATAAGGCGTCTTGAAATTTCAAGGGTAGATAGCTACATGATTTAACTTATCAAAACTGAAAACAAAAAAATTTTATCTACTAAAAAGTCTCATGAATGAACGTCCTTAAAAACGATTTGAATGAAGGGGAATCCCAACAGCGACTGCGCATGCGCGTCAATCACTCTCCCAGTATGGCGGGAATACGATTAAAGGAGAAATGTATTTTTAATAGGGATTTTAATATTAATTTTCAATTATTTTTTCATATTATTCGACGAAATTATTATTTTTTTTATTATCTCGACTTCTTAAATTTTTGTTTGGTTTTTTTGTTTATATATTTATACAATTACCAACAATTAATGTATATTCATTGTTAATCCCAATTGATATATTATACATATTAATTCATTTGTTCTTTCGTTCATTTTATTTTTGTTATTATATTTTGTTTATGTATTTCTATTATACTAAATATTGATATTCATAATATTTTCAAAACAATCTCCGACTAATTTTGCAGAATGATCAAGTCTACATTTCTTCATTTAAAATTAAATAATTTTTTCATAGTTTCCACAAACAACTTGATTATAATATGAATTTAAATGGAGATCATTTTAGAAATATTTATTATAAAATATTTATTTTTGCTAAATTAATATTCACTCTCAAATTTTTCTCCCCTGTCTTCATTTCAAAATAATAAATGATTAATTTAATTGACTTCCCATTTGCTAACCTGTATATTAATAATGTGTCACTAATTATTGTTGCAATAACAATTTTTATTTAGAGTAATGGCTCCAGCATTTGCTGATGGTATGACTGCACCAAGAATTGCATCATCTGGTAATGATTTGCCATTGTCTCGTGTTGTGTCAAGAACAATGCATCCAGATGACGGTTTTCACGATCATGCTGGGACCGTGATGGTAATTGCATGGGGACAATTCATGGATCACGATTATACATTAACTGCAACTCCTCTGGGTAAACTATTGAATTTATAATAAATATTAAATTTGAATGAAGAAATATTCATACATATGGGGCATTCCATATCAAGTCATCCTACGAATTGCCTTTGCATCTCCGATTTTGCTGAAACTTGGGCATCTTTTTCTACCCATCGAAAAAGGGTTCTGTGATTTTTTTCAAATTTTTTTATCAAACCGTTCATAAGATATGAATTTTTGAAAATTTCGGGGTTTTAATTTTCAAATGGCCATAACTTGGCCACGAATTGTCCGATTTGAGTCTTTTTTT
>JAQQBS010001422.1:19497332-19546450 GCA_030347275.1 Microctonus aethiopoides
TTCTCAAAAAATTCTCAAAAATACTACTCCCTAAAATACAAATTTCAAGCCTAGTCTCGTAATGGAATAATGATGGGTCATAACTTTTTTTGAATTTTTTAAATTAATTATTTTCGTTTTTTTTCGATTTTATTATTTTTCTTCAATTTATTTATTGTATACATGTATACAATAAATAAAATATTCTATAAATTAAGAAAAAATAATAAAATCGAAAAATATATAACTTTTTTTGAATTTTTTAAATTAATTATTTTCGTTTTTTTTCGATTTTTATATTTTTCTTCGATTTATTTATTGTATACATGTATACAATAAATAAAATACTCTATAAATTAAGAAAAAATAATAAAATCGAAAAATATATAACTTTTTTTGAATTTTTTAAATTAATTATTTTCGTTTTTTTTTCGATTTTATTATTTTTTTTAAATTTATTTATTGTATACATGTATACAATAAATAAAATACTCTATAAATTAAGAAAAAATAATAAAATCGAAAAAAAAACGAAAATAATTAATTTGAAAAATTCAAAAAAAGTTATAACCCATCATTATCCCATTACGAAACTAGGTTTAAAATTTTTATTTTAGGGAGTAATATTTTTGAGAATTTTTTGAGAAAAATCGAAAGATACAAACAGTCTCAAAATCCACATTTTAACTTTAAAATTAAAAAAAAACAATCAAATTTATCATTGATAATTTTTTGCATAAATTTTCCAGAAAGTTCGTCAAAAAACAAAAACTTTGAAAAAAAAAAAGACTCAAATCGGACAATTCGTGGCCAAGTTATGGCCATTTGAAAATTAAAACCCCGAAATTTTCAAAAATTTATATCTTTTGAACGGTATGATAAAAAAATTTGAAAAAAATCACAGAACCCTTTTTCGATGGGTAGAAAAAGATGCCCAAGTTTCAGCAAAATCGGAGATGCAAAGGCAATTCGTAGGATGACTTGATATGGAATGCCCCATATATTTTTTATTTTATTACTTTGATTTATTAATTATTTACAGATCCACTTAATCGAAATGATCCTGAAGAATGTTGTGGACGTCCACCACATTTAAAAAATCCATATTGCAATGAAATTATTATTCCTGAAGACGATTATTTTTATCGATTATTCAATGTTCGTTGTCATGACTTCGTTCGAGCTTTTCCTGCAGCACGACCTGGTTGTCGTCTTGGTTCTCGTGTTCCATTCAATCTTCTCACTGGTGTTCTTGATGGAAACACAGTTTATGGAATTAATGATGAATTTGCCAGGTAATAATATTGATTATTTGTGGTAATAATTAGTAGAATAGACGAAAAAAATAATTTGGAATGTGAAAGATGTTTTATTAAAGTTGAAAGTAGGTGAAAGTGGCCTAAAATGGCATACCATTTTTTATCACATTTAGAATACCGTTCATTTCAACAATTTATTTTATTGCAAAAAAAAAAAAAAAAACGGTTATTAAACAATTTATCCTCGCTGCTATGGGTAAAATGGCATACTTAAAATAAAACACATTAAATATACGCTGGCATGGGCCTAAAATGGCATAGACGCCGTTTTCCCCTAGTATGCCATTTTAGGCCATTTCCCCTTATTTAATATTTCATTTTACTATTAGTTCAAGACAAAATCAATGCAAATAAAATATTAAATATTTATCATTTCATTATTAAAACTCCACTAAATTTTTGTGTTAAAGTGGAAAAATAAATCTGCTTAAAATTAATAATATTTTGAATTTAATACAACAAAATATTGACACAATCCAACAATTATTTAATTCAACAACATCAAATTAAATAATACAATCATCTCAAAATAGAATTTTGCCAACTTTTAGAATATTATCATAATCTAAATCATTACATCAGTAAGCAAAAAATACACCGCAACATATACAATAAATAAATAAATAACTATACTGCATATAATAATACAATATTATTTATATATTCTTTCAAAGTAAATATATATTACATACAGGTTTCCTGTTGCTTTGTGTCTACCCTCAACTTTCTATACAATGAAATATTATACCATAAAATTTCACAATACATAAAGATACACAGACATACACAAGTACATATATTTATATAAATTATTTAACTTTATTATATTTATTCTTCTTTAGTGATTCGTGAGATTTCAATTGAATCCCTCTACATTTGTACATTTAGTAAATAAATCATTCACGTACTCGACAAGACGAGATAGTAAATTGCTTTCGTCAGTTTCTAAACATTTGCAAGGAGTCTATAACTCTTTATAATAAATTTAACCATACAAAATATCTGTATTTATTGTGCAGGAAATTACGCACAGGCTATGGAGGATTATTGAGAATGAATCCAGTATTTTCTGAATATGGATTGAAGGATTTACTTCCATTGAAGCTTGATATACCTGACGAAGGATGCACAAGACCAAATAAATCGATGTATTGTTTTGAAGCAGGTGATGAAATTAATGAATTTAATTTATTTATTTAATTCGGAATTAATTATTTGATTTTGCTATCGATGGATTATTTTTTTGATTAGTCTAACTTGTAGTGTATTTTTAAAATGGAGATGAATCACACTTTCTAATCTAGTTTGTGAAATGGAATGAAACATCTAATCGGTCACAAGTTGTAACACGGATGTGTTATATTACATGTCGACGAGGGGCACGCGCGTGACTCTTGTTAAACCTCATAGGATTAATGTTTAATGTTGCCTGTGGGTAATTTGAAAGACGGTTGAGAGAAGAGGGGTTAATGTGATTTCCATTTAGATCATATGGAAAGAAATTACGCAATTGCCCTCTGGAGAACTGCATTCTTTTCCTAATATGTGTGTAATTTTTTTTTATGTTGTATAAATGAATTTGATTTGAAGAAAAATAGATAAACATTTATATCTGGGTTTGAGATAAAATTTTAATGACTTTAATTAATGATTAGAGCAGAGTGTCGATTGTGTTAAAGATATGAGGTAGGGAAAGTTAGGTTGGGTTATTGATAAAATGAAAATGTTATTTTATTTATTGATTAATGATGTTTAGGAGAAAATGGCCTAAAATGGCATATCATTTTTTCTATTGTGTGCTACTTGTAAACTACAAACTGGTGGGTTAAAGTAAAACAGTTTTCTAAAGCTCCAAGGAATATTACTTTCATACTGATACATTTAGAATACCGTTTTACGTTTATTTCGACAATTAATTTTATATTGCAAAAAAAAAAAAAAAAAATACATAAAAACTGTCATTAACCAATTTATCTTCACTGCTATGGGTAAAATGGCATACTTAAAAGAAAAGACATTGATTACATGGCGACCTAAAATGGCATACATGTCGGCTTAGTCCACGACTACATATGCCGTTTTAGGCCCATGTCACTATTTTACAAAACATAATTAATTTTTGTACTTAAAGACAAAATCATAATTTTCTAAATAGTAAAATATATGAAATATAACATATTTGTAAGTACTCACCTATAGTTTTGTTGATTTACTTCACTTGTTAGGAATATTTTAACTTTAACTACGCACAAACAAAATATTTCACGAAGAGCAATATGCAATAATGGTGGCTCGCGTACAACTGGCTGCAGATACGATGTTACAAATTTCGTGGGTGGTCCTCGAAGCGATTACGAGTCATTAGAACCATCTTGCAAATGCCACACTTGAGCAGGAATTTAAAAATCGCTAATATCCTGTTTTACCCCAGTATGCCATTTTAGGCCACTTTCCCCAAAATGATGTTTGTTTTCCAATTGCTTATAGAGCATTTTTACAACAAAATGAAAAAAAAAAAACTCCCAACGCCAGAAATAAAAATATTATCAAAACTTGAAAGCAAAAAAATTATCAAAAAATTAATCAAGAACACGTTATCATTTTTGAAACAATCATTTTTCGAATTCTCAATATAAACATGACATTTTTTGTAAAAATAATGATTAGCTAACTATTTCTCAAACATCAAAGACCCAAAAATTACTCAGAATTTTCAACTTATTCAATTATCAAATATACATAACTTAAAAAAATTCTAAAAAAAAATAAAAAATGCTCAACTCCGATGCAGTTAGATAGAAATTAATCGCATAAAATAAAAAATCATAATAAAACTGATAAGTTTGTCACAGAGTATGATTAAAAATTTTCTCTTTTTTTTTTAATGAACAGGTGAAATCCGTGTGAATGAACAATTGGTTTTAACATGTATGCACACTCTAATGGCACGTGAACACAATAGAATTGCAAAAGCATTATCTCAAGTAAATCCACATTGGGACGATGAAACCGTATTTCAAGAGGCAAGACGTATAAATATTGCTGAAATTCAGCATGTAACTTACAATGAATTTCTACCAATATTATTAGGCAAAGATGTAATGGAAAAATTCGGACTTTTATTAGAAAAAAATAATTATTGGGATGGTTATGATCCAAATGTGAATCCTGGTGTAATCGACGCATTCGCAGCTGCTGCATTCAGATTTGGACATTCACTTTTACCCACAGCCGTGGAAAGATGGAGCAAAGCACATAAATTTATCGGTAATAATTAATCTAGATGAAAATAAAAAAACCCCTAAGAACTATTGAAATATTATACACATATTTAATGATTCCAGCATCAAAACGATTGTCAGATTTAATTAGAAGACCTTGGGATCTCTATCGTGCCGGTGTTATCGATGAATATTTCATGGGACTGATGAATCAAGTTGCACAAGCCATGGACGACTCAATTACTCAAGAGGTAATATAAATGCACAGTATATCATACATAAACTATTATAAACAACAATAATTTCAATGTTATCAAAGTTAAATTGGAATTTTTCACTTTCCGTATCTAAAAAAGATGAAAAGTTTCAATAAACCAAAAATATCAGATATGAAAAAAATAAAAATATATATTCGAGTTGACATACGTAAAAATGTTCACATTGTATATTTTGTTGACGTAATTTTAAGACTTATAAACATCGACAACACCAACAACAACAACAACAACGACAACAATAACAATGGCTAAAACGAAAATGATAAAAACAACAACAACCATAACAATAAAGACGAAATCAACAATAAAAACAACAGCCAATGGCAATATAAACAATGAAAACAATAACAATCATAACAGCGACAACAACGAAAGCAACAAAAACATAAAAAACGATAGGAACAACAACAACAGCAACAACAATAAGAACAACAATAGCAACGATTAACTACAACAACAGCAATAATAACAATCATGACGACAACAACAACAACAACAACAACAACAACAACAACAACAACAACAACAACAACAACAACAACAAGAGCAAAAACAAAAACGATAAGAACAGCAACACCAACCTTAACAATAAACACGAAATCAACAACAATAACAGCCAATGACAATATAAACAACGGAAACAATAATAATCATGACGATAGCAACAACAACAATAACAACAACAATAAAAATAATGACAACGACAGTAACAATAATGGCAATCATGGATAGAACAATAACAATAGTAATAACAATGAAAAAAATAATAACTATGAGAATTACATCAGCAGTAACAACAAATATTGTTATTATTGTTGTTGTTTTTATTTTTGTTATTGTTGTTATATATTTTTTATCTCAATTGAGAAAAAAAAAATCAATTTAAGCCCCAAAATTTATTGTATTGAATCGAATATTTGTTTTAAACAATTATGGGGACGTGAACTATTCGCTTGATTTGCAAGATTTGAAATTAAAAGTTTTACAGAATAATTAATGAATGGAAAAAATGAATGAATTTTGGTAAATTTATGATTTGAAATATCGAAATTGGGATTGTTAGTTCATGTTATCTAAATATTAGTTTATTTCATTTTTGTGAACTATTATTTGGTTGTTTTTTTATGGATATAAATTTGGAATTTTTTATTTCTATAGGTAACGAATCATTTATTCAAGAAAGTTGGTGCCAGATATGGTATGGATTTGGTGTCATTTAATATGCAACGTGGAAGAGAATTTGGTATACCGAGTTATATGGAATTTCGGAAATTCTGTGGTTTACCCGACGCAAATACATTTGATGAATTATTTGGTTCGATGCCAAATGAAACAATTCGGCGTTACAGTTCAATTTTTCAGTAAGTTGTTCACGAAATTGTCTTGTTTTTAATAATAGAATCATCAATCATATCTCCTTAAAGCCTCATCTCATACCCAGATATAAAAATTCATTTATCCTTTTTCAAATCCAATAAATGTATAGACAAAAAAAAACGAAAAAAATATGGAGAACTTTTCAGTAGATTTTTTCAAATCCTCATTACATATCTTATATTATTAATAAAAATTCTATAGCAATCATGATTTAAACAACAATAATTAATAAATAATATAACATTTTCATTTCATTAATAACCTAACCTAACTTTTTAAAAGGGAAAAAGGCCTAAAATGGCATACCATTTTTTTTTGTATTGAATGCTGCTTGCAAATTACAAACTGCTGGGTTGAAGTAAATTAGTTTTCTAAAGCTTCGTGGAATATTATTTTCATACTGACACACTTGGAATACCGTTCATTTCAACAATTTATTTTATTGCAAAAAAACATAAAAACTGTCATTAACCATTTCACCCTCACTGCTTTGGGTAAAACGGCATACTTAAAAGAGAACACATTAAATATATGCTGGTCTAAAATGGCATACATGTCGTCTTAATCCACGGCTACATATGCCGTTTTAGGCCCATGCCACCATTTTACAAAACATAATCAAATTTTATATTTAAAGACAAAATCATAATTTTCTAACTAGTAAAACACATGAAATATAACCTATTTTCAAGTACTCACCTATAGTTTTGTTGATTCGCTTCACTTGTTAGGAATATTTGAACTTTAACTACGTACAAATAAAATATTTCACAAAGAGCAATATGCAAAAATGGTGGCTCGCATACAACTGGCTGCAGATACGATGTTACAAATCTTGTGGGTAGTCCTTGAAGCGATTTTGCATCATTAGAACCATCTTGCCAATGCCACACTTGAGCAAGAATTTTAAAATCGCTAATATCCTGTTTTACCCTAGTATGCCATTTTCGGACACTTTCCCCCACTTAATATCCTCACTACAATTGAAACTCTGCAACTATAACCATCACTAAAATTCCATCAAATTAACCTCAAATATCTCAATGCATCAAACTCAAATAATCTTTAAATTCCCTCATTTCTTTCTCAGACATCCTGCGGACGTTGATCTGTGGTCTGGAGGCGTATCAGAGCGTCCATTACCAGGCAGTATGCTCGGGCCAACGTTCGCCTGCGTCATCGCAACACAATTTAGTAATTCTAGACGAGGAGACAGGTTTTGGTATGAACTACCAAATCAGCCTTCATCATTTACATTAGGTAAATGAATTTATCTTCACTCTTTACATTATTATACCCATAAATATTAAATCAATCATGTTTAAATTTCATTAATTCAACGTTATTAATTTTCCTCGTTTAGAACAACTTAATGAGATTCGTAAATCAAGATTATCGCGACTCATTTGCGACAATACCGATCTTATCGATACAATACAACTCTTTCCCATGGTTCTTCCTGATCATGAAATGTAAGTAGTTGATTATTATCCATTGATAATAATTCTTCGAAGGATAATAATGATGACAAATCATTATAAACGATATTATTTATTTAATTTTATATTTATTTTCACAGAAATCCAAGAGTTCCATGTAAAAGTGGTGTATTACCAAGTATAGATTTTAATAAATGGGCTGAATTTCCTGCTTCAAGTCACGCTGCCCAATATGTGAGTAATTTAGCGGAGTCATATGGTCAATTAGGCAAATGAAAGTATCATTAATAATTAACGTATCATAATATTGTATATTTAATAATTATTATCAAAATATGTAAATGTTAAATGATCACAATTTTAGCGTAAATTGTTAAACACGTAATGAGCACTGGTTAATAATTACCACGTAATAATCTCCTACTACCACTTGTCATCATTAACATTATTTACACTCATTATCATACGATAAAATATGCATAAATAAATTTTATAGTCAATCAATTCAATATATTTGTAAGAATTAATGTTACGTTAATTTTCTTTGATTTGACATTCATTTATGGAGATTATCAAACATCACAAAACTTAAGTTTAGTTCCAGATTATCACAATTATATTAAAGTATTGTTGCATTTATCATACACAACAATGTTATTTAGTTAATAAATGTATTGTCGTATTTTTTTTTAATTTTTTAATGTAAATACACAATTGGAATTTTGCTTGAACTTCGTTTTTTTTTCTTAATCACTTTGATATTATCTGAGTATTATCACCGATTGTCACTGCATTAAATAAGTAAACAATTGTTTGTATTCAATTTTGTACATATAACAATTTTTTGAATGGAAATAAAATTATGAATGTATTTTATAGACTTTGTTACAATTATTTTATCCATTAGAATTGTTCAATGTTTTTTACAGGGAAATAAGAAGTCTATTGGCTTGAAGAATTTTATCACACCAGAAAAAAATCCAAAAACAAAAATAATTAACCATTCATCGATGATTAATAATGACGAATTAATTTACGAAATAATTTCTAAATTAAGACAACGAAATGATGCTAAAGTAAATCGAGCAAAGCGTTCTGTGGGGATTAATAAAAATAAATTTAAATCCAGACGAAATAAAAAACAATATTTAAGTTTATCAGATCTTGGTGTAAAACGTCAAAAGCAAGTTCCAAAAGTGGATCAAACAAATAAAATACCAGCTTATACTCGTGTTGTTCAAGATTGTAAAAATGATGATGAAGCCAGTGAGATCACAGACTTGAATACTCCACCAATTAAATCTAAATATTCTAGAATTGTCGTTGTTGATCCTGTTCATCCTAACATTCTTTCAGCACGTAAAAACAATGTCAAAACAATTACTGGCCATAAATCCGGTATATTCCCATCGTTAAATTTCACAAATGATCCTTATTACATCAATCTTCAAGATTATCAAATCACAAAACAAAATGTCACAGACATGGACAAAACATTTGTCAGTGAATCTGCAGGACATAACCTCACTTATGACCCAAAAAACATTCCTTATGTTGATGTACCAGATTATAGTGATGAACGCGAAGAAAGTTTGGATAAGAATGATCGTGAAACAGCCATCATCAAGGAAAAAAACAGGAATAACAATGATGATATAAATAATGATGCCATTGACCCAGGTACACCTTCAAATGTTGAGGATAAAGAGGGAGTTGAGGTACATGACAGAAGTGAAAGTAGTGAAGCAAACAATGAGAATGTCGACCGGAAGGCAAAATATTCAATGGTAACGACTGAAAGTAACGGAGAAGAAGGTGATTCGACTGAATTGAGAAGACAATTAGAGATAAATGAAGATTCCAATGGCGAGATAACAAGTCTTGAGAACAAAGAGATTAAGAATCATGAGAAAAATTCTGAAGAACAATTATCGTCATTTGAACCGATCAATTTTGATATTAATGATTATCGAAAGCCATTTAATCTTGATGAATTTATTGGCGAAATGTTTCAGGATGATAAGGAGAAAGATTTAAATGGTAAAAATGGTAAAATTGCTAATAGAAGATTTTTAGATTCAGCAGGTGATTATGGATTTAAGAAAAATAATTATTTTCCTATTCCTTTCAAATCATCCAAACATGATGAACAATATTTAGGCAGAGATAGTATTTTATCGCATTCTATTATTAACGATGATATCAGCAGTAATTTTAAAAAAGGCAACTTTCAAATTCACAATAATAAAGATGGTGGCCTTAGAAATAATAAACATTTTAAAACATTGAATGACAATTCTACAAAGTTGAATGATGAAATAAAAAAAGACCCTCAAAATGGAGGAAACAAACAAAGAAAATGGAATAATAAAAGTTTTACTAATTTTTCAATGAAATATCAATATCCACCGATGAAAACATTGATTGTATAAATAAATAAAAATATTATTTGTATTCATGTTTTGATGATCAAAGGGATTTTATGACGTTTCCAAAATTTGTGTGGGACTCATTTAAATTTTATTGTGACAACATTTACCAATAATTCATGTAAAAATTCAAGGCAAAATAAACTTAAGACAAGTCTTAAACCAATTCATTATGAATATTTCAATATTTGTCTATTTTATTTCGTTTTTCATTACAACCCATGATATAAATAACCAAATAAACAAAACATTATCGTAAATAAATTACATTAACAATAATTAATAACATTTCTTACCACTTCCTTCAAATGGGTCTAAAGTGCAGGAAACGAAAAAAATAATTCAATCACATCAAAGTGGATAAAATTATCTTCAGGGGTGGTATTTTTTTCGCCCTAAATTCAGAGATTCCTTTCAGTATATAAGCAGCCATTCGATGGAAATTCACCATCACTTCTCCTTTGTTCTCATCAGCACATTCAAAATCTTCACTGTAACAGGTAAGGAAAATTATTATTTAAAATCTTTCTCTTTCTCTGAATTGCATTTAAAGAAAAGAACAAGAAAATAAAAATATTTGTTATACTTTACAATTGAAAAATAAATTAAAAAAACAACGGGGATTCCTCCACGATCTTGAATAAATACATCATTGATTGTACACATTTCCTGGATGTTCAATCAAACGAACGAAATAAAAAAAAAAAAAAAAAAAAAAAAAAAAAAAAAAGAAAAAAAAATCTATCCATATTTATTTAGCACCTCTCTACAATGATCGTGGAGGAGAACGCGGAAGCGAACGTTGTACGATGTGATTCCGGTTATAAAAGCGTGGGATAAAAAACGTACTGCGTCCATTGCTCGAGAACGAGGTGTGAGGAGCTAAACAGCCTTCAAGCAATCGACTTTGCTTGTTCAGTGATACACGAATTTATTAATTATACCGTGCGCCACTACAAACATTTCATATATAAGTTTACAATGTCCAATGTTTCTTGTTGGTAACTTGGGAACAAAATTCAGTTCTTCCGCGAACGTTCTCAAGTGTCTTTTGATCGCTGACAAATATTTTTTGGCGCCCGGGCAAAATTGTCCAGCTTTAAACATATTTTTGAATATTAATATGTAAAATTATAATTTAAATTATATATTGATGGTTTTGTACTTTAATTTTGTTTAATTTTTCGATTGTGTTCTTTTTTTTTTTACTCTGATCAGGTTAAGACAAAAGTGGGTGAACAATCATGAGAACTTCAAATTGTGCCTTTGTCATTGCTGCATTTATATTGGTACATCTGACTGCGCCATCTACAGCCAATCGTATTGGTTAGTAAACAAAGGAAAAATTAAAAATGGCGGAATTATTACGGCTTATATTAGATTGATTGGAAAGTAATATCGTCAAATTCAAACAGATAAAATTTTTACAGATATTTATTTTTAATCAATGTTATCACCCTCGTTTTCTCCAACCTTTTGCAATCTAGTTTGTAAATTTTCAGTAATGGATTGAAACAAATTATGGTTTTTTGAACAAATGAATAACAATATATGCAGAAACGACATTACTTTCCGATTAACCTAATAGTTGAAAATATTGTATAATATTGTATAAGTCTACTAAAAATTTGTTTAAAAAAATTTTTGTTTTTTTTCGTAAAATTCAAGTATAATTAACGCAATGTTTATTCATGTTTGATTTAACAGAAATGAAATATTATATTATTCATTCATTAATTCAATTCAAACTTTATTCACTTGAAAAGACAAAAAATCTGTGTTAAATTTTACATAAAATATTATTATATATTAATTTAACAATCATTTTCTGACTTTAACACAAATTATTGTTTTAAAAACAGTCATCACAAATTTTTAGTAGACCTTAACAAAGAAAATATATAACAGGACTCAGTAAAAATTTTTCAAAAAAATAGCTAACATAAAATTTTTATTTTGAGCTGTTATATATTTTTTTTAATTTGACTTAATAATTTGTTTCTTTGTTTTGTTTCGTTTTGTTTTGTTTTGTTTTGTTTAGCACACAAAGATTTTTATTGTGTGCTGTTATATTTTTATTTTAATTTGACTTGACAGTCAGTTTCTTTGATGTGTTTTATTTTATTTTATTTTATATTATTGGATAAAATTAATTATTGATTCAGGAACGTGCATAAGAAACTGCGCTCAATGTAAAAAGATGTTTGGTCCATACTTTGAGGGTCAACTTTGCGCTGATACTTGCGTCAAGTTCAAGGGGAAAATGATTCCGGATTGCGAGGACGCCGACTCCATTGCTCCATTCATTGTCCCTCTGGATAACGAGTAATAACATGACAAAAAAAAAATTATAAAAAGAAAACGTGAATTTTTGGAATTAATTGACAAATAAATATTGCTATGTATGATCAATTTTAACTCCATTTAGATATAAATATTTATGCAAATTAAGTGTTATTAGTTCATTTATATAAATATATTTCACTCAGGGTTTGTACTATTTTTAATTAATTAGTTAAAAATTTTGTTTTAATTGTATATCATTTGTAGATAAATTTAAATGATTTTTACTATTTATTTAGGATTGTTTGTTTATGTATTTATGTTTTATAAGTTTAAATATAATTACAGTATGGTTAATAAAAAATAAACAATGTCGAGTTGAGTTTTATTTACAATTTTTGTTTAAATTATGAGATATTTTTTTATTGTTTATTGTTAATTGTTCATTGGCGATGAAACAAGGCATTCTGGGATCGTTGATAAAGTTTGTTTCAGCTCGATTTGTTGAATCTGAAAATAATTTTGAAACAATTATATTTATTTGTTATCAAAATGATGAAAAAAAATTATTTTCATCATTTTTGCTCTCTTGACCTCAGTAAAAATAAATGTAATAAAAATTCTTTGATCAGAAAATTTTTCATGTTCTAGAATGAACAAGAATTCTATTGTATTAAGCATTATTATTTGTTTAATTTTTCAATTCAATTTTTTTATTCAATCAAAGATTTTAAAAATATAATTTCAAGTTTTTTCAAAATTTGTTCTCGATTTGATGCATTCAAATTTGAGAAAAATTTTGATATACTCGGCCATTTTGTAAACAAAGTTCATGTTTTGGAACAAACATGTCATAATTAGTATCACCAAAAATTATAAAATAAATATTATTCAAATTTAAAAATTAAATTTTATTGCAATTGAATTTAATTTGTATTTCAAATTTGAATAATTATAAGTAATTATCTTAAAAGTTGGTTAGTAAATTTTCTTTCACAATAATCGTTTGAGTCAATAACAAAGTTATAAAAATAAAAAAAAAATTCGTTTGAATCATAAAAATATTTTTTTATTAGTACACAGTAAAAAATTTAGTTTCAGCTAATTTAAACCGAAATTTTATATTAAATTCAAACAAAAGAATTCGTGTAAAAAAATAAAAATAATTTCATAAACAAAATAAATTGAGTATTAAATAGCTAAATGAATAATTTAACAAATTTTTCAATTCTTTTTCAGTGTTTAATATTTTATTTGTGTTGTCTTGACCTCACTTTTGAATAAAAATTATTTAAAAAAAAAAATTTTCAATACAAATTTTGGACTTCTAAACAAAATTTTTTACTGTGTAAAAATATTGAATAAATTTTAATTATTATATTATTTATATACTCACACGTTGACGAAGTGCCTTTTCATTCATAGCAGCACGTGTCAATAATTGTTTAACTTTATCCAATAATTCAGATTTATGTGCAAGTTGTTGTTTCAAAACCTGAATTTCATCTGCATTATCATCATCTTTTCGTGCAGCAATTAACATTTCAATTCTCTGTTCAGCTAATTGTAAATCAGTTTCCAAAGCAATAACACGTTTTTTCGTTTGTTCATATTGTTTTTTTAAATTTAAATTTGTTTCATTAGCACCGCCATTTGTTGTTGAATTCGAAGTGAATTTAATCAGTCGATGATTATTTTTCGAATTAATTCTTAATCTCTTATTTTCCACTTGAAGTTTTTCAACAATTCTTTTAAGAACAAATATTGTTCTTTCTAATTCTATTACAGATTTTTTTGAGCTTTGTTCATGATCTTTTTCCGATGATTCTGATGATTTTTCAACTTTTAATAATTCAATATATTTTTCTAAATGCTCAACTTTTTCTTTTAAACGTGGTGTATCCAAATTTTGTTTCTCTATTTCCATACGCAATTCAAAATTTTCACTCTCCAATTTAATATTAGCTTTTTCTAAAATACATTTTGTAGATTCTAATTTTTCTAATTGGTCAACAACAAATTCATTTCCTTCAGTCACTGATTCTAATGCAACAATTCGTTGTTTTTGTTGTTCAATTTGATTAATTAATTCTTGATTTTCATTTGTTTGTAAACGATCAGTCAATTCACTAATACGATTTCGTAATGTTTGGCACTCATTTTGTAAATCTTCAACGATTTTTACATCAAAATCTAATCGCCCTGATAAATTACCATTTTCCGAACGTATTTTACTTCTTAAATACCATTTTTCACGTTCCATACAAGAAACAATTGTCTTCAATTTATCATAACTAACATTTAATTTTTTACATTCATCAGATTTATCTTTCAATTCTTTTTTCAATTTTTCAGCAATATGCTGCCATTTTTTTTGCTTTTCCCACAATGATAATTCTTCAGCAGTTTTAATTCGTTTTGCTTCTTGATTTCTGTATTCTCTATCCAATTGAATTCTCGCTTTATTCAATTCATCTTCCATATTTTTTAATTTACGTTCCAATTGTGATTCACGTTGTGATACTCTTTTTTCCTCAGTTTTTTCCGCCATATAACGACGACTTAATTGCTGACGTAAATCAGCAATTTGTTCCTTGTATAATTTTTCCTTTTCAATAATTGATTTGTGTTGTCGACGTAAAAAATCCAATTCCGATTGTCCATGATTGGATAAATCATGACGATTATAATTCTGTGTAATTTCTTGAATTTTTATTGTCCCTGAACTTTGTCCACTCATTTGTGGTTGTAATTGTCCCATTGATTCCATCATTTCCATTTCACTTTTTAATTGTTCATTCAACATTGTTAATTCTTCAATTTTATTGTCTCGTTCTTGTAATTCTTTTGACAATGAAATATTTCCTTTAGATAATTTCATACGATTCTCGGACAATTGTTGCCGCAATGCTGCAGATTCTAATTGCCATTTATCAAGCTCTAATCGATAACTATCGAGTTCATTTTTATGTTGATCCTCAAGTTTTTCACGCATTTTATCCATGTGATTTAATCGTTCGTCTGCTAAACGACGCCAACGTTCACTAAGTTCATAAACAATATTTAAATCAGCTTCAAGTGTTGAAACTTGCTCTGTTAATCTAACAATTTTTTCTTCTGCTTCAACATCAACTTTCGGATCCTTTTTCAATTCATTCGATGATTTTAAATTTAATTTATCACATTCGATAATTAATTTTTGTGATTTTATTAATTCTGCTTCTTGTTTTACTGCCGCCATTTCGTGGCGTAAATTTTTTATTTCTTCTTGAAGTCTCGCTGCAGCTTTGCTGTGTTCGTCTCTATCTTCCTTCAATAACAATTGATATCTCGTTATCGTTTCTTCTTTTTGACTAATTATTTTCTGTAAACTATTAATAGACGATTTAAATGCAACATTATCAGCATCTTCCACTTCATTAACATTTAATTTTTCCATTGATTTTTGCTGTTCAATTAATTTATTTTGCTCCACTAATTGCAAATCTTTTTCAATTATTCCATTATTTAATGCAGTTATTTTTGCTTCATATTCAGCAATTTGTGATTCATATTTTATTAATTTTAACGAACGATCTGAAGCTATTGATAATGCCTCATTCAATTGCTCTTGAAGAAATGAAATGTCATTTAATTCGACATTATTTTGGTTTATTGTTATGGATTTTTCTTCTTTGTTTGATTCGGAATTTATCAACATTTCACAAGGATCAGTTTGAACTTCAATTGAATGACATTCAACACAAGCTTCAACACAGACAGATTTTTTATTAGGAAAAGTCAAATTTATTTCAGTTTGAGGCGAAAGATTTTTATTAATTCTTGGAGTTGTTTCCATTTTATTTTTCCATATATTTTGAATATTTATCATTTCATATTCCATTGTGGTGATGATTGTTTCATATTGAATTAATTTATCTGTCGTTGTTTGTAGTTCACTTTCTAATTGTCTAATTTTTCGTTTAAATCGAAATTCATTTAATGCACTTTGTGAATTTTCCGAGAACTTTTGCAATAAATTATCGAGGTCAGAACTACCAATTTGTTGTTCAAGAATATCCTTGAGACGATCGACAATCTCTAAACGATTTGTTAAAGTTTCCTGTTGTATTTTTGCCTTTTCATTGTTATCTTTTGCCTCTTTTAATTGCAAATCAATATTTATACGATCATTTGCTAAATTTTTTAACATTATTTCATAGCGCATTAATGAAGAAAGTGATGTAAATCCACTGTATTGTTTTTTTAAATAATCAATTACGTTTTCATAATTGAGGATTTTATTTTCACAATGACGACGAAATTCTTCCAATTGTAATTTTGCTTTGTTATATTTATCATTTGCTGTATTTAATTTATTTCTTAACTGTAAAATTTCATTTTCCAGTTGTGATTTATTTCTATTTATTTCCATTTCTGCTGTTTTACAGCTGTTTAATTCAAATCCTAGTCGTGCTATTGTCTCTTTGTCCTCACTAATTGCTTGTAAATCAAGAATTTGATGACGTAAATTATCAACTTCTAATATCTTTAATGAATTTATTGTATAATACATTTGTGCTTCATCGCGAGATATTGTCAAACTTTTTAATAAATTTTCATTCTCTATACGAAGTATTTTTATTTCATTTTGTAATTCAATTATTTTATTATCTTGGATTTCATATTGAGGTAATTGTAATTTTTCTGTTAATAAATTTTGTAGTTGTAACAATTGTTGTTGCAAGTGTGAATTAATTTTAAGGATTTTATCATAATCATTTTGATTTGATAATTTTTTTTGTTTCATTTCTTCGTTGATTTCTCCAAGTGATTCATCTTCTATTTTATCTTTGTCCAACTCCAATTGATCATTTGATAATTTATCTTCATCATTATTGTTTGTTATCAATTGGAATTCATACAAAGTTCGTAAACGCAAATTAATTTCGTTGTATTTTTCTTTTAATTCATTAAATTCAATTTTTGTTACTGAATTTGATAAATTATTTTTCAAGGTTTTTAAACTATTTTCTAATAAATTATTTTGCTTTTCCATGTCAGCAATAAGTTTTTTATACGTACTTTCACTTGCAAAAGCTTCTTTTTGAATATTATAAATTTTTATTGTTTCTTTATTTAATAATTCTTCCATTGTTTTACATTTTCGTGTAGCAATTATTAAATTTACTGCTTTTTCAGCGCAGTCTTTTGATCGTGATGCAAGCAAAACTTTGATTTCATCGTCACTATTTTCAATTGTTTTTAAATCAGTTTCAAATATTTCTAATTGAGCAGTCAATTTTTCATTAATTTCTTTCAAATTATTATTTTCTTCGAGCAATAATTCACGTTCTTTTTCCCATTTTTCCAATTCGTCGCGATATATCGCTTGTATTTTTTGTAATTCATTGACATGAATCATAATTTCTTCATTGTCAGAATTTTCCAAGCTCAATTTTGAATTATTAACCTCTGATTTTGTACATGAGCAATGAAGAAGACTGTCTTTTTTCTGAATCTCTTTTCTTTAATAGAAAAGAAAATTTAATAGAGAAGAAAATCGAATTAATATTGATGAAAACTATATTTTTAAAGGTAGTTCACGTGATTACAATAGTGAAAATAAATTTTAATCTGATAAGGAATTGATTATATATTCAAAATATAAAAAACTTTTTGGAAAAAACTTTTTTATTATTAATTTTACCGAAAAAAGTTATTCTTTATAAAAAATTGTACATGGTCAGAAATCTCAAATACGACTGTAATATATCAAATTTTTCAAGCCGTACACGAGGGATATTAAAAAATATGAATCTTGCTGAGGAGTAAAGTACCTTTATTTTTAACATAATAGAAAATTATTATTGAAAAAAGTTGATAAGAATTGAAAACTACGTTCAAATATCAAATTACATTTATCTATGATGAAAATCAGGTTTTATTATTTTTTGCAATTTTTTTTTGTTCGATTCATATAGAAAATTTTTTTATTATTGATTTTACTGAAAAGAGTTATTCCTTGTTAAAAGTTCTGCATGGTCTAAAACCTAAAATACGACCTTCAAATATCAAATTTTTTAAACTGTATACAGGGGATATTGAGAAATATTAATTTTACTCAAGAGTAAAGTACCTTAATTTTTATCATAACCAAAAATTGTCATTGAAAAAAGTTGATTAGAATTAAAAACTTCGTACAAATATCCAATTATATTTATCTACGATAAAAATCAGGTTTCATTATTTTTTACAAATTTTTCAAGAAAACGACCGTTGATTCCGATAAATAGAATAAAATAAGTAAAAAAAAAGTCTTGATCGGGGTTTGAACCCAGTCAAAAGCAAATTATAACCCACCAACCGCCGAGTGGGGGAACAAGCGAGTTCCACCACTATACTGGGACCGTGTATCTCCCACTGTCCGCCCCGAAGCAGTGGAGAATGCGCGGAGCACTATTGCGCAACGTAAGCCGCGGAGTGGGAGAGGGCCTCTGCGGTTATATAAACCAGTGCACGAGCCAGCGTCCAGCGAAGCTCAGTTATAATTCAAAAACAGGTTTTTGCATAGAATTCTCCTGTATGTAATCAATCAAACTTTTATATTTTGCTATAATTGTGTCTGCGGACAATTTAAGTGTATCTCAGATGACTGTAGTTATTGTAACTAGGGGTCATCTATAAATTTTCTGTCATAAATGTAAAATGTAATACCAATATGTAATGTACATGTATAATTAGAGATCAATAAATAACATTAAACTGGAACTTAAACTGGAAGCGAAGCTCAGTTTTCATCGGTTGCTCAGAGCGAGCAACACCAGTCCAGCGACTAGTATCCAGTATCCAGATCGAAGAGAGGCAGCAGAAAAATAGTTCTTTTAAGAACTCCTTCGTGAAACTTCATCAAGTAAAACCAATAGCTCTTTTGAGAGCTCTAGTTCATCGAATTACACACCAACAGCTCTTCTAAGAGCTAACGCCGTGGGTCCGCAAGGTTCTCACTATCCTTTTACCTTATCCTATTCCAACGCGTTTGTCGTCCGGTTGGCACGCAACTGCGACGCGCGTTCCCCATACGATTCTGTCGATTGGCACGAAACTGAAGAATCGTTCCTAAGCAGTGCTGCCGGTTGTCACGAAACTGAGGCACTTTCCTACAGTTAGATATCGCCCGTTGGCAAACCAACGGAGATATCGCTCCGCATCCTAGTTCCGGGTGCTGTCAGTTGGCACGAAACTGAGGCACCACTACCCGTCCATACATACCTCTCGGGGTATTCCTTTCCGTATCCTGGCCACCGACGGTTAGCACTAAACTGAGGTGTCATCTACTCCGTCAGACTCGACAATCGCATCACACCGCATCACCGCTACGACCGTTTCGAAAATTGTACACGTATCGGGAGAATAAAACCTGTATTGCGTAAGAAAATATATTGAGTGAAGAAATAATTTTGCGTAAAGAAATATTGTACGACGAAATAAACGCCGAAAGATTGTTAAGAAGCAAGTTATTGTATGCCACGGGATTGCAATTGTTTGTAAAAGAGAGAATTAAACGTATTCCTCCAATTGTATTGGGAGAATTCTAAACGAAACCAGTTAAATTTGCTAACGTTTGTTTCACCCTCATCCAGTCACAAACCTTGGAAATCGGCTGAGTCTGAGAGGCATATTCACCGAGAGTATCCGTCATCCGACAGTCGCACGGAAGAACGTAACATATATGTCAAAAATGAAGGTAGTTTACTCTTGAGTAAAATTTATATTTTGTAATTATCATCAGTTTCGGCGCCTTGTGGAGACCTCAAAAAGACCTCATTATTTTTACTCGGGATCCTCCGTATACAGCTCGAAAAATTTTGAATGCGTTGTTGCCACATACAAAATTTTAAATATATTTATCTCTGTTATTTTATATCACTCTTATGAGCATAATATGAAAATTACAAGACATTTGTACATTCTTGATATAGCACGTGAACTACCTTGAAAATAAATTGCATTTAGAATTTTATATTTACCTCAATTGCTTCAGTTGATTTCTCAATTCTGCATTGCTTCCTTGAACAACATTCAGACGTTCTTGCAATCTCATCGCAGGGTGATACCATCCAGCAACATGTCGTACATCTAAAGCCTCTAAAAGTCTTTCCAATGTCTCGGATTGTACTTCCACGACACTTTTTTCTAAACATTCAAATGAACACAATTTCTAAGAAATCAAAAATAAAATTAATCCGCCAACATACAATAATTTTTTTTCTTATTGATTACTGTTTAGCAATTGCAATAATTTAAGCAATAATTATAACTACTGAAAATATTAATAAAAAAACGTGTAAATATATAACAAAAACAAAAAAAAATATTGAATTTTGACAAACAAAGCTGAACAATTATTAAAATTATTTGATTAATAATTGAACATTTATCTAATAATACAATAAATAAAAAAGCTTTTTGACTTGATTCATAAACATAAAAAGCCAGAAATTAATACAAAAAAAATATAAATAAATTTTTTGTGAAATTTTCTAATTCACCGTCGATTCAACACAAAATTTATTCAGTTTAATATCAAAAATTTTGTGTTAAATTGAACATAAATAATTAATTTTAAGCACAATTATTTTTTTACTTCAACACAAATTTTCAGTGGAATTTAGCATAAAATTTCTTTCACATTTTAAAAATAAAACGGCATAAATTAATAAAAGAGAAATTAATTGATTAGTGTTATTAAATCGTGTGTGAAACTTCAGAAAAAATTGTGCATTACACCACAAAAATTCACCATCTTGGTTTCGAATACTGTCCATAATTTCATGCATTCCTTTCCGAAGTGCTTCATTTTCTTCAATAACAATTCGAATATTTTCCTGAATTTCTGTCATGTCATGTTTACAACGTGGCGATAAAATTTCTTGTTCTTTTGTCCAATCAACAGTTGAAATATTTGGTGAATTCCCATCTTTGTATCCATCAATTGTTTCATGTGTAGAATTTAAATTCGCCCCCATTTTACTCATTTTAAATTTCAATATTCGAATCTAAAAATACAACACCAAAAGAATAATGAAATAAATAAATGAATAAATAATCGATATTACTTTATACATATAATAAATTTTTTTTTTTTTATTAACTCACGTCGGATTTTAAATCGAAATTTTCTTGCTCAAGTAATTCATTTCGTTTTGTTAATTCACGTTTTATTTCAGCTTCTTTTTGATGTCGCAAACGAACTTCTTCAATAGAAACTTCATCGTCTTGTGATAATCCCAATTTTTCTCTTGAAAAAAAAATATAAATACAACTAAATAAATAATTAAATGAAAAAAACAATTTTTAATTTCGATGACCACGAAAGATCTTTTTTTTTCTATCAAATTATAGTGTAAAAAAATTTTGAAATATACTTAAGAGTTATAATTTGCATTTCTTGATGAGAATTCAATGCCTCTAATTTATTTATAACATTAATAATATCTTGAATATAATCATTTTTTTCTGATAATTGTTTTTTTAATTCTTTTAATTCATTTATTGTCTCTGACATTCCATGATTTTTATCCTCATATCTTTTTAAATCTCCCAAAGCTTCACATAATTGTTTACTCTTTGCAGTTAGATTATTTTCTGTTTCATTTAATGATAATTGTAATAGTGAAATTTTTTCATTGGCTTCTTGAATTTTTTTTAATAAATCTCTTTGCTCTTTTCTTCTTCCACTTTTTTCCATTTGCTTTATCTCCATTTTTAATTTTTCAATCAATTCAGCACCATGAGTTATTTCAATTGCAGCTTCAAGCAATTTTGATTCCAATTCCGAAATAATTTTATCTCTTTTATCAATTTCTTCATTTAAATAAATTATTTGCGATGTATTTTGAGCATTCATTGACATTGTTGGATGCAATTGAAGTTTTGATAATTCATTTTTCAATAAAATAATTTCATTGTCTTTACATTCTAAAATATTTTTCCATTCTGATACACGAGAATCTATCGCAGCACCAAATTCATCAATTATTTTATCTCGATCCATTTGTTGAATTGTTATTTCTTCAATTTGATTTAGTAAAGCTATTTTTTCTTGCTTCAATAAATTAATTTCATCTTTAATTATAATATTTTTTCCACGTAAATTATTTAATTCGTCTGTCATTTCATTCATGTTTTCTGTTGCGTCTTCGGTTTCTTCTTTTAAATTATCTAATTTCTCTTTCAATTCAATATTCTCCTTCTCCAAACCCTGATACAAAAATATCATTAAAAAAAAATTTCACAATGAAAAGAAAAATAAGATTTAATAAATAAATAAATTAAACAATTTTACCTCAAGTTCAAGCAGTAAATTTTTCATTTTATCATTTTTTTGTAATTGAAGATCATCAGGTGGATGAGAATTTATTATTCTCGTATCATTTTTACCTTTTTCGTTAGCACCAGCTTTAAATAATGTTAATATACATATATATCAATAAATAATTGTCAAATAAATATTATTAAAGAATAATATGAAATAAAATTAATATTTACCTTTGTCGACTGTTTTTAACTTGGATAATTTTTCTTTCATCTCATCACACTCTAAAAATAATGATTCAACCTAAAATCAAAAATAATAATATAAAAGTATTTTTATTCAATTTATTAATTTTTTCAGAATAGAATTTTAATAATAATAGTAGTCTGATAATAAAAATAAATATATAAAAGTATGATAAAATAATACAGGCCGACAAAAAGTGAAGTTGTTTAAATTATTTATGATTTTAATATAAAGGCAGGAAAAATAAATATAAAATTATTGACATTTAAAAAAATTTAATTTTGACAGGGGATGAATATTAATAATCAATATTTTCAAAGTGGTTTTTATCTAAATTTGCAGAATAATTAAATATTACTTGATTTGAAATTAAAAAAGTTTTTCGTGGTTTTTAAAAACGATTTGAATAAAGGGGAATCCCAACGGTGACTGCGCATGCGCGTCATTGACTTTTTAAATATGGAGGGGACACCAGTAAATAAGAAATACTTTTTTATGAGAGGTTCCATTGTATTTTTTAATATTAATGTATATCATTTTGTGAATTTATGATTTCTTTATTTTTTCAATTTTATTATTTTTTTTTATATTTTTATTTATTTATATATTCAAACTATCATCAATAATGAATATAAATTCATTGTTATTTTCAATTAATATATCAATACATCAATTAATTTATTCTTTCATTTTTTTAATATTAAGATTTTTTCTAAATTAATAATTCATTAATTTTTTATTTATTTTTTTTGTCATGATTTTGATTTCTTTTTATTCTTTTGTAAATAAATTCAATTTGAATATCAACAATTAATAATAATCCCCCGGTAAAATTTCGTCGCTTTTATCACTATCTCAATAAAAATCTGTTAAAATTAAAAATCACATCTTCACCTAATTTATACTAATTTTTTATTATTTTTTTTCTCTCTCATTCCAAAATGATAAATAATTACTTTATGCAACTTTCTTTTTGCCGCCTTATAAATAATTAATGATAAAAAAAATAAACAAATTATAAAATGAAAATTTGAATATTTTATTAAACGATTAAATATTTTATGTTTATTAATAAAATAGTGAAGTGGAATGAAGTTTAAAATAATTTATTGAGCATATTTAAAAGTGATAAATTATATGAATAAATTTAAAAAATTAGGTTGTATATTATTCATTGAGGATTAATAATTAATTTAATAATTATAACGTACTTTTTGTATAATTATTTTTCACGTTAATAAATAATACAAAACAAATTGAATAATGGAAAAAAATTTTTATTTGTTAATTACCTGATTATCTTTATATTGCAACATTTCTTGTGACAATTTCATGAGGGCACGCAAATTTTTAATATCATCAACTTCCTCAATTTCACATCTTATCACCATTGGAAATAAATCCTCAATTTCATCGTCTGTTAATGTCACTGCTTTAACAGCACGAATTCGATCCCAATCCACTTGCACCATTTTTCTTTTTTATAATTAATAAAATTCTGCGTCAACATTTAAACAAAAATATCGAAAGATAAATAAAATACTACGTTTGTTTATATTTTTAAACTACCGAGAGCGATGTCACCTGGCGTTTTTATATTATTCTCCTGCATAAAATGTGGTTATTAAACACACAAAACTTTTATAATCAGTTGCTATGGAAACACAAATGTAAAACATGCATTTGTGTATTATGGAGGGGATAAATGCATGTGGCACCCCATTGTGTGAACATTTTATTGAATATATATTCAAATAAATATTTATATATATTCATATATGTGTCATGTATTGAAAAAACAATATGAAAAAATAATAATAAATTAATAAAAAATGATACTTTGAATATTAAAATTTCATTGAAATATTTTTTTTTATTTATTTAGCAAAAAAATTATCAGATTACGTTCTTGAAAATTGTATAATCTCTCTTGGAATATTGTTATTAATGTAAATAACATTTACGAATTGTATAATAAAAAAAAATAAAACATTTTGATTAAAATTATTGTTGGATTTGTTGAAAAAAATTTTATAAAATGCATTTAAAAAATTTTTTCTGTTGGTTTATAAGTTTCTAAATTTCTTAATATAAATAAATATAACTGATATTATAAATGATGATAATCAATTGATAATTATATCGAAAATAAATAAATGTTTTGAAACAAATATTTTATATTTATTGAAATTTTATAAATTCCATAATACTCAGTAATTTATTGAGATAAAAAAAAACAGTAATGCAAAAAATACGATGTATTTATTGTCTTTATAAATTATCAATAGATAATATATAAATAAAATTTTTAAATATATTCAAATAATCCATCATTTTAAAATATGTTTAATTAAATTATTTCAAATTCCACACAAAATTATTTTTATTAAATAACAAATGTCATTATTTCATTAATAAAAATTATATATTCAATCGTATAGTAACAACAACAACAACAACAACAACAACAACAACAACAACAACAACAACAACAACAACAACAACAACAACAACAACAACAACAACAACAACAACAACAACAACAACAATAATAATAATAATAATAATAATAATAATAATAATAATAATAATAATAATAATAATAATAAATTATGGATAAATTGATAATCTTTCGTTAATTAAAAACTATCAACTATTTTAATTAATAATTGGAGCATAATAAAAAATTTATTTATTTAATATTTATCCACACAATTTTATTAATAATTAATTAATAATGTTATGTAAAATGGTGAAAATAAATAATTGGCAATAATTTGATATTAAATATTTAAGAATAATTTTAATTTGAAATATGTAATATTAATTGTTAAATTTCAATTTTGAATTTTATAAAAAATAAATTAGTAGATAATGATATTTCAATAATTTATAATTATAAATAATTGTAATTTGAAAAATGAAGTATTAAATTTTTATTTCAAATTTTATAAAAAATTAATTGGTAGCCATTAATTTAATAATTAATGTTTATGAATAATTTAAATTTGAAATATGAAATATCGAATTTTTTTAATTTTATGAAATGCTTTAGAATTAAATTATGAATTAAATTTAATTACGTAATATTAATAATGGATAAAATGAGAGAAGAAGAAGCGGGAGGAACGAAATGAGGCAAAAGACAAATAAAAATGTAGATTAAATTGTATCGTAATATTATTTTATGTCAGTATTTATTGAAAATGATTCTCTGTAAGTTGACAACGTCGTTATCTCACGCAAAACTATGTAAATTAATTCCGATAATAAATATTGGTATAAGAAACAATAATATATGTATTAGAAAATTACATTTTTCATTTGTTCCTGATAAGAAAAAATTCGCGGCTGGTAAAAAAAACATTAAATTAAATACGTGTTTAGTTCATGAATAATTAATATAAAAGTGGATTTATTTTTTCTCACTTTGTATTGCGACATTTATTTTAGATGAAACAAAGAAAATAAATATGTTTCAAGCAATTAATAATGGACTCGGAATTGCTTTGGAAAAAAATCCTAATTCAGGTAATGATAAATTAATAATATTTATTATTTTATTTTATAAATTTACTGAAACTAAATAAATATAATATAAATGTGTATGAAATATTTTTCATATGATATTCTTATCTTATCTCTACCAATGACGCAGTAATTTATTACATATTTAAATTGGCTCTGAGTATTTTTTTTATTTTTGATAAATTACATTCAATAATTTTATGTGACACACTAAATAAATTTGAATATTTCATAAACAATTTGTGTTTAAAAACGGTTCTTAACTAAAATTTTGTATCGATTTTTAATACAAGAATTTGTGATTAAATAAAAAAATAATTTTGTTTTAAATTAATGAAATTTCATGTTAAATCTAACACAAAATTATTAATTGTTTAATTATTTCCGAGAATTTAATATATTATTTGTATCGAAGAACATAAATATTGTGTTGACTTAACCTAACTTTTATGTAAAAGTTGTGTAAGAAAAAAATCTCAACACAAATTTATACTGGACTTTTACACAAAATTTTTTAACTGTCTGTGTACATTAATTTATTATTATGAATAGATTTTTATTTATTTATTTTATAATTAGTAATTTTCGGCGAGGATGTGGGATTTGGTGGAGTTTTTCGCTGTACAATGGGACTGAAAGAACGTTTTGGTAGTGATCGAGTGTTCAACACGCCGTTGTGTGAACAAGGAATCGCTGGATTTGGAATCGGATTAGCCAATCAAGGAGTAGCAGCCATTGCTGAAATACAATTTGCAGACTACATTTTTCCTGCTTTCGATCAAGTAAAATAACCAGAAAAATTACCAAACAAATGAATTTAAATGCACATTTTAAATTCAGATTTTCAGTTGAAATAATTCGATTATTAAATTTTTTTTGTTATTAGTGTCAAAATTACTTTAAAAAAATTATTTGAAATATGAAAGTTAAAAAATTTCCATTATTTAGATTTATATGTCATGTGAAAATTGTCTAAATTTTTTATTTAATTATCTGCATACATTAACATCTTTAAATTCAGAATTTCTGTGAAAATAATTTTGCAATATTGAAATATTCTTTTTTTTTTTTGTTGAAATTGCTAAAATTGCTAGAAAAAAATTATTATAATGTAAAAATTGAGAAATTTCCATGATTTGCACTTTAATGTCGTAAAAATTGTCTAAATTTTTGCATTTTATCATTAACATCAATTTTAAATTCAAAACAATTTTTTTTATTGATAACGTTGTCAAAATAACTACAAAAAAATTATTTAAAATATAAATATTAATGAATATTCATTATATATTTGTATTCCATACATTACGCAAAAATGGTTTCTGCAATACCAACAATAGCATTTTGGTGAATAATTTCTTTTTATACCGACAGTTGGTAAATGAAGCAGCAAAAATGCGATATCGCAGTGGTGGTGAATTTGATTGTGGTAATTTAACAGTGCGAGCACCGTGCGGTGCAGTTGGACACGGTGGTTTATATCATTCTCAAAGTCCAGAAGCATATTTTGCACATACACCTGGTCTCAAGGTAAAAATATGTAAACATTTTTACCAACTATCGATAATAACGATTCAAGTATGACAAGGGAAATATTGAATTCTACTTTATCAAATGATCTTTATTTTTATTTTAAATCGCCTCGAATAATCAAGTTTTTATTTAAGAGATGGCGACACCAAACTGAATTGTCATAATTAATTTTCAAATGATGAAATAGAGGAATGAATAAACAAATAATAAATAATATCTTACTGACAATCCAACATAATAAATCGAATTTTTATGAATCAATTACAGTTGGGAGATGTCACAAAATAAGTAAATCAAAACCGCAATTGATGAAAATATTTACAAATTTCTTTATTAAATTCAAATATATATTATTTCCAATTAAGATAATTTATAAAATTATACTTATAAGACGTTTAATATTATTCAATATTGAATAAATTTTTTCATTCAGTTGTGGTTAAAATGATAAATGAAAATTAATTTTTTATAGACTAATGAAAAAAAAAAAAAAAAAAACAATCATTATTTAAATTGGTTGAGAATTTTTTTTAACTACGGAATAAATCATAAATCATATAATAGTTTTATTTGTTTATAACATTACAGCCTTGTAAAATGTTTAAAACAAGTATAATATTTTTCATTTAATCTGTTTCAACTATTTTTATTTATATTTTTTCTTTATAAAATTTTTTCATATATTTTTTATTTCATAATTTACATCAAGACTTTATAAATATTAACAACACAAATCAAAATTCAACCTAGCGAAAAAATATCACTTCAAGTTTGCAAAATATATTTTAGTTCTCTTAACAATATTATTTCAATAATTTTTCTATTTGTCTCTACTGAAAAATTATAAACTCATGATTAATTATAGATTGTCATACCACGTGGTCCTATTCAAGCTAAAGGATTATTACTGAGTTGCATTGACGAACCTGATCCATGTATAATATTCGAGCCAAAGGCACTTTATCGCATTGCAATTGATGATGTACCAATTGATGATTTTAAAATTCCTATTGGCAAAGCTGAAATCGTGAGAGAAGGTAAATAATATATAACTAAACATATAAATAAATAATATTACAATCGACAAATTGATTTTCACATGCATGTCATTAGGTTATAGCAAAAAAAAAAGAATAAATAAAATAAAATGAAGAAATAAAGAGTAATAGAAATTGCTCAAATAATATATTAGAAATGAACTTTCACATTTCATTGGAATCAATATAATGTGCTTATATCTGAATGCTATATACATTTATGTATATGTATTATGTATCTGTAGGTATGTGAGTATATTGAATGATGAATGAGAATAATATTGAGTAATAATAAATAATGAACAGATAATAAATGAATGTGAATTGGAAATTTCTGATGTGGTTTTGATTTTTCTCATTATTCGAAGAGATTTCCTGATGTGATTTTAATTTTATTCATCTTTTGTGGTGATTTCTCCATGTGATTTTATTTTTGTGCATTATTTTAGGTGATTTCCTGATGTGAGTTTGGCTTTGATCATTTTTTTTAGTGATTTTCTGACGTGATGTTAGTTTTGTTCATTATTTCAAGTGATATCTTGATGTCATTTCAATTTTGTTTCATTTTTTCTAGTAATTTCCTGATGTCATTTTGATTTTGTTCATTATTTCAAGTGGATTCCTGATGTGATTTTAGTCACGTTCATCATTTTTGGTGATTTCCTGACGTGATTTTGGTTTTGATCATTTTTCCTAGCGATTTTCGGACGCGATTTTGGTTTTGTTTATTATTTTAACTAACTTCCTGATGTGATTTTGATTTTGTTTATCATTTTTGGTGATTTCCTGATGTGATTTTGGTCTTGTTCATCATTTTTGGTGATTTCCTGATATAAGTTTAATTTTGTTCACTTTTTCTAGTGATTTTCGGACGTGATTTTGGTTTTGTTCATTTTTTCTAGTGATTTTTGGACGTGATTTTGGCTTTGTTCATCATTTTTGGTGACTTCCTGATGTGATTTTGACTTTATTCATTATTTCAGGTGATTTTCTGATGTCATTTTGATTTTGTTCATCATTTTTGGTGATTTTCTGACGTGATTTTGGTTTTGATCATTTTTCCTAGTCGTTTTCGGACGTGATTTTGGCTTTGTTCATTTTTTCTAGTGATTTTTGGACGTGATTTTGGCTTTGTTCATCATTTTTGGTGACTTCCTGATGTGATTTTGACTTTGTTCATTATTTCAGGTGATTTTCTGATGTGATTTTGATCTTGTTCATCATTTTTTGTGATTTCCTGATATAAGTTTGATTTTGTTCATTTTTTCTAGTGATTTTCGGACGTGATTTTGGTTTTGTTCATCATTTTTGGTGATTTTCTGATGTGATTTTGGTTTTGTTCATTTTTTCTAGTAATTTTCGGACGTGATTTCGGCTTTGTTCATTATTTTTGATGATTTCCGGACGTGATATCTGTTTTGTTTATTATTTCAACTAACTGCCTGATGTGATTTTGATCTTGTTCATCATTTTTGGTGATTTCCTGATGTGATTTTGACTTTGTTCATTATTTCAGGTGATTTTCTGATGCCATTTTGATTTTGTTCATCATTTTTGGTGATTTCTTGATGTCATTTTGATTTTGTTCAATTTTTCTAGTGATTTCCCGATATAATTTTAATTTTGTTCATCATTTTAGGTGATGCTGTGACCCTGGTGGGTTGGGGAAGTCAAGTCCACGTATTACTAGAGACTGCAGAGCTTATACAAGAGAAACTTGGAGCATCGTGTGAGGTCGTGGACCTTATGTCAATCCTCCCCTGGGACGTTGAGGCTGTCTGTAAGGTAAATCAATTTTACTTGCCATCTCATTTTCAATCAACGATTGGAATTCTTTTCCTTGATAATTTTTCAATCGCGAAGATTATTGGTGAGAATAAGAATTTAATGACTAGATCAAACATTGTTTATTATATTTAATGTAAAGAATTTTGTGTAAAAGTCCAGTGGAAATTCGTGCTGAATTTTTCCAACACGATTTTTACATAAAAGTTTTCCTATTGTACAAACCGCTGCACTTATATGGAATATAAACGAAGAACAATTGAAACGATCTTAAAACAAAAATCGAACGAATAAATTTCATTATAATCTACAAAAAAAAAAAATAGTCAACTACAAAATTTATAAATCACATAATTTTCAAACTTTTGCATGGTTTAACTTAATCAACAAAATAAAATTCACATATTATTCCTCATGAATTTTCAATATTATACATAAAATAAAAAAATTAAAATCCAAAAATATAAATAAACAAATGATAATATAAAAATTTTTTTTCCCATTCTTCAACAGTCAGTGACAAAAACTGGTCGTGTTGTAATTGCACATGAGGCGCCATTAACTGGTGGTTTTGGCAGTGAAATCGCTGCAACGATTCAGGTAAATAATTAGCAAATTAAAACTCAGTATTCACATTTGGGATATATAGTTTTAAAAAAATTTTTCATACTGATTTAAGATAAAAATCGGCACTCATACTATAGTTGATTGGTAAACGATCGGTTTCATATGTAAATCCGCACGATTCAATCGTTTCTCTTATCAAGGACAGACGAGATCACGCACCTCTTGCGTCTTATCCGATTTCCATCAACCGATTTTTTTTCAACCGATTTAATATTCGCGATTTTGTCCTGATCAAATAAATCCTTTGTGTAAAAATTTCATTCAATATTACCCATCACAGTAATTTACATACCCTGAAAATGATCTTGAATTGAAATTTATCAAATCGGCATTTTCAAAAATGAAAATATTTATGTAATCCATTATTAAATTGATCAATTATTTTATTTTATTAATTCAATACTAGACGAATTGAAAAAAAAAACAAAGATTAACAGATTTCAAATGATAATTTGTTTTCAACGAAATAATAAACAAAAATAAATAATTAAATTATATCTTTATTTATTTTATCACATAAATATTGATTAACAGAATTATTAATTTGTTTCTAAATTGTTGCATTAATTTCAATTTATTCAGTTTTAAATTATATAAAATTTAATTACACTGATATTTAATAAATTTAATACTTTCGATTTATTTATTAATATTCTTGAATTAAAAATTGAATATTAATTTTAAAATTATTTCATTTACAGGAAAGATGCTTTTTACATTTAGAAGCACCAATTCAACGCATTACCGGATGGGATACGCCATTTCCACATATTTTTGAGCCATTTTATTTGCCAACAAAATGGCGTTGCTTTGATGGAATAAAGAAAACACTTCAATATTAATTAAACCAATCAAATCAACAGAAAATACAATCTCTTATCCATAATCATTTTTTTATTTTCTTGTTCGATCATGTTTCAATCCTGACTGTACGTGATCAACCGGTTGGTTCTACATATATAGCTATATAACCACTCAATATTTTTTATAATTATAGTATTTAATATGTTTGATCGATATGAGAAGGGCGCACCCGCAACGTTGTAATATTATCCATAATTTATTGAAACACCAGAGTGTAAAAGTTCTCAACAAACCAGAAGTTTCAAAATATATAATAATAAATTGTTCTTTTTTTTTCATTTATTTGTTTAATTACAGTATCAGGAATAAGTAAATTGAATAGATTTCCACAGTGTATAAGGTGATAAATGAGAAGTTGATTGCACTAATTATTTATAATTTTGAAATGAGACTAAGAAAAAAAAAATCGAAATGTAAACATAAATTTAGGGAAAATGTGATTTTTATTTGGAATCGATTCCAATTCTAAAAAAATGACAAAATTAATGAATCAATATGAATTTATTATTGACTATAATATAAGTTTATAAATAAAAAAAAAATAGAAAAAAGATAATTCAGTTGAGATAATAAAAAATTTATGAACTCATGAAATAATATGATTGAATATAAAAAATTCTTTGAAACTTATTTTAAAATATATTTTATCTTCACTTTCGTGTTCCCGCCACATTGATTGTAACATTAACGCGCATGCGCAGTCCGTATTGGGATTCCCCTTTTAATCAAATCGTTTTTTGAACGACGAAAAACTTCTTTAATTCTAAATGAAGAAATACAGACTTGAATACTCAACAAATTTATATGGAATTCACTTCGAAAATATTTATTATTAACATTCATCCCCTGACGAAATTTATTTCATTCTTTTTATAAATATCAATAAATATCTGTTAGAAATGTTCAACTGAACTGAAACCAATTTCAAATAAAAATCATATCTCAATGAATTTATTTTTATTTCAATTATTTTTTCCTTTTTCCTCATTTCAAAATTATAAATAATTAGTTTGAGCAACTTTTATATTTATCTGTACAACAGAATATTTAAATAACTCGTTATGTCATTTGTTTTTCTTCTGTTCGATAAAAAAAATTTTTGATTGATTTTTATTTTACCTATTACAAGATAAAACTATCGAAAATTATTTTGTAACGCTATATAAATTATTAGAATTAAATAGAAAGGTCAAGGTAATTTTTGATCGTTGGTCAAATTGACATCATTACTCTTGTAAATGTTGTGCCCCAGGCGACAAATCACGTGTCCGCGCAACACCAAACTAACATATGTGATTGTATACATACATACATATTCTATATACCATTAATATATACATGTGTGTTTTTTTATTATTTTTATAACTATACTGCGACCCTGGCCCGATTTAACGCACCACATAAATTACACATTCTCAAAATTAATAACACAATGATACACATCTTAAAAATATCAAATATATAATAAATAAAACCATTTCTAAATGAAATATAAATCATCTATTCAATCGTACATTTAATATAGCATAAATAATTCGCTCTCAACAATATCTAAATTACAATTTTTCTTTTTTTTTCCCCCGTTTTTATTTATTCACCAATCGATATTACTGTGAAATAATTACATGATAACAATGGCAATAGTGATAATAATAGTAACAACAACAACAATAATAATAATATAATATAATAATAATAATTATGAAAATATCGAAAAAAAAAAAATAATTCATGACTGAATTTATTTTCCGTTTCCGAGGTGAATTTCCATTTATTTGTTAGTCAATACTCTTATGAATTTAATTAAAATAAAAACAACAATAACAATAATTATAATGACAACAACAAAATCGTAAAGAATAACAACAACAACAACAACAACAACAACAATTATTATTATTATTATTATTGTTATTGTTATTGTTATTGTTGTTGTTGTTGTTGTTGTTGTTGTTGTTGTTGTTGTTGTTGTTGTTATGAGAGAGCGATAACAATTATGAATATAATAATAATTGATAACTGAATTAATTTTTCATTTGTAAAGTAAATTTCGTTTTTTTTTCTTTCTTTTATCTTTAATCAGTCGATACTTTCATAAATTTCATGGAAACACCACCGTTAACAACGAAAACAACAAGAACAACAACAACAACAACAACAACAACAACATAAATAATAAAGACAATAACAATAAAATTAACAGCAACAAGAAAATCAATATAAAAAAAACAATAATAACAAAAGCAAAAACAAAAGCAACAACAACAACAACAACAACAACAACAACAACAACAACAATTATTATTATTATTATTATTATTATTATTATTGTTGTTGTTGTTGTGAGAGCGATAACAATTATGAATATAATAATAATTGATAACTGAATTAATTTTTCATTTGTAAAGTAAATTTCGTTTTTTTTCCTTTCTTTTATCTTTAATCAGTCGATACTTTTATAAATTTCATGGAAACACCATCGTCAACAACGAAAACAACAAGAACAACAACAACAACAACAACAACATAAATAATAAAGACAATAACAATAAAATTAACAGCAACAAGAAAATCAATATGAAAAAAACAATAATAACAAAAGCAAAAACAACAACAACAATAACAATAATAATAATAATTATTATTATTATTATTATAAAGAGTAATTGCCGAGGACACACAGTCGTCAGTTAGTGTTTAGCTGGAGTATTTTGTAATTTGAAAGGGAAACCACATTCTTTCTTTATGTATTATGATACGTGAAAGTTGGCAGCAGTGTAGTACCAGTCGTATTATATACAAATAAAAGAACACAAGCGCAACGATAAATGCACATATATACTATTATACGCTTGGCCGTTGTAAACACAACTGGAAAGCGCAGGACACTTATAAAATTTATACAAACTCAATAGCTGTATAAACACATGTATAGATATATTGTATTTTTTTTTATATTTGTTTAAAATATATATATACATATACGTATTTGAGTGTGTGTACTTGCGTATGTATAATATCGTTTGCCATAGATATAAAACTATATAGAAGGTCGGCGAGTTCGTTTAAACGTATTATTAATTTTTTTTTTCTTTTGCGTTTTAATTTTTTATGTAATTACTTTTCACTTGCGGATTTTTGCACAAATCGTTATGGATAATGTGGTATAGAGGTGACTGTTTGAGTTGAATGTGTGTGTATGTTGGTTGTTCATTTGTTTGGGTTGTTTGTATATGTTTAACTTGAATATGCGTTGAAATATACGTAACATATGGCGCAGATGCGTTAGCCATTCACGGACGTCCGACAATTTTCAATGGCGTGACCTGGCCGTGAATTGTGAACGGAGGCTACCCGAAAAATTTCCGATCTCAGTAACGGTTATTTAACGGTCATTTTTAGTTATGTCTTTTTTTTTATCTATTTTATTATTTCTACTTTATTTATTTTTTTTTTTTTTTTTTGGTTAATTAAAATGAATAAAGAAATAGTTTATGAGGAAGGAAATATTAAAATGATATATGAATATATTTTGGGGATGAAGAATTTATTTTTTGTTAACGAGGATTTATTAATAATTGTTGATAAATAATTTATGTTATAGCAACGATGAAAAAGTTAAACAAATGAAAAAGTTGGTTGTTTCATTATCAATTGGTGAATTAAAAATGATTATAAAAATGATAATTTGATGGGGGAAATTGTCAGCAGTTAATTTTTTTTTATTTTATTGGATATTGTAACGAAGATTAAATTTTATAAAGAAAAAAAAATGGCGTCTGATGAGTTTGGGATGTTTTTTGATTATTTTTATTTTTATTTTATGAAATATTTTTGTTCAAATCGCGTGTGAAATTTTTTCATCTCGATTTGAATGTAAGTTTTTTTTTTTTCGTACGAAATTCTGGTTTTTTATTTTGCATAAAACATTCTAGAAACACGATAAAGAAAATTATTCGCACTTGCTATAAATAAAAAATCTCCAAAACATGACAAACAAAATTAAAAAATATTGTAACTTTTTCAAGTGATCAATTTTTCATCAGAATTTTTCAAATTTTTAATATATAATATTTGTTTATCATTTTATTCATCGAAATTATTGTGTGCTAACTGTTTTTTATTTATTCATAGACCAATAAATCGGACGCTTTTTTTATTTAATTTAATTATTATCAACTTTTTACACCCCGAAAAAATTCCTGAAACAAAATTCATTTTTAATGCGTTCACATAACTGTGACCTAAATATAGAAATGAATTGATTAAATAAGACATATTTATGTTCATCAACTATCAATAAACCTTAATTAACGATGAATAAGTGATTCTACAAATAAATATCCTGGTTAACAGTTTATTAATATTTTTTTTTAACGTATTTCCATGTATGAAATATATTTATGTATATTTTATTGTGTGCGCATGGCTAATTAATATTTTTTTCAGTGAATCCAGGGAATCCCAGACAGTGTTGTGCGTCAATCACACGATAAAACAGGGTTACCAACTGTCTACAACGCGCAAAAAAAAAAATTTAATCCCACGTGTAATGAATTCATTCGAGAGACCTTGAACCGAGTTATTGCACCGTAAAGCCTGTACATAAGAATTAATTAACATATGTTGGAGATAATAGAGCCACGTGAAAGTGTTTTTTTTTCTTATATATTTTTATGTGTATGTTTTTATGTGAATGTGTGTGTGTGGAAGTATAATAAATGTTAAAGAACAATTTTTTCTGTGTGCGCATGGAATGAATATGACAAAAATTGAATTTAGCTATTAATTTAGAAATTTTTGTAATAAAAATTACTACGAATAAAAAAAATATTTTGGAGTTGGAATGGACTTGATTATTCTGAATTAATACATTTTATGAAAATTATATGCGTGAAATGAGTTTCATGAAAAATGCAAAATTAATTTTTAAATCTCATGAATTAAGAATTTTTTCGAAATTGAAAAATTTTTTCTCGACAGATTATAACAATAGTAACAATGTATAATAAAAATCTTTTTGAATTTTTTATATTTATTAATATTTGAAAAAGTTATGATCCCGACAGTGAAACAAAATTTTTTTTTCTGACGTTTGTAAAAAATCACAATTAACATAAACAATTTAAATATAAAAAAATTATTCATAAATTTTTTCTTCAACCTAAAGGACCAATAGATAACATAAAATATTTACATTGTCGAATTTTTTTGAATATACGTTAAAAAAAAATTAATAAATGCAAATTAACATTATATATAAATCATCCGTTAAGTTATTTGTTGTTACAATTAAGTGCGGTAATAATTACCGGTAAGATTACAGCCCTGGAACTCAATCATGTCCTAATACTCCATCAATTCTCCAATTAAATGCATTTTTACAATTTTTATGCGAAAAAATCCTAGTAAAAAAAATTACTTCAAATAAACAAATTATTTCCGAGTTGAAACAAACTAGATTATTTTTAATTAGTGTATTTAATGAAAAATTGTAAATATTATTAGCTAGAATATTGTAATTCGTCGTTCATTTCAGCACTCTCGATCTTCCTCCTCAAAGCATAAATATTAATTATTAATTAATCGAAAATTTCACGTTCAATAAATTAACTAAATTTTAAGAACTTCTCAGCCTTGCACTGATGAAAAATGAGCAAGTAACTGCAGAGCTTTTACTTTAGAGTTTAATTTATGACTACCTTATTTTATTATTAAAAAAAAAAAAAAAACAAAAAATTAAATATCACTCACGATAACAACAATCAATTAACGTCACATAAATTACCATTATTATCATTCATATACATACATTTAGTTTTTATCTCCTCAACCTTTAACGACAAAGATCAAACGTTCATAACGGATGTTAGAATGTATATTTTTTTTTTTCATTATTTTCTTATCCAATAATTTTCCGACACTAATAAAATATTAATAACACTTTCAAGCATTGACCAAGGCTTGTCAAGGTGTCATTATGACGTTGGATCATTTACAAGTTGAAGTTATTGCATCATAAATAAATATACATATCATTAATATAAACCAACAAAACGTAATTTAATTTTTATAAATTTCACAAAATAAAAAACCGGCTTCAACATATTTTAAATACGTCATGAAATTTATTACGCGCACATTTTTTATTGTTGCGCCTAGTAATAATAAAAAATACGCTTTTTATAATGTCAATACAATTAAAAAATTTTTAATTCATAAAAAAATATTAATTCCTATTTCATTATTTGAACAGTTGTATTTTATTTTATTACAACAGTTTAAAAATTCATTTCAATATTATTCGTTGAAACTGTTTGTTCCTGACCAATATAAAATAACAATAAATTAATTTATTCATCAGGAACAAACAACAATTAGATATAAATTCTATAAATATATCAATTTAAATTATTTCAAAATATTTATGTAAATATATAATTAATTCAAAATGACTTCAAAGTGATAGAAAATTACTCAATAATAAAGTTTTATGAAATATATTTTGATACAAATTGTATAAATTAATAAGGAATTAATATTCGTTATGTTTGATCGATTAAGTTATAAATAATATCCAATTTTATTACCTTTTTTTATTTTAAAAGTTGAGACATCTAAATACGGTGAGGAGTAAAAATATAATTTGTCCTCGGACTTCGTAGGCGCTGAAAATGTTTAGCGATGTCTCACAATGACCAAAAATAACTTTCACTCTCAACGAGAATAGTTTATTTAATTGTTGAACCGACTACTATACCACTACTACATTGCAAAAAGTTTCATCGTTGCGAACGTGTTCGAAGATTATTAAAAGATGAAAGAGTTGTGAAAAGTTATCGAGACAAAAAAAATATAATGACATTCTTGAAATAAGAAATTTGACTTGTTTAATTTATGTGCATTTATATTATGCAATAAAGTTGCGGATTTTGATTAAAATGAGAGGGGTATTGGAATATTAAAATTAATGGCAACATTGGACGCTTGTGATTAATGCAAAAAAATGCGAAATTTGTTGAATGATTTGCAAATTTTTTTTATATTGAGATAAATTGAGAATCGATTTATAGAACAACAAAATGTCAATGATTAATTATTATTATTATCTTATATATGAAAATCACGTTTTAGTATATAGAAAATAATATTTTTGGAAAATAGATTGATGAATGAAAATATATTTTTAATTTTATTTTATTTCATTTGATTTTTTACTATTTTTCAATTTACAGATTTCTTTTTATTTCTTCATTTGTCATTTTATTTATATATTTTTTTTTTATTAAATGTTTCGCAGAATTTTATTTCTCTGTTGGAGGCAAAAAATTGTCATGAATAAATATTTCGTAATGAATATTTTATCACTTTCAGATTTATAATTTTTATATTTTTTACAATGTTGTTTTGGAATTTTTCTAATAATCGAGAATGAAATTAATTAAATTCTCAGTAACTTTTATTCATTCGCGATTGTTTTACATAAATTTGTGAATTTATTGTTCGTGATTATTTGAAAAATTTTTGCCCCGTTTTAATATTTTCGAAGAATTTTTATATTATGAATCATAAGAATAATTGCTTACGGTCTTGATTAAAAATACAGAATAATAAATAATAAACTTCATATGTAAATTTTGATCCCTGATGTATTATTCAACATTAGTTGATATAATAATTTTAATAGTATAATTAAAATCTCAGAAATTTTGTCGAAAGAAAAAATTATCTGTGACAAAATGGAATGGTTTAAAGTTAAGAAAATGTTTTTGATTTAGAAAAATTTTGTTTCTCAATTATGTAAGAAAATTAATTTAATTAAAAAGTAAATTTTCTTGAATCAAGAATTTTTTTTTCAACTCAAGAAAATTGTTTTGAATGAAAATTTGACTTGCTTGAGTCAAGAATGGTTTTCGTAGTTCCAGAAAATTTTGACTCGAAAAATTATTTTTGACTCAAGAAAATCAGTTAAATTGAAAAAGTAGATTTTCTTGGAATCAAGAATTTTTTTCTTCTGTTTTTAATTGTATATTATTTTTCGAGATTATAAAATCGTATTTCATAATAAGAAATTATTTTCCCAACGATTTTATAACTAATTTATGTTACCGAGCAGTGAATGTGAACAATGCGCACTTTAAAACTATTCCAGTCTCTTGAGTTAATGTCTTAACTATGTTTTTTTTTTTGCCTCCACTCGTCACTCGTGAAGTTTATTTCTGCTCCATGTATCCAAGAGAAAATTTCTATTGTCTTAATCCCATGAACTTATCCATTCATTAATTTTTTTTAACATTAATTAAAAAAAATTCGACAATGTAAATATTATGTTATTTAATGATCTTTTAGATTGAAGAAAAAATTTATGAATAATTTTTTTATATTTAAATTGTTTATGTTAATTGTGATTTTTTATAAACGTCAAAAAAAAAAAATTTTATTCCACAGTTGCGATCATAACTTTTTTAAATATTAATAAATATAAAAAATTTAGAAAGGATTATTGTTAGATATTGTTATTATTATAATCTATCGAAAAAAATTCTCAATTTCGAAAAAATAACTAATTCATCAGATTTAAAAATTAATTTTGCATTTTTCATGAAATATATTTCATAATTTTCATAAAATACCTTAATTCAATATAATCAAATCTGTTTTAACTCAGAAACAATTTTTTTTCTTCGCAGTAATTTATATTATAAATATTTCTTCGTATTAAATTTGTAAAAATGCATCCAATAACAAAACTGGAACTCTCAACAAAACCAAATAATTTCCTAACCTCATCATAAAAATTCTCCATTACTGTCTCGTGACTCGACCAACTTATTTATATCCCTAAATCCCACTCTCTTTATTATTATTCTCTTCTGCTCTTATTCTGCCTTCTATTGCGTGCGCAAAATCCAACTGCGCATGTGCACGTGCGAGAAAAAAAAGCTATGTATTCACAATGATGCAGCGCAGTAAAGAGTTGACATGAAAACGTGGATTAAACTATACACATTTAGTGTATCATTGTATACATATTTATACATACATGTAATATTGTAATGTAAAGTTCAAAGCCAGAACGATTGGGAAAGAACAAGATAATAGAAAAAAAAAAAATAAAAAAGAAACATAGGGGGATTTATCTCCAAGAGCGCCCAAGTTGCGTTGGATTCCGCAAGTGTTTTTGGCACTCGCCGTTCGTTTCATTGTCGCACAACTGCTCTCGAATCAACTTTAATTATCGACAATATCTTTCCGTCATCACGTAACGTCGAATAAAATGAGACTATAGTGAGCGAATACAGCGGAAAACAAAGTGTGAAATAAGAATTAATTCAGTCCAAAAACAGTCGAAGAATTTCAGTGCGAATTGATCATTTCATTCGCGTAATCGTTTGGATTTTTATTCTTTTTTCATATTATTATAATCTCTTACGGTTTTGGTTTTTTTTTTTGGTTGGATGTTGCATACATATTTGGTTGGTTATTATTGCTGTGAATAATTAATAAGACGCGTGAGAGGATTGTATAGAAGAGAAATATTTTCAATTGAAATAAGTACGAGGAAGTGAACGGTGAAAATGCAGGCTAATTTTGAGGTTAAGAACGTTCAGAAAGTGGTGTTAGATGCTGACTTTACAGACAATGAAGAAACTTCAGAAATTATTAATGGCGGTATTAGTAAAACAATTAATGCAGTACAACTGATGCAGGTGAGTTATATTAAAAATTTAAGTTGTTTTTTTTTTTTGTATGTAGAATTATGTAATGATGCGTACGAGAAATTTTGCGATGATCATATTAGTTGCGTCAATGAATACATAAAACAAGCAATTTTCGGAAGTCCTCGAGAAGAGGTTCGATTTTGGTGATTTTTTTTTTCAATTTTGTTTTTTTATATTATTTAAAATCAGAAACCTTATGGAGTGAGGACGTAATTATTTATATTGTTTAAACAATATTTAAGCAGAAACATTATTTTTGTATTCAATACCCATTGAAAACTTAAAGAAAGAAATTATTTATGTTATTTTTTTTATTGCTCTTATAAATAGTTTTAAATTATTCGTCAATATACTAAGGAATGTTATAAACAATTATCTATAAATTGTATTTTCTTGTAATAACAACACAAAATTAATTTATGGAACAAAATTAAGAAATTTTTATTAATTGGAGGAAATTGATAATTTTACTTTTATTTAAACAAAAAAAGCAATTCTAATTTTTATTTATATTTTGCGTTTCGAATACCACATCTTTTTCAAGTGGTGAATGGCTATCACAATCACTTCCACTGCAAACAATACAGGCAGGTGAGCAATGGAGACCGCTTTTTCTTTAGCCATATACGCTAAACCGCATCCTGTTTTGCAAGAGTAGAATATAATTTTTAAAACGTTGTTAGGTGCTGCTGATTGCGTCATTTTGATTGGTTTTAAATGGATTAAATCTTTTTGCCGACCTCATTCTTCAGGATGTATTGAAAAATTGTGTTTCCATTACTGAGCTTGCAAGTATAGACTCTCTTATAATATGTTGTTTTGCTGCGTCTTCAGTCGGAGGTGACGAATTGAGTTGTACGCTTTTATCTTTTGAGCTAATGCTATAATATGAAACGTTTATTTCGCACTTCATTTTTTATACAAAGATCATAGTTATCATTTAAACAATATAATTAATTCCATCCAAACTCCAAAAGTTTTCTGATTTTGAATAATATAAAAAAATGAAAATAAAAAAAAAAATCATCAAAATGGGAGTTGTTCTCGAGGACTTCTGGCAAAAAAGCTTTATTGATATGATTATTAGGGTGGGCCAAATGAAACTTTGAATTTTTTTTTCTTTTACTATAATAAAAATACTGTCCAAGGTGACCAAAAAATGAGCGTGTGAAAAGAGGAGCTCTTAATTTTAATATTAAGAGGTGACGCTGCGTGATTTTCGATTTCCCATTTGAATAACACGGGAATTTTTTTTTTTTTTTTTTTGAATTTTTTTGCGTTATAGCGAATTCTTATGTTGTAAAAGTCAATACATATTCTTATAGGAAATCAAGTGATCTACAAAAAAGGTCCTATATGATTTTTCGCTAGGTCAACTCGTTGAAAAGTTATTCGAGGTTAAAGTTCAACCTCAAATGACATATGATCACTTTCACAATTTTTAACACGTTATCACAAAATATTGGCCCAACATTTAACCTCGAATAACTTTTCAACGAGTTGACTTAGCGAAAAGTCATATAGGACCTTTTTTGTAGATCACTTGATTTCTTATAAGAATATGTATTGACTTTTACAACATAAAAATTCGCTATAACGCAAAAAAATTCAAAAAAAAAAAAAAAATTCCCGTGTTATTCAAATGGGAAATCGAAAATCACGCAGCGTCACCTCTTAGGGGAAAGTCCTCCAAAACCGGCCAACATCCAGTACCGGAAAGTTGTAGGTTCTACAATTCTATAATATATGGAGCAAAGAGTTTCATTGCCATTAGTGCATAACAATCATCTAAACAAAGACCTCGTGCGACGTCGACATGTCGCGAACGGTTTACTGCCAGTACAAAGATTTCTGTTGCGCGCGATTGACTGTACTGGAGGACTCTCCCCTAATATTCAAATTAAGAGCTCCTCTATTCACACGCTCATTTTTTGATCACCTTGAACAGTATTTTCATTATAGTAAAAGAAAAAAAAATTCAAATTCATCGCATGCTATTCTGGAAGTCCCAATCTCACTCACAAGAGTTTAAGTCTCGTGATCGAATACTAGTTCTATCAATATTTCTCCGAAAAAAATCAATATTGATTATTAACCAACTGAAAATTGTCACATTCATCATCGATTCAGTATTAAAAGCCATAAATAATAATTATAAATAAAGAAAAAATTCTACATTTTATGAATTATCAATTTTCAAAAGCCTCTCAGTCCTTGCACTTATTGAAAAGTGAGCGAATACTGGGGCTTTTACCTTATATGATTTTTTTTTTTCGCACAATTCTTAAATGTCAGCAGGGACTTGAATAATCATTAATTATCAATATCCATTCGCGTCTCCTATTCAAACGTGTCAACGATAAAAATGTGATATATAATTGAAAAGAAAAAAAGAATAAAGCAAAACAAATTAAATTGTAGGAAAAAAAAAATACTGGAGAATATAAAAATATAGAAAAAAGAGCGACATTTATTTAATTAGCATAACAAGTATAGCTCGAGCGATTGGTAATAACTGGTTGGCCAATAGAGTGGTATACTAAAGAATGCGTTAATTTTCCAGTCGGCGACTTTGTAAAAGGCGTTCGGCAATATATTGAAATATTCTCTATGTAACAGTCACAATTTAGCAATTTATTATATTTTTTTTCACATTTTTCCTTCATTTTCTTTCTTACAGTTGAATTTATTCCTTTATTTTATTTCTAAATGACTCGACGCGTTCTTTATTTAATTTAAATTTTATTTTGTATTGATAAATTTTATTACATTCACATATCAAAACAAGCCTTGTGTCAAATGTTTATAAAAAATTATTCAAAATGTATAAATTAATAAATAAATAATAAAACGTATTTTGGATACAGTAAAAAAATTTTGTGCAAAAGTCCACTAATAATTTATGTAAAATTTTTTTTTACACAATTTTGACACTAAAATTAGGTAAAATCGATTTAATATAATAATATAAATAATATGTTGAACACTCGCAATGAATTGAAAAATTTGTTTAATAATTAATCCACCGATTTAACACAAAAATTTTAGTCTGATAAACTAAATAAATTTGGTGTTAGACTTAAGATTAAATATTAGTATTTTTAAACAAAATTGTTTTTCTACTTCAAATTCTTGTGTGGATGTTTATTACAAAATTTCGTTTAAAAACCAATTTATGAACAATTTATTACTGACTTTCATCACTTCAACTTGATATAAAAAAAAAATTTTAATCTACGTATTTAAATTATTCAATTAATATTTCGATTGATTTTACGTGAATTAATGTCAAGCAATGAATTTATGGTACATAATGTATCTATATTATATCATATATATATTTTTTAAATGAAAAAAAAAAATATATAGATATACATTAACAAAGGAGAATAATAAAAATAAAGTGAAATGAAAATAATTCGTATCGCCTCATTTAGTTTCCTACGCAATTTGTTTTTTATTTATTTTGCCTTGTAATATATTCATGAAAGCAGTGACGTCATAGCAGGAAGATAAATGTGGGGTAGAGGGCAAAGGGATGACTTGGGGATGTTTGTGAATTGCGTAATACCTTCCGGAACAGTGGTATTATAGTTATCGATTTTCCACCCTCAGAACAGATTGAAGTTATAAGACAAAATACGTGGGAAGTTGTAGAAAACCCACGCGCATTATTAATCAATCGCTTTGTATATAGAGTAAAGTGGCCTAAAATGGCATACTATTTTTTCTATTGCGTCCTACTTGCAAACTACAAACTGATGGGTTAAGGGGTTAGAGGTAGTCAGAGACATGAAAAAATGAGAATTTTCAATAATTTTTTTTTGCCAGTTAATCATTTTATTTTATAAAAGTAATAATATGGCATCATTACATAATATTTTGACTTGACTTCACGAAAATTTGAAAAAAAAAAATTATTATTTCCAAAGAATTAGAACCGTTTCTTGCGGTGACCATCATAAATCCTTAGAGATTCATCTAAAATCAATCGGACAAAAAAAATTAGTTTTATTAATAGATAATCTAGTGCCTGATCGAAGCTTTTTTTTTTTTTTAATTTTCATTTTTTATAAACAATTATTAACTGTTGGGTTTTTCCCGAAAATCTAGAGAAAAATTTTGTCATTTTGTTAATTGAAAAAAAAAAAAAAGCTTTGATCAGGCACTAGATTATATATTAATAAAACCAATTTTTTTTGTCCGATTGATTTTAGATGAATCTCTAAGGATTTATGATGCAATATTATTCCATTTATAAAATAAAATGATTTACTGGCAAAAAAAAAATTATTGAAAATTCTTATTTTTTCATGTCTCTGACGACCTCTAACCCGTTAAAAAAAAATAGTTTTCTAAAGCTTCAAAGAATATTATTTCCATACTGACATCCTTAGAATGCCGTTCATTTTAAAAATTTATTTTATTGCAAAAAAACATAAAAACTGTCATTAACCATTTCACCCTCACTGCTATGGGTAAAATGGCATACTTAAAAGAAAACACATTAAATATATGCCAGCCTAAAATGACATACATGTCGTCTTAGTCCACAGCTACATATGCCGTTTTAGGCTCATGTCACCATTTTACAAAACATAATTAATTTTTGTATTTAAAGACAAAATCATAATTTTCTAACTAGTAAAACACATGAAATATAACCTATTTCTAAGTACTCACCTATTGTTTTGTTGATTCACTTCACTTGTGAGGAATATTTCAACTTTAACTACGCACAAAAAAAATATTTCACAAAGAGCAATATGCAATAATGGAGCCATCTTGCCAGTGCCACACTTGAGCAGGAATTTTAAATTTGTTAATAGGCCATTTTACCCTAGTATGCCATTTTAGGCCACTTTCCATTATAAATAAAAAAAATTCTACATTTCATGAATTAACTAATTTTTAAAAACCTCCCAAACCTATTATTGATGAAAAGTGATCGAATATCCAGATTTTCTTCTATTTTAAGAAATTGAGATCATGATTTTTTACCCCTGCGGTAAAAAAATATTCATAACACGATATCGCACGTTTCAAATAACATTTTTCAATTGATAAGTCAACACATTTACACGATGATAAGAAGATATGGAAAAAAGGGAGATGCTGACGCGTTTGATTTTGTCGCATCTTGTCAGTATAATAAAAAATCTGTTAGAAATATTGATAAAATATAAATAAAAGATAATATCAAAGATTAAAGTGAAAACAAAACAATGTAGAATCGATATACACGTTTATTATTAGTGGAGATAAAATATAAAATTAATAATTTATTGAACATAACTGATTTAAACAAATAATTTTGAATAAATAATCTGTTAAAATATTTAATCTTTATTGATAAATATAATGAATAAATAAAAACAACTTGCAATAGCTCAGAAACATCAATTTTCATGAAGAAAATTGTAACAATTAAATAAAATAATATTAATAAATTATTTGCTTATAGTTAATTAATTCAATTAAATTAAAATACTTATTGCAATTATGTATAATTAATATAAATAAATGCCAACTGAGATATTCAGAGTATTAATTTAATTTATTAAATAATAAATAATAACTTATTGAAAATGTAATGTTGATATTGAATATTATTTATTAATTAATAATCAAAAAATAATTTATTTAATTTAAAATATTAATTTTTTATATTATTGCATATATATTTTATTATTCCAACTCGAGGAAATTATTTATTAAAAATAACGAAACTTAAATATATCAAAACTGAAAAAAGATAAAAAAAAATTTTTTTCTTCTTTTTTGTTTTAAATTATTTTTATTTACTTAACGTCAAAAGTCACTGACAAAATAACTTTCATTTATCTCTATCTTGAATATATATATGTATACATGAAATACAAAATCTATGTTTTCATAAAATGGTTGACCTTTTCGAATTTTTACGATAATAGTTTACTGATATGAATTCGGTTGATTAATTTATAATGAATAATAATTCATGACATAATTCGTTCGAATTGATATATTAAACATGTGGAATTGAATTGGAAGTGGAAATTTTGTGAAGCGTAGACATTAATTAACACATTGGAAATTACTTATGACTAAAATATTACCTGCCAATGACGTCATTGGTTGGTTTTAGTGATAAAAAAAAAAAATACTTCATACTAGAGTTGAAAGAAAAAAAATTGATGATACTCAAACAAAAACGATTATTTGTATTTAATTAGAGAAAATAATTTGTTATTGGAATTATAGTAAACGAACAAATTTTTTTTTTTTTTTGTATTTTTAGGAATTCAGAAAAATTATTTATGCTCCTTTATTTGTTATATATTTTAAAATGAAGAAAAAAAAGGTTTTATTATTTTTTTAAACAAACTTTCGATTTTAATTATTTAATTTTCTTGAATTTAATACAAATTTTGATAAATGTGCAATATATGGGGTTTTCGTATTTTTACGAATTTTGGAAAATTATTTATATATTTTCCACTAAAAATCCGATGACTCAAAATGAAAGAAAAAAAATGTTTTATTATTTTTTTTAAACGAACTTTCGGGATTTGTGAAGTGAATTTCAAATTTTGAGCGGTGTGAAACACGCTAGAACATTTTTATACTAAAAAATATCGCTAATTTAACACGATTGCAATTTAAATTAATATTTTTAATACATTTTTTTGTCTGGAATTAAAAAAAAAACCAAAAATTATAATCATAACCTAGAAAAAAACGTGATTCACACATTTTTCTATAGGTTTTTTTTTTTTTTTTTTTTTTTTTTTTTTTGACATTTTGTATCTGAACAATTAGGCAACGCAGCAAAGCAAAAAATTGTAAATTGGTCAAATTTTCTGAGCGTAAAAAAAAAAACATTTAATTAGCCAAATTAATTTTATGTGAATTTCGTGGAAAAAATCAAATGAGCTTGTTATATAAAACACTACAAAATATTCAATCTCAATTTTTTATGAAATTTTTTCAATTAACAATTTAAAAAAAAACGAAATAAACCACAAATAATTGATTCTTTTGATAAATCATGAATTATTAAAAACAAATGTAAATTGTATAATCCATGTTATACTTCTACAGAAATTAACAAAAATGTTCAATCGTACAACTACAGAAAAATATATCCAAAAAAAAAAATTAATATTACAAAT
>JAQQBS010001422.1:19546986-19562423 GCA_030347275.1 Microctonus aethiopoides
CAGGCAACGATCCTCTACCAAAATAAAAATATATTTCTGTTTAAAAACCGACGTCCAACAACACCTACGACGTAACAACAGTAAACATTTTTCTGTTTGATATATTTCCAAATTGTGTATACACCAGAGCTCGAGTTCGTGTCTGTTTACTCAGTTGTTAATAAATTTAAATATTCTACATAAATAATCAAATCAATTAAAATTATTTTCAAGTTTTTCAAACCATAATATTCGAAAATCGAATCAAAAGTTGACGAAAAATATTACAAATAATGAGGAAAATTTTATCATTAATTAAACTTTATTTACCTTATTTAATTAAATATTTTCTTTTTTACTTCCTTAAAAAACACCGTGTTTACTTCTTTACAATTTAATACATTGCAACCTGAAAAATGGAAATTGAAAAACAAAATATATTCCAAAATAAATATTGTGCTTTTTTCATGTTTTAATTGAGAAAAAAAAATGATAAAACTCAATAAATTATGACGTCTATGTATGTAATAATATATTGAATAATAATATTTATTCATACATAAAAAAAGTGACAATATTAAAAATATACAATGAAAAAATTAAAAACAATATCAGATTTATATCAACTGACAATTTATTTATAGAATCACTAATTTTCACATTTACTTTATTTATATCGATATTTTTATTTACATATACATACAAAAACTATAGCTATTTTTCAATTTCCTGGTTTTGATGATCAAAACACGAACATTGAACATCAACGAATGATTCGAACGTCATTAATTTGACTGTAATTTAAAAAATTTGATTACTATTTCTTTAGATAAAATTCTATCTGTGAGTGTTTACATTGATATAAATAACCTTTCGTACGTTGGACTTTTAATAAATCTTGAAGAATGATAAAATTCTTTCATTGAATAAAACAAAAACATTAATATAAAAAAGAATCATTTATTATTATTAATTATTATTATAAATGCCATTGAATGAAATTTAATTCTCAAAATTTATTTTCTATCTATACTATAAACAATTATGCTGACTGATATTTAACGACACAGCGTGTAATTAAATTATACAAATAATTATTAAAAATTTTTTCAATTATTAAATATTAATTTGATAAACTGTTGAAGCGTCGTAGAAATTTATAAGACATTGAAATTACGTTTGTTAAATGTATAATGTTGTATGTTAAGTTTGTTAAAATTACGACGAGATAAGAGACTGTGAATTCAAACATCAATAGAATATGGGTTAAATGTACATTAAGAAATTAAATACAAGTTGAAACCTGTTGAATAATATCAACTCGAGAACTTTCGAATAATCTCAGAAACAATTGGACTGATAAATCGAAATTTCTGAAAGTTTTAACTATAATTAAAAGCAACAAATTAACGATAAATATTTCTTACACTCTAATTCATTTATTAATAATAATAAAAATTAAATTCACAGCATTTTTCATTAACTAACAAAACCATAAAACCGCCAATTAATCCAAAATTTTTAATATTTTCATTTGTTTAAATTTGAATATAAAATCGAAATTTAATTTACAATTCAATTAAAATTACTCACAAATTTTTATTCTTATTTAATTTATAGTAACGAATCATTATTATTTATACATTCCCTACTGATATTTACAATTAAATTGACAATTATTATTGAAATTAAAAACAAAAATGATCAGAATAAAATTCTTCAATCTAAAAATTTATCATTTATATATTTTTCTTTTATTTTTCTGTTATGTCAAGTGTATATTGATGATGAAAAGATGTTTTGTGTCGTGCAATATTGCAGTAATTTCATGCCAATAAATTTACAACGAATAAAATTATTCTATATCATACATAAACGATCATCGCAATCGTTTACATTACACTTTCACGTTTTTCCAATGTATTTAAACTGTCATAATTCCTCTACATAACTAATATTCATATATACATATACATAATAATACATCTTCTGTACATATGTATGTATGTATTTACGCCACAAGACAGTGAGTTTAGCAGTGAAAGTTGAATTATATTTTACCACAACTTGCATTTAAATTCCCCTCAATTAACTTCTATATAATTCACAATATTTTTCCTTTCTCACTTTATAATTGATATGAATGCTATATGTTGTTCTTATTCTTTCATTTTATAAACGAATGGATTCAAAAATGAACCCTGAATATTTTGTGTCTCATCCAATAAAAATTCTTTCACTTTTGTTCCTTCAAAATAAATAATTAAATTTTCAATTTTAAAATTCATCCAAAATCTCCAACAAATAAATATTTTTACGTACATTTATTTATCATTCTGATATAAATATAATTAAGACTAACTATATATGAGTAAAATGATAATATTTTGAATAGACTTCAGAAAAATTCATCATTTTTTAGGTTAAAATTCAATTTAATATAAACCAAATGATATTTTCATCAAAACTAAATTATAATCATATTAATAATATCAAAATTAAATTATTCTCACTTGTTTATCTAAACTGTAATGTTATTATGTAAAAATCAATCAAATTTTAAATAATTAATGAGTAATTTAACATAAATTATCATTTAGTGGAATCACAGTGGAATCACAGTGGTACCACATAAAAATTTTAAGGTTAAAAAATTGTAAATTATTTCATTTTATTTTATGTGTAACACGATTATTATTAATTCAATTATGTATTTGAATATGAAATAACATGAATTGTTAAATTTAAATAATGTAAAGGCTTTTTTTTTTTCGCATATGGTGATGAAAAAGTCGAAAAATAGAATGAATTATTTATATCAAAAGGTCATGTATTAAATTATTTTATAAAAATATCACGTATATATATCATTGTTTGTTATTCAGAAAGAGAAGATAAAAATAATTTGATTCCGCATATTGCCTCAATGTTGCCTATAAATCAGTAATCAACACAACAATTTTATAATCAGTCATGCGATATTGCGACTATCAGTTATATATTTTTTTTTTAAACAAACACTGATATGAATAACTATATAGTATACATATGTATATACATTTAGTGATTATTGTTACAAGTACATACGTCCACGCCATTGACATTGACTGAGATAACAGCTGTGTTCACATTAGGGAGGTGATAAATCGATACTTGTCATACATTTTATTACAATGGTATTAAACAATTCTTATAATTGTTCATAAATTAATATTATCTAATTCAAAGCGTATTTTATACTTGAACTATTATTGTAAATTATTATTATTATAGTTAGTTCGTACAAAATTATTTTCCATTCTGTCGTTTATTTTTTTTTCTTACGTTGTTTATATTGTGTCGTTTATTTTTTTTTTCTTCCATGCAACAATACTTGTCTGAGAAGACCTTTATATTGAAGAAAAAAAAAAATAATAAAAAGAATTTTGTGTTATCGTGACGATAAGAAACTTTTAAAAGCGAGTTACACTCAACTTATTTGTCTTTGCAAAACAATTATATACCACTGTATATTGTTTATATTTTTTATAATAAATATGTAAAGTTATTGTACATGGTTAAAAAACTTTGAATAAATTTCAGATAAGTGAATGGAAAATGTTTGCGCATTTAAATAAATTAATCGTTTTATAATTTTAATTAAATGATGAAAAAAAATTCATAATTTGTTCATTTTTTTTTTTTACTTTATCTTTTTTTTTTCTTGGGAAGAAATAAATATTATTAATTTTTTGTTTATCCGAACAATTGGAGGGTTTTAATGTATCAATATTAATGTTTGATGGATGAAGAATATTCAAAGGCAGTTGCAATTCCTCAGGGAATAAAAAATTCAACCTTGGGTTGAAGATTGAAGGAAATGGCGAGACCATGAAATGAACCTTGGCCCATCGTGCTTCGTTTTATGTATATGTGCATGAGTATGTATGTATTGCCTGTTGCGGGATGATTCTGTGGTTGCTATGGTTACTTGAATAATTTTGTGAAATTGCGGGGAGGTTATTTGTATATATATTTTTCTTGGTAACAGTCCTGGTACTCGCTCACTTTTTATCAGTGCAAGGCTTGAAATTTTTATTTGTGTTTTATTTTTATTTTAATATGACATTGTAATATTTTGGTATTCATAATTTTTTATTTTATAATAGTTTGATATATTTGTTTTGGGCTGAATGGAATAATTTATAAAAATATAGAGATATATTTGTTTAATATTGTTTGATTATTAATTTTGTTTATATGAGGATAATTGAGTTTTTTTTTTATATGTTGAAATTTTGAATTAATTGTGTGGATATTTATGTTTCAAATTTGTTCTTCACAATTTTAGGTACTTTACGTCATAGACAATAGTCTGTTGAAGGAGATTTTTTTTTTATTTATTTGCAAATGCATTTTTTGTAGTAATTTTTATTGTAAAGATTTTTTTTGCATGAAAATTGTATAAATGCAATTTTGAAGTTTAACATTTTAGTGGGAATCTTTTTTAATATTTTTTATGTACTTTTTTTTTTTGCAATGGAAATTACTATAAATGAAAAAAATGGTTTTGAGTTCAAGTAGACTTGGTTATTTTAGGATAAGGTATTTTATGAAAATTATGCGTTGAGATATTTTATGAGAAATGCAAAATTTATTTTTAAATCTCATGAATTAGGAATTTTTTCAAAATTGAAAAATTTTGTCTCGGCAGACTATAACAATAGTAACAATATATAACAATGATATTTTTGAATTTTTCATATTTATTAATATTTGAAAAAGTTATGATCCCGACTGTGAAACAAAATTTTTTTTTCTGACGTTTGTAAAAAATCACAATTAACATAAACAATTTAAATATAAAAAAATTATTCATAAATTTTTTCTTCAATCTAAAGGATCAATAAATAACATATAATATTTACATTGTCGAATTTTTTTGAATATACGTTAAAAAAAAATTAATGAATGCAAATTAACATTATATATAAATCGTTCGTTAAGTTATTTGTTGTTACAATTAAGTGCGGTAATAATTACCGGTAAGATAACAGCCCTGAAACTCAATCATGTCCTAATACTCTATCAATTCTCCAATTAAATGCATTTTTACAATTTCCATTAAAAAAAAATCCTCGTAATAAAAATTACTACAAATAAAAAAATTATTTCCGAGTTGAAGCAAATTTGATTATCTCAAATTAGTGCATTTTATTCAAAATTATAGATTTATCAATTAATTAATAATTATCACGGTATTAATCAATTCAGTATTAAAACCCATGAATAATAATTATGAATAAAAAAAACTTCTACATTCAACGACTTAACTAATTTTCAGAAACCTCTCAAGCTCACATTGAAGAAAAGTGAACAAATACAGAGGATTTTTTTGCCTTATAAAAAAACTATACAACAATCCACAATGTCTGCAAGACTGAGAGTTTATATAAAATATATATTGTCGGACGCGTGGGAAGACAGAAATAAACCAAACGGACAAAATACCCGTTGCTAAGCAACCAAATGACCCAGATCTCGCAACAAACCATCATCATAATCCTCTCTCTTTTTCATTTTGACACTCTCGTTGCTTTATTATATTTCATTTCTCTTAATTATTTCCCCATCATTGGATTATAGTTCATTTTCACCTCTTATGTATAAATTAAATGCTACAATTGACATTCAATATCATAATTTAAAACAAATATTAAATAACTAATATGAAAGAAAATAAATAAATTAATTGAAACCATTTTTATCTATATTCAAAAAAATATATTATTAAATATATATAAATTAAATTTTAATTGCATAAGAATTTGCGATTTCACCCAATACATAATTTCATAATTAACTCTTGTTGTTAAATATTATATAAATATATATTTCTTTCTTTCATTTTTTTATTTATAACAATAGTTATAAAATATCTGCGAATTATAATAAAATTTTTTTTCTTATCAAAAATGACGATTCAAATTTTAAACGAATAATTTTAATAAATATTATAGAATTTCAAGTGCAAATGAGGAAATAACAAGGCAGAAAAATAAATTTTAATTATTTTTAATCGAAAGTTTAATTTTTTTAATAACCCGAGTCGAAATTTATTTCCTACTTCGATGCTCATAGAAGCTCTTTAAACCTCATATGATACTCCTGACTCCTACGAGCTCCTTCTTTGCGCCTGAAAGTGGAAGAAATGGAAATTTCTACCACCTTACAGGAGTAAAAGAGGATGTAAATTAGAATGTGTGCCTACTCTAAAAATGTAATTTAGATTCTCTTTTACTCCTGTAAGGTGGTAGAAATTTCCATTTCTTCCACTTTCAGGCGCAAAGAAGGAGCTCGTAGGAGTCAGGAGTATCATATGAGGTTTAAAGAGCTTCTATGAGCATCGAAGTAGGAAATAAATTTCGACTCGGGAAGTTTCAATTATTTTATAAATATAATGAAATGAGTTTTGAAATATAAAAATATTTTACATTATGTATTCATAAATAATTGATTAATAAATAATTTTTTTTCATATTCTTAATAATATTTTTTAAATTAAAACAATTTTCACTATTTAATTGTAAATTAAAATTAATTTTTAAATAATTATTTGAAATAGTTTGAAAATTTTATCAAAATTGAGTGTTGATTATTCCATAAATTGATTTATTTCATTTATAACATTAACAACTAGCTAGAAAATAATATAATAAATATTATTAACAATAATAATATTATATCAAAGTTAGAAATTAAATCGCCATTTATTTCAAAATATTTAAATAAAAATTATTTATAACTTTAATTTCATTTATTTCTCACAAAAAAAAATAAACAAAAGAAAATTATAATGTTGCTAATATTATTATAAACATTTATCATTTTTTTTCCTATCAAACTGCAAAACGTCACAAAAAAAAATTTTTTTTCTCATTTGTTTCTCCAAATTACATAAAAACATTTTTGAAAATAATTTGATAAGATTATAAATAACACAAATACATAAACAAATAAATATAACACAAAGTTCATGTCATATTTTTTTAATTAAAATTAACCGCAATTTAATCCAAGAATTATTCGGAATTTATTAAATCCAAAAAGGCAAATAAATATGTTTTTTATTGCTCCGGGATTTTTTCATAAATTATTTCCCCTTCGGGGAATAAATACTTGCATTAAATAAACCAGTAATAATCATTAAACTCACAATATATCACTTTAAAAGCTTTATATTAATTTAATATTGCACTAAATCGAAATTTCCACTTGTATTTATTTATAAATTATTTATCACGTCTTTGTATACACAAAGGTTACATACTTTTATGTATAGTGCACAGTATGGACTATATATGAAAGAAGTAAATTCTTTTTTTTTCCACAGAATTGCGTACTATTTTATTTGTATACCTGCAATTCGCAATAATTTCAAAACAAATAAATTATACTAGTTTAATAATGTTAGAAATAAATATGGATAGCGGAAGTTTATAAGTTTTCTATATATATTTTCACACAGAATATTATTATAAATGAATTGTTACAAAATATTCGTGGCATAGTTGATTTTTATCAACTTTATGGCGTCATTTTAATAATTAATTGATGAGTAAAGAAAAAATTGTATAAGTTTTTTTTTGTCTGTTTGTTTTGTAGGAAAATATAAAAGTGTATGAAAGTATTTATTTATATTAATAACACGAGTACTTGTTTAATGTTAGTATGAATTATTCAATCGATAGTTGAGAGAATAATTGTAAATATAATTAAATTAATTAATTGTTAGATAATTTTTGATAGTTTAATTTTATAAAGTTTGCAATTTGAATGATTTTTTTTTATCGTTTAATTTTTATTGCTATGTGAAAAAATAAAATTGTGTGTGAAAAATTTTATTCCAAACAGATGTAAATTATTGATATTAATATTACAAATATTTCATGTTAACAAATAATAATTTTTTTATTCGATAAAAATTTGAGAGAAAATGTTGTTTATTTTACTTTATTTATTTTTAAAAGAATAAAAATATTCATGTTATCAGTCAATTGTTTAATAAATAATTCAATAATACAATTGTGAAATATAGTTTACGCTTTTATTTAACTAATAAAAAAAATTTAAGATTCATAAAAAAAAAATCGTGAACTAATAAAATGCAAATTTGAATTTTAAATTAAATTCCAATAAATTTTGACCACTTGAGACAATTCAATTTTTATTAAACAAATCGGTTTCTATTTTTTTTTTCCAATTCTCTTCAATCGATTATTTTCATAAATAAATTTAGAAGCAATCAATTTTATTTATTCAATCGCATTTTATTTATTCAAGTGGGCGTTGAGAAAATCGAGTCATTATCCAATCACGAACATGCTCGAAACTGTTTATACCTTGACAATTTACAAGATCAAGCAGATTTGTAGTCGCACAAACCTGCGCAAAGATTGTCACAGTGTTGCCAACATAAAAATTTAATGATCCTTATCTGGACATTTCACTGAGAATTAAATTCGTCCTTAATAAATTACCCATTTGTTTTTTTTTTCATCTACAATTCATCCAATTTTTCCCATCACATTTTACAATTTTACATTATTGGTTGAGTGTAAATAAACATCTGGTTTCCTTGACCTTCATGAATTCTCCACTAATGCGCATGCGCGCTGACACTTGCATGTTTAAAAGTACCCACAACTTTCAGTTTCATAATATAACTCACGAATAATTTATTGCATTGAAAATTTAACAGTAAAAATTGAGAAAAAAATCAAAAAGAATAAATTGTTTTATAATTAAAAAAAATTTTTTTGATTAATGCGTTTATAACCTTATTTTTGTTTCTTCATTGACATAACCTCAATATTTTTCTTTGTCGTCCATTTGAATATTTTGAATAAAATTAATAATAAATTTTGATTAGACTCATTTATGATATTTTTTTTTTTATTTTATCTAATGACATAAAATATTCAAGAATGGATGCAATCGTTAATCCATTTGACGTTCATTCGTCACAGTTTTGATGAGGTTTCTCAGTGTCACGTTAACATTTTCATTTTATCATCACGTGTCAAGGTCAAATTAATTGCATCGGTAATATCGTCGATTTGATTAGTATAAATTTCCTGGAATATCACTAATATTCCAGTTAATTTATATAAACAAAATAAAAATGGAAATGTCACGTTAAAAAAAATTTTTAAATATATAGAAAAATTTTTAATAATAATTTAATAAAAGGATTAATTAATATATTAATTAATTCCTTCATTTGTTTTGTTTTTTCTTTTTTAAAAACAGTTTTTTAAAAGCAAATAAATCAATTAATATAATAATATAACAAATATAAAGAAAAAATTAATGTATATTTATTATTAAATATAATATAAATATATAAACAAAAAAAAAAGTAAAATTAAAATGATGAAAAATTGTTGATTTTTTTTTCCAGACAAACTATTGAATAAAAATTTTTTTTCATTCTATCAATGCATAAAAAAAACAAATATAGAATTGAACAATAATAATAATGAATAAAAAATAATAGATATTCAATTGTAATTCAACGTAATATAATTTATCAATGTTTCCATCGGTTTCACATTCGACCTTGTGTGATATAAATTTATAATCATTTTCTATAGTTTTCATACCGATTTTCAAATCATTAACTAAAATACAATGCTAAACAATCGATATAGTTATGATTTATCCAGACAAGGTTGAACATTATATTTTTATTTTTAAATTGTAATATATAATGAGTCATTTTTCTTTCTGTTATTATTTCTTTATTTTTTAATTTTTTATCATGACAAACATTTTATCGATTTTATGTTGCCACCACTGTTTTCGCCATTGTTGAAATGTTATTTAGCAACAGGTGTATTAACACAAGTGTACAAAAGTATCTAACTTTTTAAACATAAACTTGAGTTTATATTTATGGACATTTAATATTGTGAATATAAAAAGTTTACATATTTTTATGGATCAACGAACATGTTTAAACGATTGCTATTGTTTAATACGTTATTATATTATTGTTGTTTTGTATTCCATCGACCTAATGTGAAACATTATTTTATTATTGTTATTACAATCATTTGAAAGACGTGTCACGATTAATTTATTGGATGATAATTGTATAGATAAATGTTTAATGCACATGGAATATAATACAAACATAATTGTATCTATAACCTTGAAAATATTATTTATCTCAATTCACTATTATGCATGAAGATAGATATGTACAGGGTGATGAATGAGAAGTTGATTAAACTAATTATTTATAATTCCGACATGAAAGTGAGAAGAAAAAAAAATTAAAATAGATAAAAATTAAATGATATTGTAATTTTTATTCAAAATTGTTCTTAATTCAGTCAGACATTTTTAACAGGTTCTTTATAATTTTTTAAAAAAGAAAAAAATAAATAAATCAATAAACGAAAGAATGAATGGATTAATTAATTGATATTTATTACGAAAAATGATGAATATAAAATATATATTTTCTTTATTTAATAAAATTTTAGTCGATTAATAAAATGAATTACAGAAAATGAATGACAATGAAATGAAAAAAAATATTAATAATATGGGAGAAATCTTGATAATAAAAAAAATGAAAGAATTAATGAATCGATGAATTAATATATTTATTTTGAATATCAGTGAAAATATATTTATTATTAATTATAATATGAATATGTATATAAATAAAAAAAAAATAACGATAGTGAAATTGAAATGATGAAAAATTCATAATATAATATAAATGAATACTGAAAAATGCAATTAGAATCTTTCATGATGAACGTTTCATTTTTGCTCATGTTCCCTCCATTTTGATAGAGTTGCTGACACGCATGCGCAGTCACGATTGGGATTCCCCTTCATTCAAATCCTTTTTGGGAGCTATGGAAAATTTGATTAATTTCAAATGAAGCAATACTGACTTGATTATCGTACAAATTTAGTCGATTTTGCAAAGTGACAAAACAATTTCAAATAAAATTCAAATATTTACTCAATTTATATTTATTTTCTATTTTTTTTTTTCCATTCTCCATTCTAAAATTATAATTGATTAGTTTCGGTCAACTTCCCATTTATCACCCTGTATTCATTTATATTTTTATATATTTTTACGAATTGTGTATTTTGTAAGAAAAAAAAATTATTTATGTAATTGATTGATATCTATTATGAAAATTATTACTCATATATTATTCCATTACGTGAGCTTTTAAAAATAGAAACTATATATGCATGTGTGTGTGTGTAATTTTATGATAAATAATGAAAAATAATAATCGTTATCCCTGTATTGATATACGTATTGAATTTATTCAGAATAAAAAACTTTTTACATTGAAAGAATGAAGAAGGAAAAAATGAAAAATCACAAAATGTATAAATGAAGTTCAAAATGATAAACTCTTTATATATCGTAAAGGTCAAGTGTCCATCGATGCAAAACATAATTAACAAGCGACATAATTGTTGTATATGGCAAAGAAAAAAAAATTGCAAATTCTTTATATTTAAATTAACGTTCGTTTTTTTTTTTTATTTCTATTATTTTTTGTATTGCTATTCCAAATTTGTTCAGACTGACACCGGATCCTGAACAATAAAGAATAAAGAATGTTTTATTTAAACAAAGAAGTATAAAAAAAAATTAGATATTCAATCAATTATTACTTTTATGATGAAAACAAAAATCTACAATTCATTTCTCTTGAGTCATATATTTTTAAATGTTTATTAAAAAGTCATTTGATTTGTTTAACCTCAAAAGATCTTGGAAAAACGCACAGTTTTTTTTAGAATATAAAAACCACCTTCACAAATTTTACAAATTTGTAGAAAATTTGAAAAAAAAAAAAAACAGTCTCTAGTTAATTACGAAAATATAACTCTGATATTAAGGTTTCATTGAAATTTTCTTGGTTTTGACATGAGATAAATATTGTGAGCGAATGATGTGGCAACAGCGCATTCAATAATAATAACATAAGTGCGCGAATATTCAAATATAAAAATATATGAAGATGAAAGCGTGAATATTCTCAGATTTTAGTTAATATTAGAATAATGTCTATAGAATATTCACGATTATTATTTCAATAAAATACAATTGAACTTTGGTGCAAGATAGAATTTTTAGGTTATAATAGATAATGACTAATGCATTGATACGGACACATTGACATTCACTGGAAATTAATCATTAGTATAAATTGGAATATATAAATGCGACATTGCCGTGATTTGTACATAATAAATATATACTTGAATTAACGCATTTATATAAGCATAATTTATTTGTATTAGTGTACAAAACGACTGTACTTGAACAAAAGTTTACTAGCCCGTCCGAAAAGAAATAAATATCATTAAAATACTATCTTTCATTTCATCGCAATTATCGTAAACTTGATAATAAAGAAATAATATCAATAATATATTTTCAATATATAATCAATTTCTCATTCAATTAATATTCATTTTCACTATGAAAATATTAACTAACTTTTGGATATGAATATAGCACATCAACCACCTTCAAAAAACCCAATACTATTCATGCTTCAAACAAAAATTATGCATCACATTATCATACTAAAGTTAATAACAAATAAAAACAAAATTATATTCGCAAATGCTGCATGTACAAAGATTAAAAAAATCAATAATATACACTAGCATATTCAGCTACACACATTTATATACTCAAATCAAGTAGACCAACTTAAAATATATAATTTCTTAATAAAAAACATTTGTTTATTTTATCCTTCATATTTCTGTTTATTCTTATTTACTCTGTGTCTTCTTTATTTATCAATGATAATGGAACGAAAGTGCAGCAGTCACGATGATACGAACTAAAATAACACAAATAAAGTAAAAATCTACAAATACATATAAATAACATAAAAAAAACACAATATATATTGGGATACTTCATTTGAGGGGATTTTTTTTTTTCGTGGCATTGACAAAATATTACTCTAAACATTAAAAAAAAAATTTCCACCAAAGAGAAGCTCTTAATTTTAATATTAAGTACTCGACAAATCAATTTAAAATTTTCCCATTTAATTAACAGCTCAATTTTTTTTTTTCATTTTTGCATAGCTTCGCGGCATTTTATGCTATTTTATTAGTTTCCAGTAGAAATTATACAGAAATATATACTCTTCAAAAGTGCCTATCACTAAATTATGTACTGTGAACTGCGCGCCCTACCGGTAAATAATATTAAAGCCGAGTTTTGCTCGAATTTCATAGTTTTTTCGACTTTTTTCAAAAACTATCAACTTTACAACAAAAGTATATAAGACCTTTTTTGTAGGAAATTAAATTTTCTACAAAATAGTCTTCTTAATAAAAACCGTAGAATTGATAGTTTTCGAGAAAAATCCAATTAAATATATGGAAATTTGAACTGTTTATATCTTCAATTGGTCCTCTATGAATTGCATGATATTATTTTAATAGGATTTTTCTCTAAAACTATTGACTCTACGGTTTTAAGTCAAGAAAACTATTCTGTAGAAAATTGAATTTCCTACCAAAAAGGTCTTATTAACTTTTGCTGCATAATTGATAGTTTTCGAGAAAAATTCATAAATCTATGAAATTCGAGTATAAACTGGCTTTAACATTTTTTATCGGTGGGATAGTTCACAAAAAATAATTTTAGAATAGGCACTTTTAAATATTATATATTTCTGTACAATTTCTGCTGAAAACCAATGAAATAACATGAAATGAAGACAAAAAAAATTGAGCTGTTAATTAAATAGGAAAATTTTTAATTTATTTGTCGAGTCCTAAATATTAAAATCAAGAGCTCATCTTTGGGGGGAATTTTTTTTGAATGATAAGAGTAATATTTCGTCAACGTCGCGAATAAAAAAAAATAGTACTACACCCTATCATATACGTATAAATATACAACTATCAAAATTCCAAACAGTAAGAACATATATATTTTTTCCTCCTCATTAAATTTTTTTCTACGATCTAAAATCACATTAAATAATTTTCGTTGTTATAAATTAACAATGATAAAATATTTCGATAAATTAAAAAAACGTATTTTCAAAATCAATCCCCATACATTTCTAATAATTCTCTTTTCAATATTGAATTTTTTTTTCTCTTCGCAACATTTTATTCATTGTACATGAAATGTTGACGAAATAAAATTAACATATTTACATCGATAAGATTAAATAAATAATTTATTAATAGTTCGCAGATTGAAATAATTCGAATGTCAAAAGCAACATTTATATTTATCTATCTATTCATTAAATATATGAATAAATAAATTAAATGTGAAGGGAAATCGGTAAGAAAGAGACATTTTGTTTATTACTCTTGCATTTGCGGCATTTCATCGACAACAAGATGGCCTTGATATACATAAATGCCCCTTGAAGTAATTTTCTTTACAGACAACAGTAAAAGTCTTCCTTTGTGTTGGTTACAGGTTTCGAACGACACTGTGTATATCTACAGAATTGTTTTCAATTTTATTTTGTCATCAAAACACACCTCGATGTATTTCAAAATAATTCTATATCGATTGACGTAACAGCCGAATAATGAACTGAAAAAAAAAAAAAAAATTCTGCGCTGTATAAAATATAATAGTATATTATTTCATGAAAAGTCATTTCTCCTGCAAATAAAATATGCTATTCTTTTCAAACGTACTGTGATGGCTGCGAAAAAATAATTATAAATTTGTTGATTGTGGTTGTTAGCAAAAAAATTTTTGACAGATAAATTTGACAGAAAAAAAAATATACTAACATTATATCTTGTCAGTTTTAGAAATGCATGCGTTTTTTGTAGCGTTAATTTCCATGGCAATAATTACATTTTTCCCTCCACCGCAAAATATAACTGCTGATGTAGATAAAGTTGAATTTCTCCAGTGTCACCTCAGTACAATAATGTCCACATTATCGTACGTTTGAAAAAAAAACATTATATCACAATTTCACCTCGATTAAAAATTCCTCAACGATATTTATGGATGTAGCTATATCCAATTTTCCATATGACCTGCGAACGCTCATTTTATTTGTCGAGATTCCTCGCCGTTGTGGCGTTTTGTTGTGTGCTGCGCGCAAAATCATGAAAAGAAAGAGAAGAAAAAGGCAAAAAAAGAAAGAACAAATAGTGGAAAATGAAAACAAATACCACAAAATATATATATTGTTAGGTCCCAAGTGACTTTTCCCCTTCCCCCGCAGCCGTCAAATCAACTCTTACTGCATTCTCATTCTATATTATTCGAATTCGATATATTAGTGTCGCATCTCGGATTATATTATCTTTTATTATATTATCTTTTATTTTATTATATTAATATTATATTATTTCATAAGATTTATTTTATAACTATTCCAACTTAAGTTAATTATTTAAGATAC
>JAQQBS010001422.1:19568202-19585074 GCA_030347275.1 Microctonus aethiopoides
AAAAGAACTATTACAGTACTAATATCGCTGTTAAAAAATGGGGGTTAGTGATAAAAGGGTGAAAATTAAGAGTTATATGTATTTTTAATGCCAAATAATAACAGAATAAAAATAAAAAATTTTGTCCAAAAAATAAAAAAAATTTTTTTGGGGTGTACCACCCTTATCATTTATTGTTAGAGGTATAAAAAATAGTTTACGACCTATTCTCAGACCTACCGAATATACACAAAAAATTTCATAAAAATCGGTCAAGCCGTTTCGGAGGAGTTTGATTACAAACACTGTGACACGAGAATTATATATGTATAGATACATATAAATATATACAGTATATGTCAAGTACACATGCATATATACAATACATTCACCGATGGATCGAGCACAATGGACGTTTTATAGTGGTGGAAATAATTTTGCGACAGCCGTATGCGGGCATTAGAGTGGGGATAGTCACGTTAAAACGCGTTTCTACACGTTCTACAAGATATGAATATATATATACTTATATCTATACTGTGTGTGTCGCGATGGGGGAACGAGAAAAACTGACGCGCAGTCGCCGTTTGGCTGATTCAACTTTCAGTGTTGGTTTGCTCGCCGTGGTGGATTATTTCACTGTCGTTTTACAGTACAATATTGTAGTATTGTTTAACGATTTATTCAATCGATATCCGAAGCATTATTAATATTATTATTATCAATCATTATTATATATTGCAACGTAATTTGATTGTTGAAAATATTGTGAACAAACGGATAAATTAATGGAAAAAAAAATTTTTTTTTTTTTTAAAGTAATACAAATCTTTTGGATTGAATTTTTTTAAATTTATTTGAGTGTTGCTGATTTGATAAAGTTCGAGGGATTTTTTCTTTGGTTTTTTTTTTTAATATATTTGTGCGTGTTTTCGAAATTGGGGACAAATTAATTTTTATTTTTGATAAAGAGTTTGTGAATTTATTTTACGCGTGGATATTTTTGATATCTTGATTTGATTATTATTTTTTGGTTTTTGTTATTTTGAGGGGTTTTTTTTTTGGATTTGTTGAAAGTTATTGAACTTGGACGAGTGTGTAGATTAAGGACTGGAAATTTATGAGCAACTGATTTATTATTGAGTTGTTGCGCGAGTGAGGAAAAAATTTTTCTGTTGGGAAAAGAGAGAGGAAAATTGAGAGACGACGACAGTAATCACGCAGGAAAAATAATTAAAAAATTAAATATACATCCGGGAGATCTTGAACTAACATGTGAGTACATGTTTTTATATATTTTGTTGAAAAATTCATGTAAAACATGAGGGGATTTATGTATATGTACTTGAATTTCAGGTGGTTTTTTATGCCATTATTTATTTGTTTTTTTTTTTTAATTTTGATAGTGTCTTTGATATTTAATTTTCTTTAAGAAATTTTGTGCGATTCATTTTTAGTTAAATTAAATTAAAATTCAGCGATTGAGTTATTTTTCATTTGAATTTTTATTTCAGTAGAATTTTTTGATATTTAATTTTTATTTTGGAAAATTTTTTTATTTTTTTTTTTTTTGGTCAAACTAAATTAAAATCTATCGATTGAGGATTTTAATTTTGATATGAAATTAGTTCAAATTCACGATGAAAATATTCTCATGAGAAATTTTTGAATAATTATTTTATTATTTTATTTGTTGAAAAATATTTTGGGAATAATTTTTTATATATTTTTTATTAAATCACGGTATAATAAGCAAATATTTTTGTTATTGAGAAAAATTGCAATTGATGAGAAAAATTGAAATTCAGTTTATTTTTTATTATAATAAAACAAAATTGTTCAGTTTTTTTCATAATTTTATTTTTTATTTTGTTATTTTGTTGTATTTTTCAGTATTAACTTTGATGATAAATATTTATATATGTTTCATTTAAACAAATGAAAAGATAACAAGAATGTATAAGTAATTATTTTTTTTCAATTTTTATTTATTTACATAATAACAGTGAGAAATATATTTCGTTTTTTTGCTTTTCTTTATTATTTTATTTACTTTTTCTCACTTTATTTTCTTCTGTTTGAAAAACTGAATATTTTTTATTACAAATTAAATTTATTTGAAAATTCCTCTCAATAAATAATTTCGTATTAAATAATTATTCCCGTATTGCTCAGTGTTTTATGCAAATATAATTCTTACAATTCAATTGAACATGAAATATTGAATAATAATTGATTTTTCATTATAATTTGAAATAATTATTTAAAATGGTTGAGAATTTCACCAAATTACAATTATCTACTTATAATTGTATACCGAAAGTTTCTGACCTATTAAAAATTTACAATAAACAAATTAAAATAAATAATCAAAAGATTAAAATTTTTACAATTTTTTTTCTCCTCCTCCAAGGTCACAAATTTTATTTACATTTTCTCCCACTTCTAATTATCTCAATTCACATCACAATACATGAAAAACAAAATTAAATGAATAAATAAAACTAATTAAAAGACTGAAAAAAAAAAGAAATTCTTGAATTTATTTCTTATTTCGAATGAATAAAATATTTATTATGTAATTTATCATTACACTCATATATAAATATATGTAACTTTTATTAGTACATATATACTTTTATGGATATATATTTAAAGTAATAAAAAAAAATTGCATTTGATGCGATCGATGACCTTGCATGCATAAATATATAAATAAATATATAAATTTTATACTTTCTGTTTCTCTCTCAGCTGTTTATCTATTTTATTTCCTTGTCATTGTGAAGCAGAATTTTATCGCTATATTATTACGAATGAATGTAACGTAACATCGCTATATATATGTCAATCGTGATTGCGACAGTTAAGTGGACAGTTTCACAGCTGATAGTGAAAAAATAAATTCTTTCGTGACATGTAAAATAATGTAGGCGACACTTTCCGATTTATAAAAAAAAATCACCGATAGTTCTCAATCACTTTTATTTTATTTATTTTTCTATTTATTTCATTCTGTTATCTTGTAATTTTATAATTTATTAAATCAAAGGCTAACCAAAATTATGGAGAGAAAAGAAACATAGAGGGACGAATAAATATCGAATTAATAATTCTGATGGATATTATTAGATGAATAATTTTTTCTTTTTTTTTTATTTATTTCATTGTTATATCAATTTATTGTATTCAATTTGTGTTTTTATTTTTCATGGACTGAAGGATAATATATTTACAAATAAATATTTGTAAATGTTTGTGTAGGGTAGAAAGATAGTTGAAATGTAAACTATAGATTTTTTTTATTTTATTTTTCGTGGAGAAAAAAAATTGTAGTGATAAAGATGACACAGTTTATTTACGAATGTATGAAAATAAATAATATATTATTTGTGTTGGAATTTTTTCAGGATAAATTTGTGTCTAATTTTATAACAAGAGTTTGAATTTAAACAGAAAAATGATCTGTAGTGAAATGAATGGTATTTTATGTTGGTTGAAACACAAAATTTTAGTTGAAATAAATCAATAAATGAATGTGTAAAAAAAAACTTACACAGTTTTTAAGTTGTTTCGTTACATTATTTTTGTGTTAAACTGGGTTTATTTATTTAAACTTATCATACATTGTGGATATTTAATATTTTAATGAATTATACAATTACTTGGTGAACTCTATTTATTCCAAAAAATACAATGAAAAATTCAATATGAAATTTGTTGTTTATTGAAAAAATAATGAATCTTCATCGAAAGAATATTTTATAAAAAACATTCACTGATAATAATATAACAATAGCAATTCAATGGTTAATAAATATTATAATCAAAATATTAAATTTGATATTTTTCAATTCAAAATTCCGTACAGAAAATTTAACCGAAAGTTTTTGTCTGTGAAACTACAAATATTTTCAGTTGAATCGGTAAATGAGTAATATTCAAAATATTTTATAATTCCATGTCAATGTTTAACATAGTATTTGAGTCAAATGCATGGCGTCACATGAATGCCTTGATTTAACCTCATTGTGTAATGTGTAATAAATATTTCAACACAAATTTTGAGTGGACTTTTAAGCAAATTTTTTATTTACTTATTCGAATACTTTAAAATCCAATAAACATAACGATATTCAGAGACATTTTGAGATATTCGATATATTTAATCTCATACGAAAATTCGATGCATCTTGTCCGTGCGCGTTACAACGTGTCCACACTAGTTTGTTGGCCTGCTGCTGCGTTGTATAGATACACGTTAGGTCTTCCATAGGTATTAAATATATATATACCTGAATACATACATATATATGTATATATTTATTTAATACCTATATATACAGATGAAGTGTAACGATGGCGGCAAATAATATGGATGTGTATACGCGTTCATGCTAGCGCGAACCACTTTCTAAGAGAACTAAGACGCCGGATACTGTGGATTTATCGATCTGCGCATGCGCATTATCGAGGTTACTTTGAGCTTCAGCTTCCATTGACGACAGGACATTAACCCTTATCATCTCACGCACTAACGAGCTCTCAGTTTGTTTTTATTTTATTATAAATTACTAGTACATGTATATTGATTTAGTTTATTATTTTTATATTTTGTTTGGAATAAATAATTACGACTGATGGCGATATTTCATTCCACATAAAATCACTGTCTTATCGATACGTTTTTTTATTTACTTATTTTTTTTTTTTTTTTTTGTTACAAGTAGAGATAGATAATGTTGAGGTAATCAATTTTGTTATGTATGCACTTATATAGGTGTATTTTATAGCGGAAAGGAAATTGGTATTTGAATTAAAAATCCAAGATATTTTTTTATGTCTGGTGGAGGATGAAGATAATTTTTTGAAAAATGATTAACTGATGCAATGGATATTTATTAAATTATTTATTTTCTGTGGGAGGTGATGATTGATATAAAAAAATGATTGTTAGATATATGTATGGAAATATATAACGGAAAAAAAAAAATTGCGGATCAAATGCGATTTTGTCGGATTTTTTTTTTTAACCATTTAATTAATTATTTAGGATTTGGAAATGGGAATTTTTTATTGAGTATATATATTGTGCGATTTTTTGAATGCGTTATTGCCACATCGTTCGCTTACAATATTTTTCTCATGCCAAAACCAAAAAAATTTCAATGAAACCTCAATATTTACAGGGTTATATTTCCGTAATTAAGTAAAATATATTTTTTTTCAAAATTTTCTCAAATTCGAACGTTATTACTCTATATATAACTGATTTTTTATTCAGATAATAAATATAGTGGTTATGTTATAAGGAAAAATGTGCGTTATTCCTAGATTTTTTTGAGGTTAAACCCGTTCAATATACAAACTTTAAATATAATTATCTCCAATAATTCCTACAGAATCTTTTTGAAATTTATTCTACTCTTAGATATCACTATTATAAACATAATATCAAAATTCGTTTATTAATTTAACTTTTTTCAAAATCTCTTGAAAATCCTCAACACCTAATATATATATATTCAGGTCGATTGATGACCAATGAACATCACATTGCATTATTATTATATTGAGTCTGACTAGAATAATTTTTTTTTTATCAATCAACTTTCCTCACAAGTGACCTCGTTAACCGCAACCGATTATCGAGGCTGAAGAAATCACATACATATATAATATATATATTAGTTGTGTCTTACATTACATTATATGTTTTAGTGTGAACCAACTTTTTATTCACCTTCAAACGTGCGACCGCATTTTTTTTTCTTTCAAATAAATCCTAACTCTATTTCTTATTTACATTTGAACATCAAGACAATTAATTATACAGTCACACTATTAAACAATCAACTTATGTACACATAGATATATATTTAACATATATTTGTTTATATAAAACGCGTATTTTCTCATATAATTGCAAAACGCATTGGGTGCTATCGTCATGGCCGACCTCCCTTGGCATTAAAAGAGCACCACAGTTGCTTGCCTTATTTCTCATCGCGAAAGTGACCTCGCACGAATCTCATACACTTTATACCCTGTACAATAAGTTTATATATGTATTTGTCCTTCGATATATAACATTATATATGCCATGAATGTCATTGCTTAGCTGCTGCGACAGCAATGTCTAATGAATTTTTTATTTACATAAATAATTGTTTGGTATAACATACGGTGGAATTAAGTGTGCTCAATATTTTGAGGTTATATATTAGTTTAATGGGTTGTCGATGTTATTTAAGGGTTTTTTTAGGATTGTTAATCTGTGGATTTTAATAGATTGTATTGAAAATTATCATTTTGATAATGGAAAATGTGTGTGAACAATGAGGGGAAAGTGGCCTAAAATGGCATACTATTTTTTCTATCGAGTGCTACTTGCAAACTATAAACGGCTGAATTAAAGTAAAATAATTTCCGAAAGCTTCAAAGAATATTACTTCCATACTGACACACTTGGAATACTGTTCATTTTAACAATTTATTTTATTGCAAAAAAGGCAAGAATACGATTTCCGTGACGTTAATATTTTTTGATAAAAAAAATTTTTTCGATATCTCACTTAGTTTTCGAGATATCAAATTTAGAATTTTGAAAAAATGAAACACAAAATTGTTTTTTTTTTTCGCAATGCACTTTGATGTAATCCATCTGCAGAAAAACGAATTTCGAACAAAAATGATATTATCTTCAATACTTCTAAAAATACAAGCATAAATATGCTTATGTTGAAACATAAATTTCCAAATTTAGTGCGAAAAGAAGCGCCCAAAACAAATTCTACCGCCGCACTCGCACTAGGGAATCGAATACAAACTATAAATGTAAGAAGACACAAGATTCCTAGAATTTTAGTTTTTTTGCTTACATACTATTTGTTTACATTTAGGAATCGTATACACACAGATTATTTGTTTACATGCATACTCTCCTCGACAAAATAAGACTTAACAAAATTTTATTTCGTCGAAAACTATCAAACAAAAGAATTAAAAATAAAAAAAAAACATTTTGAAGTTTTGATATCTCGAAAACTAAGCGAGATATCGAAAAAATTTATTCTTAAAAAAAGTCTTATTTCAAGTATGCCATGGATAAAATAGCATACTTGAAAGAAAACACATTAAATATATGCCGGCCTAAAATGGCATACATGTCTTCTTAGTCCAAGGCTACATTAATTTGATGGATAATCTTTTCTTCGTGTGTTAATTTTCACAAAAGTAAAAATGACTAATCCATTAAATTATTACATAACCTCAAAAAATTTTACACATTCAAATTTTCAAATAAATCCAAATGCAAATATGAAGTAATTAAAATCATTTAATAAATAAACATATTTCATACAATTGTAACTATTCAATTTTACCAGTAATTATATTTACAGACTTTTTTTTTATATATGAAGACACTTATATATGTGTAAAGAGGAAGAGTACAATTAATAATGAAGGAAGGAACTTTACATTCTTTTTTATTTTTTTTTTCTTTTACTCGTCCACGCTCTCTTTGAGCTTTTCCGTATAGTATATCACAATGCAGTTGTCAGTGGTATTCAACCACTTCCTGTTATTTACTATCATTTATTAAGTGATTATTATGTCAGACCAATGAATGAAGAAGTTGATGAAATAAATAAAAGTTTATAACCTACAAATAGCTGGTTCATTTGTGATATGAAAGAGAAAAGAATTATATTCTACATGAAAAAAAGTAAGGGGATTTTCTTATCGCGATGGACAAAATAGGAACTAGAAAAATAAGAACATTTCTGAAGTAATAAAAGAAAGAAAAATAAATAAACATACATCAGCGGTTGTTGACCATCCGGTAATGAGTAAATTACAAATGTAAAGAAGTTGGATAAGAAAAAATTGTTGCCATCGTGTTCATGGTAAATGAAAAAGAAAAAAAAATATATAATGTATATTTGCTTGATGGTTGAATAAATGTAGGTCGGATGTGTCGCCACGATAATTTTAATTATCAATTTTGTATGCCAGTGATATTTGAGTTTGATATAAGAGAATATATTGTAGTTAGGTAAGAGATTTTTGAATTCATAAAATGAGAATTGTTTGGTATTTGTGGTGTTGATGACTGAATGGAAGAATTTAGTTCATGCGTCTCTGAATACATTTATCTGAAATGATCAAGTTTATTTCAATTCGGAAATAATTATTTTATTTGAAGTAATTTTTATTAATAGGATTTTTTCGGATGGAAATTGTAAAAATGCATTTAATTGGAGAATTGATGGAGTATTAAGACATGATTGAGTTCCAGGGCTGTTACATTACCGGTAATTATTACCGCACTTAATTGTGGCAACAAATAACTTAACGAACGATTTATATATAATGTTAATTTGCATTCATTAATTTTTTTTTAACGTATATTCAAAAAAATTCGACAATGTAAACCCGAGTTGAAAAATTGGTGCGGTTTTTGTCCTCAAATACCCGTTTTAGGCTCAATTTCTCCTCAACAACATTTATTTAATGATTTTAGTCTCAATTTTACCTCATTAATACCTACTACTTGTATTTTTCATCGTTGAGGAGAAAATGAGACTAAATGCAGAACATAGAAAAATTTTTAAGAGGATAAAATTGAGAATAAATATGGCCGATAGATGGCGAAGTTTTCTCCCACGAAGACGTGTATAGCAAAATCATTATATTGTGAAATGATTTCATCAATAAACAATAAAAATTTCAATCTACGATCGACAAATAATGTTTTTAGTATACATTGGAGCAAGTGAAATAATTTAATAACATCATGGATATAGGGGGAAGGGGGGTTATTTTTATTAGAAAAAAGTCTCAATTTGTTCTCACCTGAATACAGTATACGTTATGAAGTAAATCTCATTTTGCCCTCCAATGAGGCGAAAATGAGACTTTTGTACATGATTAACTGCATCGGAAAAGTCTCATTTTGTCCGTATTGTTGAAAACGGCGGACATAATGAGACTTTTTCAAGTCGCATTTTATATATATTATTCTATTAGATTTCAGTTGAGGAGAAATCGAGGATAGTTTTGGATAAAAATATGAGGACAAAAACCGCACCAATTTTTCGACTCGGGAATATTATATGTTATTTATTGGTCCTTTAGGTTGAAGAAAAAATTTATGAATAATTTTTTTATATTTAAATTGTTTATGTTAATTGTGATTTTTTACAAACGTCAGAAAAAAAATTTTATTTCACAGTCGGGATCATAACTTTTTTAAATATTAATAAATATGAAAAATTCAAAAAGATTATTGTTATATATTGTTATTATTGTTATAGTCTGTCGAGAGAAATTTTTTAAATTCGAAAAAATAACTAATTCACGAAATTTAAAAATTAATTCGCCATTCTTCATGAAATATATTTCATGCATAATTTTCATAAATACCTTAATTTAAAATAATCAAGTCCGTTCCAAATCAGGAATATTTTTTTTCTTTATAATAATTGTTATTATTAGAATTTTTTCACATAAATACATTACAACTAAATGTGCTCACAAGTGCAACCGTCTATGGAATCAACTCATAATTAATAGACTCTTCGCCCAAATACGGAATAAGAAAATTCGTCATGTGAAAGATATAAAAATGCACGTTTATTATATCCAATTAAAAATTGTACAACTGCATAAAAGGGCCATCAAAAAGTCGCGTGAGAAAAACTTGTAAAATAATTGCTAAATCTCGTGCAATTTAATAGACTCTAAAAAAAAAAAATTTATCAATTATTAATAAGGCTAATTAATAATTAAGAAATAATATATTAATGGCGTTCAGAAACTTGTTTATTACGTAGCATTAACCAAGTTATTGACAACGATAAACTAATTGTTTATCAATTAGTGAATAAAAAAATATGAAAATATTAATTCACAGGAAAAAAAATATCTACAATTTTTTTTTATTTAACATTGCAATTAATAATTATTTATCATTTCATAACAAAAATAAATAATATTTTTGGGAGTTCATTAATTTGTTTATATATCATAAATAAATTTTTTCCGTGTGCTGAAAAAGTATTTTATATTTTCATTATTTTCTTACATTCAACATAAATACAAAATGAATTTAAATAAAACCAAAAATATTATATTAATTTGTTTACAATAAAACAATGCAAGTTGATATTATTAATTTTATAACAACAGCTTATCCAATTATTATAAAAAATCGCAAATCAATAATTAACATCGAAGTGAAAATAAATCTGAATCCAAAAATTCATTCGCAATTTAATTTTATATTATCATAACAATCATAATTTCTTATCAATTAATTTTCACCCAACAAAAACTTCGACGTTAAAAAATACAATTCCATTTTTTTTCATATTCTTTACTACACACTCATATCCATTATAACACCATGAAAAAAAAAAATTTTAAACACAAAAATATACAATAAATCATATAAAAGTCACAACTAAAAAAGATTTCACATCGCCAATTAAATTCCAAAATAATATTAATAATTAATTATGACGAAAACACTTCTCATAAATAATTCAAAATAAAGTTATACACACATATATATATGTATAATTGAATAAATAATAATGAAAAAAAAAAATATAATAAACTATTTACAAATATAAAAGACTGCAAGTAGCGAATGTAAAATTCATCGAACAAATTAACCAACTAAAAATACATCACACACGACGTTGCACTTACTTTTTCCGTATAATTGTTATGCAATCCCATAACTCTTATATATTTATATGTATGTGTATATATAATCTTTCATTATATTATATACAGCATATGAAATATTTGCACATCGGATTATCCTACGCGCGGACAAGCTCGTGCACGTTGAAACACGTTTATTCTTGTCTCGGTTCGCTGAATTCTCTCTCGCTTTCGTGCTACTGCGCACATGTGCATATATATTATTATTTTTATCATTAATATTGTTATTATTGTGCATATATATGTGAATTAAACACGTTATGCGATGATAAAGATCGAAATATGAGGAACACACAGCGGGAGAGCGCGAGTATCAAATGAATAAGAGACAAGAAAAAAAAAATGATAATTTGAGAGTCATGATGATAGATGGTAATATTAATGAGATAGCTACTGAGTTATAGGTTGAGATGAGATGGGAATATTTTGGGTTTAGGGGATTGGGTGATTTATTTGATGTTGGATTTTGTTGTTAATTAGGAATATTATTTGCGGTTTTTGATGGAGGATTGAGGGGGATTGTGATAATTGTTGATTGATTTATTGTTTGTGAAGGGAAATTGGTGGGGAATGAGTTTAGGATGGATGATGAAAAGGAATTGTTTGTAATAGTTGATTAGATAATACTCATAATTTTTAATAATCATGTCTGTTTCAACTTGGAAATAATTTTTTTATTTTTAATAATTTTTATTACTAGAATTTTTTTTGTTAGAAAATTGTAAAAATGCATTTAATTAGAGAATTGATGGAGTATATTAGGACATGATTATGTTCCAGGGCTGTTACATTACCGGTAATTATTACCGCACTTAATTGTGGCAACAAATAACTTAACGAACGATTTATATATAATGTTAATTTGCATTCATTAATTTTTTTTTAACGTATATTCAAAAAAATTCGACAATGTAAATATTATATGTTATTTATTGGTCCTTTAGGTTGAAGAAAAAATTTATGAATAATTTTTTTATATTTAAATTGTTTATGTTAATTGTGATTTATTACAAACGTCAGAAAAAGAAATTTTGTTTCACAGTCGAGATCATAACTTTTTTAAATATTAATAAATATGAAAAATTCAAAAAGATTGTTATTATATATTGTTACTATTGTTATAGTCTGTCGAGACAAAATTTTTCAATTTCGAAAAAATAACTAATTTACGAAATTTCAAAATTAATCTTGCATTTTTCATGAAATATATTTCATACATAATTTTCATAAATACTTTAATTTAAAATAATCAAGTTTGTTTCAACTCTGAAATAATTTTTTTATTTATCGTAATTCTTATTACTAAAATTTTCTCTCGTAAAAATTATACAAATGCATTTATAATTGCAAAATTCGTCAAATCTCAGGGCTCTCACCTTATTGAAATTATTCCACCGATAAAATTCATGTTTCTTTTTCTTTTCTTTTCCATTCATAATTCATTGATAAAAATTCTCCACGGTACTATAACTATATACATGTATGTATTTATATATTTGTACAACAGGATAATTTCTAATATGCAACGTCTCATTCACTTGTGCAATATGCCGCGATATATTATATTTATACGGATAAATGCAGAATATTTTATAACTCGTTCTCAAACGACTTTCCCCTATATTTCAATAGTGGGGAAAAACTAGAAAGGGTTGAGTTCACCATTGGCAGCAAATTATACATTATAGATATACTGTTTATTCATAAATCAGTTCTGTTTTTCATTTGTTATAAATTAAATCCAAAAATTATGGCAATATAATCAAATTTCAGGTTTTTTTAATTACTTTTTCCCTCGAGAACTACAATTTGTTCATAAATACATACAAATATTTGCATATGAAATTTTTAACTGGGTTATCAGAAATAATTTTTTTGAATTTTAGAAAATTTTTTTTTTACACTCAGGCACAATTAGGGAATTAATTTTGGTTTTTTTTTATTAATTTTTATAGTGATTTTTCGAGAGGAAAACATTCCTATTTTATATTTCAGAACAATTTTGTTTATTTTATTATAATTGGAATTAATGAAAATGTTTTGAATTTCTAAAATCAATAATTTCGCATTTTTTACATTTTTATTTATTTTTTTTTTCTTTAGTATTTTTTTTAACACTTGAATATTTCTCGATATAAATTTGGCGTTCATATATGGTCAAATTACAATTATTTAAATCAAAAATATTATTTTGATAATTTCATTTTCCTCAAATTAGTAAACAAAATATTTCAGCTAAATAAAAAATCGCTTTACTTTGTACATTAATTCCCTCAGAATGAATTTGTGCAGCGAATAATACTCCAAAATTTGATTTTATGTAATTAAATTAAAAGCATAAATAAAATTGGGATAAAATTAACGAAATTAAAGTCAAAATGGGGCTTCAAATGACAAAAAAAAACAGGACTTTTATTTAAAACCAGCTTATTCATTGATCAATATATAACAATAATCTCATACTGCTTATGTATATATTTCTTCTGTACATATTTATATATGTATATAAATAAATACATATGTGTATATTTATATAGAGAAAATGGGTTTTAACAATGTAAATTTGTTCTGGAAAAGAAAACTGATGAATGCTTATAAGTATTATTTGATAAAGTATAATATATAAATATATATGTACATAGGTATATGTATAAAATATAGAAGTATTTTTATATGTGTACAGGTGAATATTTTCACGTGAGTACTGGCGCACGAGGAAGAAGCCATAAGAGAAAAAAAAAAGAATAAGAAAACACAAATTCAGTATTGTAACGATGAGAATTTATAAAGTACATTGGCACTTTTGTTGTTTGTTTATTTAGTTTCGTTTGAGATTGAATTTTGAATTGGGTTGAGGTGATTGAGAATGAAAAGATTGATAAACAAAAAAAAACTTGTGAATGAGCATTAAAGTCAAAAACTGGATTTTTACGATATTCAATCTAATAATATTCATAATGTGTCATAAAACATAATAATTTGAAATAATCAAGTCTGTTTCAACTCGGAAATAATTTTTTTATTTGTAATAATTTTTATTACTAGGATTTTTTTCGCATGGAAATTGTAAAAATGCATTTAATCGGAGAATTAATGGAGTATTAAGACATGATTAAGTTTCAGGGCTGTTATCTTACCGGTAATTATTACCGCAATTAATTGTGGCAACAAATAACTTAACGAACGATTTATATATGGGGCCTTCCATGCCAACTCATCCTACCAATGAACTTTGCATCTCTGATTTCGCTGAAACTTGGGCATTTTTTTCTACCCATCGAAATAGGGTTCTGTGATTTTTTTCAAAATTTTTTATCGAGCCGTTCAAAAGATATAAATTTTTAAAAATTCTGTTTAATTTAATTTTTTTTTTTTAATTTATTTATTGTATACATGTATGCAATAAATAAAATACTCGATAAATTAAGATTATTATTTTTTTGTAATTTATTTATTGTATACATGTATACAATAAATAAAATACTCTATAAATTAAGAAAAAATAATAAAATCGAAAAAAAAACGAAAATAATTAATTTAAAAAATTCAAAAAAAGTTATAACTCATCATTATCCCATTACGAAACTAGGCTTAAAATTTGTATTTTATAGGGAGTAGTATTTTTGAGAATTTTTTGAGAAAAATCGAAAGATACAAACAGTCTCAAAATCCACATTTTTACTTTAAAATTAAAAAAAAAAATCAAATTCATAATTGATAATTCTTTGCATAAATTTTCCAGAAAGTTCATTAAAAAACAAAAATTTTGAAAAAAAAAGACTCAAATCGGACAATTCGTGGCCAAGTTATGGCCATTTGAACATTTAAAACCCCAAAAATTTTCAAAAATTCATCTTTTGAACGGCTCGATAAAAAAATTTGAAAAAAATCACAGAACTCTATTTCGGTGGGTAGAAAAAAATGCCCAAGTTTCAGCGAAATCAGAGATGCAAAGTTCATTGGTAGGATGAGTTGGTATGGAATGCCCCATATAATGTTAATTTGCATTCATTAACTTTGTTTTAACGTATATTCAAAAAAATTCGACAATGTAAATATTATATGTTATTTATTGGTCCTGTAGGTTGAAGAAAATATTTATGAATAATTTTTCTATATTTAAATTGTTTATGTTAATTGTGATTTTCTACAAACGTCAGAAAATAAAATTTGGTTTCACAGTCGGGATCATGACTTTTTTGAATATTAATAAATGTGAAAAATTCAAAAAGATTATTATCATATGTTGTTACTATTGTTATAGTCTGTCGAGACGAAATTTGTCATGATTATCAATGTCGAAACAAATACATCATGATTTCAAAAACAAATCTAATATATCAAAAATTGGATATAAACAAATTTAGAACTTTTATTTTTTGTTCAATAAAATTTTTTCACAGTAAATATCAGATGTTTTTTTTTTCAATCATTTTTGCAACATTGAGAGTAATTCATAATAAATTTATATCGTCAATTGTTAATCTCATATAAAAACTCAAAATTTGCATTTGAATTCGACGAGTCATTCATGAAATGAAGAATAAAAATTTTTAATCTACATATTAATAATTATTCGTGACTATTATTCATCAAGTTAATTAAATATTATGTAATTTCGTTTACAAACAAATTGAAAGTACTTCAATTAATTCAAAACAATTGCTAAATATTTTATATAATCTCCAAATTAAAGTAAATATTTTTAATCCATGAATAACTTTGATTTTATTTATTGTACAAGTTTGATCGTGTTTGTAATTTATGCACATTATCATTGCATACTTTACACACACTATATCAAGACTATAAAGAAATTATTGTGTTGTTGAAGGTCAATAGTGTACGTATAACCTACGCAAACAAATATTCAATTAGATTTTTTATTTTTAATTATTATCGTTGAATATTCGAATTATTTTACAATTTAAATATTCAATTTTGGTTTCTTCCTCTATTTAATCAACACAGTCGTTAAAAAACATTATTGTTAGTTCACTTAATGTTGATAAGAAATCACTGACAGACACAAGTGTTTGATAAAATTAAAAAAAAATAAAAAATAATCAAACGTACAAATATTTATTTTCTCATTATCAATTTACTGACCTTCACAATATTTTCAAACAACAATAAATAATAGAGTTTCATTTACCAGATAAAAAAATTGAATTAAACTGACCTATTCGTTATTTTTTTTTTATTGTCTTCTTTTTATTTTATGTCAAATAAAATAATTCATGAGTTGAAAATATTTATTTTAATTTGGAGATTATATAATATATTTTTTCAAAAATGGAACAATTGTTTTGAATTAATCGAAGTACTTTCGATTTGTTTGTAAATAAAATTACGTAATTTTATTTTATTTTTGATTTCAAGTGAATATTCAAAATTTTGAAATTAACAATAATTGAGGATAAAAATTTTGAATAAATTACTTTAAATGTTTTGAAAACAATTAAAAAAAAAAAAAATTTTATTTTTGATCTAACAAAATTTTATCAAGCAAGAAAATAAAAGTTCTTTATTTATATCCAATTTCTTAAAAATCAGTTTCATATTCACATCATTACGATACAATTCAAATATTCATCAGCATCAACAATCGAATAAAAAAAAAACCAATGAAAAGAAAATCATTCACTTTTACGTTTTATATACATTAAAACGTAATCATTATTTCTATCATGGCAACTTGCACGTACTTGAAAAATGCTATTGAACATGTATGAACCTGTATAAATCGTGCGTTGGATATTGCGTCATGTCGCGCGCGTGGCAACAAAATATACACATAAATTCTTTTATTTATTTAAATATGGAGTCTCGCATTTTTGTGTTTCAATAATCGCGCGTAGGCTTTCCGCTAGTAATTAGTACTACATAAGCAATTGTCATCATTTGAGAGAGTAATTTGACTTGACTAGCTGCATGAGGGGCTCTAAAAGATTGAACGAAAAGAGGCTTCTACGACAAGAGAGTTCGGGTCTTACGTGAATACTCGAAGAGAATTTTCGGGTAAAAATTCGGGTGAAATGCGGCGCAATGATTACCCTGCATACATGTAACCTTGGGACCCCGAGTCGAAAAATTGGTGCGGTTTTTGTCCTCATATTTGTATCCAAAACTATCCTCGATTTCTCCTCAACTGAA
>JAQQBS010001422.1:19585174-19616100 GCA_030347275.1 Microctonus aethiopoides
TCACACACCATCGAAACGACTAAGATCAGTTCTCTAATATAATCTGTTACGACAACATCAAACGATCTACAACAATTACATCATTCACGATTATATCAGTTCACGAATACCAAGTGCGACTTATACGTATTTTTAAATCAAGTTCTCGAATACAGTCATTCATAATACTACGTCAGTTATAATTCATAAATCTCGAAGTCAAGTAATTCAAATAATTCAGAATCTCTGTGTCCATTGTTCTTGTAAAGACGATTCAAATTTAAGTCGATAACGGTTTTCAGAACAATCATAAATTGTTTTCAATTATAATTATAGTCGTATCGAGAACTCAGTTTATAATTAGTAATCATAAATTAAGTGCATCAAAGACAATCATATTCACTATTCAATATTGTAATTCATCAGTTTATGTGTTTAATTAATAAATCAATCAATAAGTGTTTCAAATAAAATTACTATCATCCTTAATTCACTCCATAACATCCGTACGCTTCAGCTACGCATAGTAGTGGCAGGCAACGATCCTCTACCAAAATAAAATAATATTTCTGTTCAAAAAACCAACGTCGAACAACACCTACGACGTAACAAGGTATATATAGTATATACATATGTATAGTAGAATTTACCTGGATCTTCATTGTTGCTATCTTGCATATAAATCAACTTTCAACGTACTGTCAATTATTCCATCATTTCATTTATTTAGTTATTTATTTATCTGCTATTATTATTATTAATATTATTATATTATTGCAATATTGATCATAATGTTTATTATTATTCATAATAAATATGATATATTGTTTCAATCATTTTTTAATTTTTTTATTATTGGGACTTTTTTTTCTATAATTTAATAAAACAATTTCCATTGTTTCAATTAATTTATTGTTATTTTTTTATTGTTCAACTACACTTCTCCCAAAAATTAAAGGAACAAAAAAAATGACCAAATTTTTTGGTCATTTTGGACGGGCTGTATTTCAGTGAAAAATGGTCGTATCGACAATTAGAAAAAAAAGATTTTTAAGCTTGAAGATTATAGTTTTCAGATCTTTCACTGAAAAATTTTTAGAAGCAGCAGTTTTCGTGTGATCCTTAGAGAAAGGACAACAAAAAAAATGTTTGCGAATTTTTTAGATTTTATTTTTCAGCCTATGGGCATGGAAAATTTTTTTCGAGCTGTGCCAATATATGGGTCGGATAGCCTGTTTATTCAGCTTTAATTTCCTTTTTTGAAGACCACGGTACGATCTTTTGTTTCCGAGATATCGAGTTTTGAATGCAAAAGGATCCTTTTTCATTCGATTACCGATATTGACGCAACTACTGGTCGTACAGCAAATCAAAAGGCAGTTCTGAAATCCAGAGAAAATTTCCTACACGGTTCTGATATGTTGTTTCGGAAAAAAAAAATTTTTTCATTCCAAACGTTCAGTTGAAAAAAGTACAAAAAAGTGACTTTTTCCTTCGTTTTGGTAAATCGACTGTATCTTTGCTAATACTGAGGGGAATTCTAAGGTTCGAAGAAAATTTTTGAACCCAATGTGTCCCTAATGACCCTGTGGATTTTCAGATCGATCGATTGAACGATTTTTCTGGACCGATTGATCAAAATTTGTAAAAAATCAAAGGAACAAGGTTTTCGTACCTAATTTCAACGTAATCTTCTTAAAAATGAAAAAATTCATTTTTTCATTCACAATATTTTCAAATGACCTCTATATATAAATGAATATAATAATTAATTATAGTCAATATTTTTCTATTAATAAATTAAACAAGTTTTTCATAGTTTCCAGAAAAGGATGGACAAAATGCAACAAATCGTCACATTTTTTACATTATTATTTTATATAAATACTTTATATGTATAGTTCATTTTATCTTATATGTATTGTATATATTCCCTGTGTGTATATAATAAATATTTCATCTGGAAATATTTTTTTTATACATGTAAAATATATGTGGAAATAGAATTTTGTTTAATGGCCGTATAAAAACGATGAAGTAAATTCAATTCGTAAATCTCTGTCTATTTCTTGATATATAGAACGTCGTAATGAGTATGTGCATTTGTGGATGTTGTGGTTCATCAGGTGAAAGTGTACATTAGAAAATAAGTGTGGACTGTATATATTTGATATATTATAAACAATTTGTCGTAACTGTAGGATGCGTGTTTGTCGTAGACTTGTTGGTTTATTTATTAATATTGACGATAGTTCAATCGATTTTTGAAACACGACAATAACAATATTTAACAAAAATCTTTTTAAATTTTTTATATTTATTAATATTTAAAAAAGTTATGATTCGACGTTTGTAAAAAATCACAATTAACATAAAGAATTTAAATATAAAAAAATTATTCATAAATTTTTTCTTCAACCTAAAGGACCAATAAATAACATATAATATTTACATTGTCGAATTTTCTTGAATATACGTTAAAAAAAAATTAATGAATGCAAATTAACATTATATATAAATCGTCCGTTAAGTTATTTGTTGTCACAATTAAGTGCGGTAATAATTACCGGTAAGATAACAGCCCTGAAACCCAATCATTTCCTAATACTTCATCAATTCTCCAATTAAATACATTTTAACAATTTTCATGCGAAAAAAATCCTAGTAATAAAAAATACTACAAATAAAAAATTATTTCCGAGTTGAAACAGAATTGATTATTTTAAATTAGTGTATTTTATGAAAAATTTTGAATATTATTGAATAGAATATTGTATAAATCCCGTTTTTGACTTTAACACTCATTCACGAGTTTTTATTTTGTGATTGAGTATTAGCGCTATTGACTTTTCCCCTGAAAACATTAATATTAATTATTTGACAATTATCACGATTTAGGTCGATCTTGTATTAAAAGTCATGAACAATAATTATGAACAAAAAAAAATTTTAATTTAATGAATAAACTAATTTTTAAAAGCCTCTCAAATTTTGTACAGATAAAAAGTGAGCGAGTACTAGTGCTATTACCTTTTCCCCTCGAACCAATGAATATTAAATATCAATTAATTAACAATTATCATAATTTTGGTCGATTCCCCTTGAACCATCAATATTAATCATTAATTAATTAACAAATATCACAAGTTTAGTTGATCTAGTATTAAAATACCTAAATAATAATTATAAATAAAAAAACATTTTAATTCGATGAATTAAATAATTTTTAAAAATCTCCCAAATTTCGCACCGAAATAAAATGAGCAAATACCAATGACTTAATTTCTTCACATTAAGTTTTCTTTTTTCATTTCTCTCCTCATCAATAATTTCTTCAATTATTATTCATTCATATTATACTCAATTCCGATCCACCCTCCATCTTTTTTTTTTTCATCTGTCTCATCGACTGAAGAATTGTATGAACCAAAATTTCCACCACTCTCTCCACAATTATCCCACTTCCATACTCATAATTACATATTCATATTATTATATTATATACATTTGCGCATTTTTTATTAAATAAACTGACCGCGGTAAATTGTCTGGCGTAACAGTTTTAAATCTGAAATTTTTACATCGTCAACTATCACTACTAATATACAGAGATTTATGTCGTAATTTCAACGATCAGCTATAAAATTTTTATTTTTAGAAATTGCCCAATTAAAATTAAAATTCGTATTTATTTATTTAATATTATTATCATTATTTTTATTTATCAACGTAAATCAATTCATCTTCAAATGACAATATTCGAACACAACTTTTGCATGTGTATGTGAATTATATCATAAAAAAACAAAAAATCATACAAGGAAACTAGAGAAACTTGGGCAAATTATTATTAATAAAAGTCGATGCATTCAATAAATTAATTGAATTATTTTATTGGAAATAAATATAAATATTATTGTTTGTTTACGTTGCTATATAACATTTTGTTATAAATTTGGGCATCATTAAAATATCATTGTTTATTTATGTTTGTTTAAATATAAATAAATAATGGTCTCGATTTCAGCAAAGATGACAGAAAAAATGATTAAAAAACACTTGGAATTTTAACTAATAAAAATATAAAAAATTTATCAACGTCACACAAGAATTTAAATAAATTTATATTATAATTTCACATTTTCCTGTCGCAATACGTTTATAAAATACACATAAACTGATAAATCCATCAGGTTTAAAGTGTTTGAAATAAAAAAATTTTATAAAAAAAAAATATACATTTACTTATAAAACAAATTAACTTTCCTTTCATGTTGCTTGGAGAAAATAAAAAATAATAATGCATATAATCATCGTTGACATCATCATTATTCAATAGAAAATACCATAATAGTTTACTTACTTGAGATTGTTGTGGTCTGATATGGAAAATTTGCGAGTAAATAAATTTGTCTTCACATATTCCTTTCTCTATTTGGACCTCAGAAAAATTTCTCATGTATAAATCATGTGATTTATGCGCACATTACGTTAAAATACACATGGTTACGTGAAAGTGTTTATAAATTTTTAAATTTGTATGTGCAATATTATTTATTAATTATTTTATCTACATTTAAAATAATAAAATTTATTTTTTAGAATTTCATTTCTATTTATGAGGACATTTCACTTTCTCAGCTGAGAAATATCGATGATTTTAAATGGTTTTTTTAATGGTAAAATAAATAATACGATGAATTTTAATTTTTCGTTATTTATATAGAGATACTTGAGATGGATCAAAAAATTTTTAATAATTTTTTTGAGATGTTTATCATAGAGGAATTAATTATTTAGAATGATGAATTTTGAGGGAAATTAAAATTTTTTATTGAAGTTGTTAATTTGAAAAATAAATAATATATGAGATAAAGTAATTAATTTTCCGATTTAATTTTCAGGATATTTTTCTATTTATCTTTATCATCATCCCAATAGAAAAAAGATTATTCTTGAATGAATTGGATCGAAAATTATTTTCTATCAATTTCGGTTGAGGTAGTTCCAGCGTGGTATAGTCAAAAATGCGTCAATTGTGTGTGCCGATGCACACAGATAATCACGCATACTAACAAATATTTTCGGTTACAGTGATCTGGCAACGTTGCTCTGAGCACATTATATATATCACTGCTTGTATACTCATGTCATCGCATCATTTGTGAAAGAGCGAATTCTAAACTTTTTTTTTATAATTAATATTCTTTATATCATAATTTATAGTATATCTGTGAATATATAATTTATAATTCGTAAATGTTCTACAATTTCATTATTATCGTTAAAGATTTGAAATTCTCTACTCTACACTACTCAAGTCAGTTTGCACAGCGTTGTTAGATCAGTATTAACGATGAGAATCAAGTGTTGTAATCGGAAAATACTCAATATTTTAATTAATATATCTTGTAAACAAAACGGTGAAGTGCCACCTTTTTTTTTAAGTTATTGTTAAAACATTTTGTTATGAGTGATTATTTCAGAATAAAATTATATTTAAAGATGGAATAAAATAAACTTGATAAGGTAGTGAACAGTATTTGATTAGGTGAAGGATCGTAGCTCCAGATTTTTGATCAAGAAAAAACGTGCACGTGGCTGACTCAATGATTAGAAAAATATAAAATTAGATTTATTTAACACAAAAGTAATGATTTCAAACACAAATAATACTGGTGTATGATTTGTTTAATATTATGATTGTTTCTGTCCTTTTATATTGATTTTGATTTGCACAGTGAAAATCTTTTAAGTAAATAAGATGATGACATGCTTGTATCACCTGTGCAGAAAAGATAATATTCAATTGTAATGAACATATAAAATATGTCCGAGCACATTGAGCGTTACTTTTCGAGAGAGAGAACGAAAGTAGTTCCCTGCAAGTGCATGCTGGATTGAATATGCGTCACTGAAGTTAGACGTTAATGCAATTTGGTCAATGCGCATCTGCTGTTATGCGCAACAAGTGTGCGTAGATGATCAGTTACTGTGCGTCTATTGTATTAATACGCACGTTGCAATGCTATAGTGAATAGCGCAATAGGCGATGCACTCAAAAGTCGCACTAAAGAATAGTGCAAAATGTCTTGTGACTTGAGAGGTGCTGGCCTACATTGATCAGCTCTGAAATTATGAGATTGAATCCGCAACACATTTTGCTTTGCTCAGCTTTTTTTTTCAATTCTGTCGAAAAAATTTGTGTAATATAATAAAAAGTAGTTGGGTGCAGAGGAAGTTTTACATGCTTTAAATTGCGGGTGGCCCCGAAAATTGCAATCTTTGTTATTAAATATCTCGCGTTCTAAACGGTCAAAAAATTTGTAACTTCGGGATTTGTTAGTTAACGTTATTCTTAACTTGCAAAAAAAAAAATAGGATAAATCTGTCGAAAAGTGGTTTCGCGCTGGAACTACCTTAAGGTAGTTCTAACATAAATGAAAAGTTCTAAGAATTTGATGGATTTTGGTGGACAACTAGAAAAAGTATCAAAGAATACATTTGCAAAATCAGAGAACGTTTCACCGGACCGTTATTGAGATATAGTTTATTAAAAATTGCAAATATTGCATAAGAGTAATGACTTATACACTACGAAATGGTCATTTATTGGACGTTGAGTCACAAAAATATACGAAGGAATTCCAACATATTCTTGAAATTCAACACAGAAGTAGTTGAATATATTGAGAATAACATATGTGGGATCAGAACGTTCGGGAACGAAAGCCCTAATGAAAGCCTAAAAGATTTGGGACCGACAAAGTGGCGCCGTTAAGCCATGGTCTCCGACGTCATTAGGTTTTCCCACTGACGTCAGAGAAGACTATTGTTTAAACCGAGGTACTAGCGACCCAATCAGGGAGCTGCCTTGTGAGTGCATAATTGCCCCTTCTACGTTGAAAAGGACCAATGGCTGCAGAGAAGCTCCGCTGGCTTCTGCTTAAAAGCAGAGTCCTTTGGGTCATTGGGCTCAGTCAAAGAGAGCAAGTTGAGAAGCCCAAGGATAATTCAGTCGTTGAACCTGGCCACTATTCTCAATCTTGTTCACCACGAGGACGAATACAGTCAGTCAATAGAGTCAGTAGAGTCAAATAGAGTCTTCAGAGTTTTATTATTAAAGTTATTCAATTATTAAATCGAGTGATTAATTATTTAGTCGAGTCGAGTCGAGTCTTAATTATTATTTCTGTACCATTTTTACATTTTATTCAATAAATAATTTAATTCAACTTTATCAACCTCACAAAATACTCCAATACCCATATTTCTGATACTACACATATATTAAACTGGAAATTTTTTACCGTACAGTAAAAAAGTTTATAAAATTATAAAATTATTGTTTTATGGTTTGAAGATCGCGATAGTGAACGTGGCAACATCGCTTCACAACTGACAGGCCATACTGAAGGGGGGAGTCGTGAGACATGAACAAAGCGCGAAAATCAAATTACTTCTCTTTTCTGTTCTTTCTAACACTTTTGTTTTTATAAATCTCCCTTTCGCTCTTTTTCGTTACACATTTTGTTTTTTTTTTTTAACTTCATTGTATCAGAATATTTGAAGATATAATGATCAATATACTGTAACACATATCCACTTCGACACGCACACACGCAGTGAAATGAATTACACAGATTTACAAATTGTGTAGTATTGTCACATTTGAACTTTCAAATAGAACTACGTGAAACAAGATATCAATTTATTTATAAATTCCAATTATTTTCATGTTGAACAACTTCATATTATATTGAATGTTTATGTAAATTAATTGAATTATTTTTAAGTAGCTAAACAACTCTGATCTTTGAGATGTTTAATTTTGGCTTGACTTATGTATTTGGGTTAGAACTACCTTAAGAACCTCCCAAAATAAAATTCCTAGAGAAAAGTTTGAATTTCAGGAACTTAATGTACAACATGGGGAATTAAAAAATGGCTTGAAATTTTGATATTATGCTCGTTATAGTGATATCTAATAGTAGAATGAATTTAGAAAAGATTCTGTAGGAATCAATCGAGATAATTGTATTTGAAATTTGTATATTGAACAGGTTTAACCTCAAAAAAATCTAAGATAAATAAATATTTTTTTCTTGGGACATGAAAACTATATTTACCATCTGAATAAAAAATCAGTTCTATGTAGAGTAATAACGGAAAAATTTGAAAAAATTTTGAAAAAAAATATTCTCTACTTAATTACGGAAATATAACCCTGAAAATATTGAGGTTTCATTGAAATTTTCTTGGTTTTGGCATGAGAAAAATATTGTGAGCGTACGGTGTGGCAATAACACATTTAAGGAGGTTCTCTACTAACAAGAACTTAAGGATGGAGATCGGCGAAATCGCGAATATTATTAGATTATTTTAAAAAAATGGGCCTTGAAAATTTTCAAGGGTCGAGGGTACATATAAAAAAAGTTATTAATAATTATATTTTCAGCCTTCAACACGCGTTCTTATGGAAAATGACGAGGTATCCGCACTTAATTGCTAGTATATTCGTAATTTAAGGATAGATTGAAATAAAATTTACACAGATAGGAAGATGATATTCCAAAGAACGGTTTTCTTGCTTAAAAATATTCTGAGGGTACTAAATTATAATAAAAAATCGCGAATGAAAAAGGAAAATTACAGTAATTTTTGCTACGTATTGAAGAGTTGGCAACCTCGCAACAAAGAGGATAACTTGTGCACGCGCCCGCTATTTGAAATAAATACAAGTTTACATAGAATAGTTATACAGCTGACGACGCGCGCATGCGCAGTGTAAAGCAACGTTGCCACGTCGTAGATATTAGTTGTATATATATTTCGTGTTGACATATATATATTTTCCAACCTTCTTAAGAGAGTTAATCTGATGATCGAATTAACAAATAGAAATGTTGATAAAAAAATTCGAGTTCACTTATGAGTATCTAAAAAGTCACCAGTTCAAATTGCAAACTCTTCGGATACCATGTTTGTGTGCAATTAATAAATAAAAATTTTCAACATTAACATGGTCTCTTATGGATTATCGTGTTTTTCCGTCTATAAACGTGAAATTTGCAACCATTGACAATCAGTTTCGAAATAAACTTTTAAAATGGATAAAAAAATATCTGAAGAGCGTTTGAACAGCTTTTTAAAATCCATTCAGTACTTGTGAACTTCAAAATCAATTAATTTGTCTCGAAAAATGCTGATTTTTTGGAGGTTGATCTCCATATTACTCCTTCGGCATATTGTGACGGCAACGTCGCAACCGCGCGCTCATTGAAATCAGTATTAATACTGATTTCCGAACGCAAAGTGCACTGCACTTCTACAACAAATTATATAAAAGTGACTGTAAATTAATGACTGAATCAGTTCAAAGAATCAAATCAAATCAATTAATCGCAAATAAAATCATTGTAGTTATAAAAAAAGCATACGAAATAATCACACATATTTGATAATGGAATGAAAACACATCCATTTTTGTAAACGAATTCAATGATAACATAATTTTTCAATTGCAAAGCATAGCATATAGAATTTTGAATTTATAAAAGAAATACATTTTTCTCAAAATTATCATTTTGTTTGCATTTTTGGACAAAAATCCATGATTACAAAATATTATTTCTTCATCTGATTGCAACGTTGCCAAACTTATTGAACGGACTACGCTAGTCATAACAGTTTCTCTTTTGACTAACTCGGTACTAGATGAACTCCCTTAATAATAATAACAAAAGTGCGCGAATATTCAAAAATAAAATTATTTGAAGATGATTTTGTGTAGATGAAAGCGTGAATAATGTCAAATTTTAGTTAACATTAGAATAATGTCGATAGAATATTCACGATTATTATTTTAATAAAATACAATTGAACTTTGGTGCATAGATTTTTTAGGTTATAATAGATAATGACTAATACATTGATACGGACACATTGACATTCACTGGAAACTAATACATCAGTATATAAATTGGAATATATAAATGCGACACTACCACGATTTAGACATTATAAATATATATTCAAATTAACGTATTTATGTAAGCATAATTTATGTGTATTAGTGTACAATGCGACCCCGAGTCGAAAAATTGGTGCGGTTTTTGTCCTCAAATACCCGTTTTAGGCTCAATTTCTCCTCAACAACATTTATTTAATGATTTTAGTCTCAATTTTACCTCATTAATACCTACTATTTGCATTTTTCATCGTTGAGGAGAAAATGAGACTAAATGCAGAACATAGAAAAATTTTTATGAGGATAAAATTGAGAATAAATATGGCCGATAGATGGCGAAGTTTTCTCCCACGAAGACGTGTATAGCAAAATCATTATATTGTGAAATGATTTCATCAATAAACAATAAACATTTCAATCTACGATCGACAAATAATGTTTTTAGTATACATTGGAGCAAGTGAAATAATTTAATAACATCATGGATATAGGGGGAAGGGGGGTTATTTTTATTAGAAAAAAGTCTCAATTTGTTCTCACCTGAATACAGTATACGTTATGAAGTAAATCTCATTTTGCCCTCCAATGAGGCGAAAATGAGACTTTTGTACATGATTAACTGCATCGGAAAAGTCTCATTTTGTCCGTATTGTTGAAAACGGCGGACATAATGAGACTTTTTCAAGTCGCATTTTATATATATTATTCTATTAGATTTCAGTTGAGGAGAAATCGAGGATAGTTTTGGATACAAATATGAGGACAAAAACCGCACCAATTTTTCGACTCGGGACTGTACTCGAACAAAAGTTAATCAGTCCGTCCGGAATAAAAGAAATATTATTAAACTTAGCATAACATCAAATGAATAAAATTAATTGCCAATAAAAAAAATTCAATCTTTAGGTGTATATCATATATTTATTTTACACATATATTTCTAACATTTCATTTATGTTTCTTACATTTTATTCATGTTCCTCTTTTTTTTTTATAATATTATTTATATATCTCGGAATATATTTCAACGGGCAAGAGTCAAAGAATTAAAAATAAGCCAAATTAACGCCCGTAGGAAACATTCAAATACACAAACAATAAAAAAAATTTTCATTTTTTAGAGGCAAAGAAATTAAGCTCCATGCAAAATTCTTGGACTTAATCTCTATTGGCTCTAAGACACAATTTCACAAAGCATACATACATAAACATATTTATATATATTTATATATAATATATATAAATATAAATCGATTGTCAAATAAACAAGATTTATATTTATCTTTTAATATTCAAATCCCAACAATTTATTTTTCTTTTATTCATATTTTTATTTTTTATATTGTTTATGTAAATATTCATTCATCTCTTATTTTTCATTCTTAGTGTACAAATGAGTTATGCTTAAATTGTTAACAATACAATTATGATTACTATTCCATAATTAAATCATCGAACAAAAGAAAAATTAAATTAATCAATGATATAATTTTTTTTTTCATTTTTCATTTATTCAATTTTTTTTCGTTCTTTCTTTTTTTTTTATTTTGTTATTATCCGTCATTGTTTATTTGACTAATTTCTCTGCAACATGTATATGTGTATTGATATTTGTTTACATAAACACATATGTTTATATTTTATTAAATGTGTCAATGTTTAAAAGTTCTTTGTGAATTAATTTTTTGTAATTTATTGTATTTTTTTAATTCATTATTTCTATTGTATTTTTCCGAATTTTCATAATGTAACAATAGTGCAATTACAGTATTGAAAATAATATATATATTTAATATTTATTTATTCATTCATTTATTTATTTATTTATTCATCAATCTTTTTCGTTCTCAGTTCACATCAAATCTTCGATAGATTTTTTATCTTTTTTGTTTGTTGCTAAAGAAAAATTGTTTTCTTTTTTAATACATGACAATTTTTTCTTTTGTTATGTAATACATAAATGTGTTTTACAACCATAAACAGATATTATTTAAATAATTTATGCGTCTGTGGTGTGATTTAAAAAATTAAAAATCTCTCTCTTCCCATTTCCCATCAATTTTTATAATAATTTTTATTATTCCTTCGTGTTAATTATAATCATTAATTATTTTTCATTCTTTTTTTTTATTACGGACGGAGTACAGTCCGCGATGCATATTAATAAAAAATAAGTAGCTCGCTATTTTAGACTTAACGCCAAAACTTTTGTCCTCTCTCCCATTTTCTAAATAAATTTTTTTTTTTCATTAATATATTTTTTTTTATATTGAAATTAAAACTAATTTTTAAATTTTAATATAATTCTCTCATTAACATAAGTACAGAGGTTTTGCATTTAATTTATAAATAGTAAATAGTCTTATATATTTTTATAATTTTTAATTAATTTAAAAATTTTTTTTTTGCATCATTCAAATTATTAATTTCATTCTTTTAATTTCAAATTAATTTTTTTTCTTGCAAACTATTATTCATCATGTATTACATTGTAATTTGTATAATATATAATTATATAATGACATGAACATAATCATTAATTTTCTTTATTATATTTAATTTTTCATTTGATGATATTAATAAATTTCTAATCTAATTTTGTCTTTAATTATTTTCTATGTATATATACGTGTACATATATATTATATACATATACTTGGGATGTTACATGTAATATATCTCGAAATATAATTAACGAGAGATGATTAGAAAGCAGCAGTCAATTTTTGAAGGACAAAAACGATAATAAGAGAGAAAGTGCATAATTTTTTTTTTTTTTTATGTTTCTGTTTTATTATATAATTTCATCTGATGTTTATGCACAAGAAATGGCGAGAATCAGAGAGAAAAAGAGAGGAAAAAAAATTAATCGAATAATTTAAATTTGGAAATGAGAAAAAAAAATTGAAAATTTTCTATTTAAGCGCGTGCGTGATAATTAATTAATAATCCAATTAAATAATAAAAATGGTAAATTTTACAACATTTATAACTTACAAACTAAGTAACGGTCATGATTGTATTCCTGAGATCGATGAATTTTTTTTGTTATTATTAATCACCCATATTAAAAAAAATTTCTATCGATTTTTTTTTAATTATATATTTTTTTTTATAATCAATCAAATATTTCATCGTCATTTTTAATGAACAATCGGTCACTCTATCAAAATACTTTCATCATTTAATCTATTATTTAGTTTTTTATTATTAATTAAATTTTTTTTTTCTCTGATATTTTATTTATGTAAATTTTCAACTGTAAACGCACGCGAGTTAATTATTTATTTATATTATTTATGTATTTTTATCGGAGGGTGAAGATTCGCCGCTTTTTATACATATTTCATTTATATATTTATTTATTGTTAAATAAAAAAAAAATACGGTTTAAAAAAAAAATTTATTTTATGAATATTTCACTAATTTTACAGGTTTTGTTTGTTTTTTTTTTTGTATATGTGGTATTTAAACAATGTAACGTTAATTAAATATATGGATAAATAGTAATAATTAACAATCAATTGTATTCACCGTTTAAACAAATCGGATTAATAAACAAACGCACGTTAATAATTAATTATTCAATTTTTTTTATACTTGATGAATAATCTTAAAACAACAAAAAAAATATCAAACAATTTTAAGTATTGGATGAAATTAATTTCAAACTTTCTATTTATGCACGAGTTTACATTTTTTTTTCTCAATACACTTAAAAATGGAAAAAAAAAAATTGTCCAAATTAAAATTATTTGATGATACTTTTTTGTAGTGTCGCAATAATTAATTAATTAATTAATTGATTAATTAATTATAAGCAATGCAACAGAAATATTTCTATTTATTTTACAACATGAACCTAAAAAAAAATGAAGATATATAAATAAATAAAATTAAACACGAAAATTTGCTATATTTATATAAAGCACGTTGATTTTTTCAATGTCAAATTAGCTTTTCAAATATTTAATATAAAATATATATTGAGAAAGCGCATTATTCATAATATACACAATTAAATTCAAGTGTGCAAAATTTTTTGAGGTTAAACATTGAATTGGAAATTTTGTTATTTAAATGTTTCTTTAGAGTATTAAATTTATTCATAATTGTAATAAACGCTGATATAAATTAACAATAAAATATTAATGATATGAAAACAAATAATTAACATATCGTAAAATGTATAGAAAACATTTATCCATTGAATCAATGTATAACCTCAAAAAAAATTTGGAATTTTTACGCTTGAATATTTACAGTGTAATATTATCAAATCACAAGTGTTGCTATGCAGAATTAACGATGTATAATACTTGAAAAACCAGTTTTATTTCTGCAGCCATGATGTTTTATGTTGTTTAATATTTTTATTTTATTTTTTATCCATTTCTGTCTATCTATTTTTATTTTTTTTTTAACCTTTCATCACAAATTGATAAAGAAAATTAATATTGTAATCGATTGAATTCCTAAAGTAAGTTCTGTTTTTATATTTTTGCTGGTTGTTTGAAAGAAATAAATGTACGATAAAAAATATATATTCCAAGTTGAACGTAAAATAATGAGAAATATAAAAGAAAAAAATGTGAGGTTAGAGTTTCACCTTGAGCGATTATTATGTACATATTTGTTTATCAATAAATTTGCGTATTTATTTATACTTTTATATGTTTTGTGTAGTTGTTATATTTGTAAATGTGTGTTGGAATAAGAGAGAGCAAGTCGACTTTAAACGGGATCAAAAAATTGACATCGAATTCGAGTGAAGATCGCAAGACACAAAAAAATTTTATGCATTTGTTTTTTCATTAAATCTCTGCATTTTAACGATTTTTTTGTACTTGAATTTAATCATTACTTTGGTTTGCAATTTACTAATACGCATTAATATGTTTACAAATTTTTTTCTATCTCTCTAATTTGGCTCCAAATAATAAAAAAAATGTTTCTTGAAAATTTGAAAATTATTTTTGTTTTTTGAATAAAAATAAAATTTTGTTTTTAATTCACAAGTGTAACTAGAAATTGATAAATTCTTGTTGAAATAATTGGTTAGTGACTCGAATAAAAAAAAATTATTGACAAATATTGAAAAAAAAAAAAAACTATTATTACTAACAATAATTAATTAAATTTATAATTAATGTGCAAGGGAATAAATTTTTCAACATTCTTTTTTCGTTGAAAATGAATTTCTGATTTGGATTTGATATGAAAATTTGTCACCATTTACGAATAAAATTTTTTCGTATTTTTTCACAAATTTCAAAAATAATTTTTTTTATATTGAAAAATTGATATTGAAAAAACAATTTTTTTTCCAGCATAAATATCCCCCATTTTTGTTGTTTTTTAAAAATTTAATATTCATGTTACTTGTTTTGTTTAAAACTTGGCGTGAATAATTTTCGGTTTCGATTTTGTGTTCATTTTTGCGTATATATTTGAATCCATGTAACCAAAATTTTTTTGCATTTTTAAAAAAAAAAATTTTTTTTTAATATTTGTTATATTCTTTTTTTTTTCAATCAATTTCTGAGCAAAATTCAAGTGCAGCATTAATAATATAGACATCTTTTTTTATTTTTTTGGAATCTCAATACTATTTTTAGAAATTATTTTTATTTTTATTCCATAAAATAATTTGGCAAAATTGAATTTTTTATTTATTTATTTTTTTATTATAATCACGCTGATCTTGCGATCTCTAAGAATTACCATTTTTTTTTTTCATCATCGAATACAATTTTGCTTACTTAGTTGGCACAGTAATATATTGTATATATTTATCTATATTTTTTTTATTTTCAATTTTTTTTCATTTCAATTCTTATGTGACATAAAGTGAATAGTTAAATGAAATGTGATCACAGCCACACATTAATTTGTTTATATACGTATAGTATATGTATATATATGTATATATATGTTTAATTTATTTAGTAATCTTATTTATATTTATATAAAGCAATGATTTTTCCTTCGCTCATAAAATTTGCTCAATTTGGTTTTACTGACAATCAAAAAACACTTTTATAATTTTTTTTTCTCATATCAACTTATTTTTAGGTTATTGTTTAAATATATTTCTTAAATATGAATTTTTTATCTAAACTGCTGGAAATTTGAAATTATTTTTTGGAAAAAAACAAAAAAAAAAACAAATGAAAATTTTTTTGTTGATAGTTTTACGACGAATTTTTTTTTCTACTTTTTAATATAAATACTCATTTTGAATGCATTGTAAAAACATGTCGAAGAAAAAAAAGGAAAAAAAAATTTTTGTTCATTTCGAATTTTTGAAAATTGAATTTTATCTCAAAACTGATATTCAATTTTTATTTTTTCAATATATTCGTCTTTATACTCTCTCAAAATTTTATACTATTCATTTGTTTATTTTTTAATCCCATCACAAGTTTCCAGAAATTTCATAAATTCAACAGAATCAAAAAAAAAAAATTTTTTTTTTATTATTATAAATTACATAACTTTTTTTATATTTCTCTTATTTTGAATAAAATTTTTCTTACACTTCAAATCGCAAAATAAACTTTCAATAAAATTTCAAACATCAAAAATAATTAAGCAAAAAAAAAACTTTTTTTTCTCTCTTTTTCTCTCTCTCTCTCTCTCTCTCTCTCTAAATCTCAAATCTCCTCAAAAATCCATTCGGCCCTCAATATTATCATTAAACAAATTCCACTATAACTCCACATAAAAAAAAAATTTTTCATTTCAAAATTTTCCAATTTCCATATTTCACATTAAAAATATTTTCCTTCTTTGTCAGGACATAAATCAATTATTCCCATGCATATTCAGTCATAAATCGCAGTATAAAACAAGATTTCAAAACTAAATCACGCAAATTATCGAAGAACAAAAAAAACCAAAAAAAAAAACCATTCAACGGCGTCAACTTCGCCTCGCAATGACAAAAACACCATTGTCCACTTGATAATCATCGTTGTAGTCTTCCTTAAAATATATTCCATTATCATTAATTGTTTCATAATGATGAAAATAATAATAATAATAATTAACATGATTGCGATCATGATGAAGATGATAATGAAAACGTTTGTTTGCATTTAATTTATTAACATGTTGAACATGTTGATATTGTTTCAGATCATTTGTATCAATAATTTCCTTTGAAGTTGTTGTTGAATTATTATTATTTGCCATTGTAGATTCATTATCAGCGTTAATATTTATGAAAGTAAATGATAAATGATCAGATCACGATGAACATGCCATCCATGAGGTGCATGTACACGTATAACATGCTGTTGGTATCACGGGTGCATAATAAAATCCTGAATTTGTAGGAAAACCATTAGCATAAAGATAAGTTGCTTGTGGACCAGTTGCTACTTGTTGATTATTTAATCGTTGTTGTTCTTGACACAAAACCTGAAATGCTAAGTTTTCAATCAACCCCAATGTTTGCCGTCTTTCATGTCCCATTAAACAAACAGTTGATTCTTCAACAACGCTATGCAATAACATTAAATATTGATATTTAAGTGATTCCTCTTCTAATCCAACAAAATGATTCCATAAATAATTTTCAAGTTTAGCTTGCTGTTGATTTATATCAGAAAAGTCTATAAAAAATCTTGAGCACATATAACGCTCTAACGTTTTAATATAATCTGGTAATGCTGGTTTATATGATTTTACCAATAAATTACAATATTTTAATAAACCACCACCTCGTATTTCTTCTGGATGTCTTGTTGATATTAATTTTTTATGTAGATGATATAAAGCTTCTTGAAAATCACCATAAACAGATTCACCAACGACAGTTGGATAAAAATTTTCTCCAATTGGTAATTTACTGCATTCATAAAATAATAATAATGAATCCAATACAATTTGAAATGAATCAACGGAAAATTCAAATTGTCGTTTCATTGTATCAACAAATTTTAATTCAACATTTCTATGACCACGTGAATTACCCAATGATATCAAAGACCATCTATCACCATCATTAACCTTCACCATTTTACTAACATATGCTTCTTTAAGACTGCATGTTGTAATACGTTTACGACTCACGCCCTCAGGCAATAAATCAAATAATGATCCCAAAACAGCGGTTTTAACTCGATCAAAATGTCGGGCACTTGTTAATTCAACAGCAAATATTAAATCCAAATCATTGTACGGTTGTGATTCAGTTGCCAACACATGAGACGCAGCGCCACCATTCAATCTGATATCTTTAACTCGCATACCAGCGCCGCCATTGGTTGGATCTTGTTCTAATTTACTGCGCACAACCGTCACTAAATCTCTTAAACGCACCTCTAAAGTTGGAAAATTTCCCCTTCCATGAATACAAACAACTTCATTCATTACGTCATTGAGCCGACGAACCTGTTCGAAACTCAAAACTGCCAATCGTTGTTGAGGATCGTATGAACAATCCTGATCATCCTTGTAACACTTGCTGCTATTGTTAACGCCACCGCCACCGCCGACATTTCCATTTTTAACATTGTTTACATTGTTTTGATTAATACTATCGATGTTATTGTTGTTGTTGTTGTTGATAATGTTGGTATTATTGCCAATATTATTGTTGGCATTGCACGTATTATTGTTCTTTGTTGTTACATTGTTGTTGTGATTGGTTTTTGTTTGGTTTACTTGACAAAGTGACTCCATCATTGCCACCAGTCGTTGGCGTTCCTCGCCAATTTCTAGGGAGCCACACTGCAAAATAACAAATCAAAAAAACAACTATTTTATTAACATTATTCATTGTTATCATCAATAAAAATTAATTTATTCAAAATTATTCTTTTTTCTTTCATAAATGATGCAGTAAATTATATTAATGGTATCGTTTATATTTATTTTCATTTTACTTTTACTTAATTTGAGTTGAATAAAAAAAATTTTTGGATTTTTTTTTGTTTTTCAAAATTTTTTTTAAATTAATTTTTTTTGTTGCTTTTGTAAATTTAGAGGGGGGGGGGCGGGGAGGGAGGTAATATTTTCTAATGAAATTCGAGATTTTCTAAATTAACTTTTCTATTTCGATTTTTTTTTTGAATTTGCAATATTAAGTTTTTTTTTTGGGTATTTTTTTCTGTAATTGTACCATTAAATATTATTGTTAATTTCTGTTGAAGTATAACATGTATTACAATTTAGATTCATTTTTAATAATTTCTAATTAATCAAAAAAATTAACTAATTTTGATTTTTTTTTTCAAATTGTTAATTAAAAAAAATTTAATAAAAAATTGAGATTGAAAGCTGTTATAGTGTTTTATATAACAAACTCACTTAATTTTTTCTGCGAAATTTAGATAAAATTAATCTGGGTAATTATGAGTGTTTTTTTTACACTTAGAAAATTTGACATATTTACAATTTTTCGCAATTTTTCGCGTAGCCGGATTGTTTAAATACAGACGTGTTAGAAAAAACCTAAGAAAAATGTGTGAGTCACTTTTTTTTAGGTTATGATTAAAATATTCTAGTGAGTTTTACCCCGCCCAAAACTTTAATACACTTAAAAAATTCCGAAAGTTTGTTTAAAAAATTAATGAAACGTTTTTTTTTTTTTTTTTTTTTTTTTTTCATTTTGCGTCACCGGAGCATAAATGATTTTCCAAAATTTGTAAAAACACGAAGAACCCGTATATTGCACTCTTATAAAATTTTGTATTAAATTTAAGAAAATTAAATCATTAAAATCGAAAGTCATTTATAAATTTATCTATTATCAAACAATTTATTTTCTCCATAAACATAAACAAATGAATCATAGAAATAACGAATCAACGATTAAATTTTTTGAACAAAATTATTCCAATATAACAATTAATGCAAATTGATAATTCAATTATTAACACATGAATTTATTTATCTCATTGTAATTATTTATTATAATAAAGTATTTTAATTTATCGTGAATATTTAATTTCCATTCATCCACTGTATCAAATAAATAAAATAAAATATTGACGCAATTTAATAATTTAATAATTTCGATTAATTCAATAACTTTAATTAAATAATTATTTTACATTTAATTAAATAATCTTCTCTTCTCTATATTCAATAACATATTTTTATAATCAAAAATATATTCTTATATAATACAAGAAACAAATAAAAACAATGACAATTTAACATTTCACAATCTAAATAAATAATTAATATTTAATTATATTTTCTAAATTAAATTCACAGACACATTCATGTAAATTATTTATCATCTGTTACAACGATAAAAATATTAACATTGTAACATCTGCTGTGAGACTAAAACAGCTGTTACAATCACTGCACATTTAAATTTGTTTAAATAAAAAGAAAAAAATTCCAATTCACATATAAAAAAATACCAAATTCAATAAATTCCAAATAATTCCTATCTTTCAACCATTAAACAAATAATTTTCAATCCAACAAAAAAAATTCTCTCGCACAACAAATTAATAATAAATTCCTCAAAAAAAAAATTCCACAAAATACCACAAACCAACACATAAAAAATGCATTTTGAAAAACTTCGTTCGTAATAAAAAATACTTGCACAACAAAAAATCAAGATTAAACATTGAAAATTGAAAAAAATAACTCTATTCAAAAACAATCCTTAATATTTTCGCACAAAATCTCCACTGAATTTCTTAAAAATATTTTACCAACACTAAACTATAAAAAAATAAACAAAAAAATACCTCGTGAATAAACTTTGTGTCAAATATTAATATTAAATAAAACAATATATCAACGCAGCGATTCGTTCGCAGCCAAGTCCAAAGCTGAACTGTGAGTGAAAGGCAAAACCGGAGCTCTCAGACCAGTTCAAACATGTTACAACGCGCAGTAACAGAAAAACGGCAAAAAGAACATTACGAAGGACTTCAAAAGAGAAGGAGAAACATGACAAAATTAAACATAATATAAGGGAAAAATAAGGAAAATAATAATCTTAAACATAATGGAAATGAGACGAGGAATATAAAATAATTAATAAATAATAAATAAATGAATAAATAAATGAAAAATAATGAGAGAAAAGTGGAGGTCATGCAAAGCTCGGGATCATTCGAGACTGTTTCATTTCAGATCTATAGGGTCGGGGACATTTGTTCGAACGCTCTAGTACTTTCTATGACGTCATCAGTGGTATTACGAAGAGTAGGGGGGGTTAGGTGGGTGAGAGGAAGAGGGAAAAAAAGAGGGAGAGTGCGCGTGGGCGCCGGCTGAATGAACTGGGCGTAACGACTCGATAAAGAGTGACAAGAGTAAAGGGAAAGTTAAAAACTATTGGTGGAAACTTGCGGGGGTGCATTAAACTTTGTGTGGGTGAACTTTTGCGTTGTGGTGCAGATAACACCCGCATTTTTATTTACTTATTTATTTATTTTATTATTATTATTATTATTATTATTTTTTTTTTGAATTCGATAGTTTTTACGTTATGAAATTGTTAAATGTGGGGATATTTTTTTTTATTTTGGTTTTTTTCTTTTATTTTTGGTGGATGAATGTGAATTATTTTTGGAATTATTATTTTGAAAATATGATAGTTGAAGTAATTGGTGAAAAATGATTAAATGCAAAAATGAAAATATTTAAAATTTTTTATTTGTGTTGGTTTTTTTTATTTTTGGTAGATGAATGTGAATTGTTTTTGGAATTATTATTTTGGAAATATCAGGGTTATATTAATTGTTGAGAAATGATTAAATGCAAAAATGAAAATATTTTAGATTTTTTATTTGTGTTGGTTTTTTTTATTTTATTTTTGGAGGATGAATGAGAATTTTTTTTGGAATGATTATTTCGAAAATGGGAGTTGAATTAAATGGTGAATAAACAAATGAAAATTAGAATATTTTAGTTTTTGTCCTTTTTTTGGTTGTTTTGGTTATTTATTTATTTTGGATGTGTTGTTTATTTTATTTATTTAATTATTTTTTTTCGCTGAATAAAATTCTCGCGATTTTTTTTATTTCATAAGTGTCATTAATTAACATGATTTAACTTGTTTTGGTAGTGTTAATTATGGATGTAGACATAGTTACACTTGGTAAATGAATTAGAAATTGATTACGAATTCTGTGAAATTTATATGTTGAAGAATTTTAGAATTCTCGATTAATTTTCAAGACACTTATATACACTTTAACAGAGACATTAACTGTAAATCTACAAATTTCATTGGTTATACTTGATGTTTTTTTCTATTCATTATTTCTTAACGAATAAAAAGAAACAAAACGAAATTTATATTAATTACTACTATTGGAAGAATTATTTATTTATTTACTATGATTTTATTATATGAAAATTGTAATAAAAAAGATAAAAATTACTACAAATGAAAAAACTATTTTCAAATTGAAATAAACTTGATTATGTTAAATTAACTATTATTTTATGAAAATTATGTATGAAATATATTTCATGAAAAATGCAAGATTAATTTTGAAATTTCGTAAATTAGTTATTTTTTCCAAATTGAAAAATTTTGTCTCGACAGACTATATAACAATAGTAACAATATATAATAACAATCTTTTTGAATTTTTCATATTTATTAATATTTAAAAAAGTTATGATCCCGACTGTGAAACAAAATTTTTTTGTCTGACGTTTGTAAAAAATCACAATTAACATAAACAATTTAAATATAAAAAAATTATTCATAAATTTTTTCTTCAACCTAAAGGACCAATAAATAACATATAATATTTACATTGTCGAATTTTTTTGAATATATGTTAAAAAAAAATTAATGAATGCAAATTAACATTACAATATAAATCGTTCGTTAAGTTATTTGTTGTTACAATTAAGTGCGGTAATAATTACCGGTAAGATAACAGCCCTGGAACTCAATCATGTCCTAATACTCCATCAATTCTCCAATTAAATGCATTTTTACAATTTCCATTCGAAAAAAATCCTCGTAATAAAAATTACTACAAATAAAAAAATTATTCCCAAGTTGAAACACACTTGATTATTTCAAATTAGTCTATTTTATTAAAAATTATGAACATTTCCAGCTAGATAGACCCATTAATTAATTAACTAACAATTCCCACAATTTTAGTTAATTCAGTAATAAAACCCCTGAATAATAATTATAAATAAAAAAAATTCAACATTTGATAACCCACCGAATTTTTAGAAACCTCTCAAAATCTTACATTGATAAAAACTATAAGCAAGGGCTTTTAATCTTTTATTTTTCCCACCTTTGCAACTATTCGTTCAATCAATTTCCCAGCCTACAAAAATAATTACCAAACAAATATTTCGATTTTACGTATCTCATTATCGTTATTTTTATCCAAGTAAAAAGATTGATGGACAAAAGAAAAATAGAACGAAACATTTAAATGTAAAACTTTATTCTACGTTAGTCTATAGATATTCTGGGTGATATGTAATGAGAAATAGAGCACATGAGTATATAAACGACTATGCAAATATTATATGCACTATAACGCCAAGTACTTTTAACTGTATATAAAGAGATAGAATAGGGATAAATAATCCAAGAGTCACTAACATAATGTAAATTGCAAAAGACTGTAATATAATACGTCGACAATCTTGTCACAATTGTTTATGCATAAACACACATATACATATGTATTTCTGTATATATGGACAGTAGGGCAAATGAAATATCGCTTTAGCCTACATTTTTTATAGAGAGTATAAAGACATTGCGAGGACACTGGGATATAAACAATAAATAAATTAACAAAAAAATTTTTTTCTTCATCACTCAATAGTTTATAAGAATTTATATACTTTTATAGAAAATTCATAACTCAAAAAATATCAAGTTTACGAAAAAAAGTTATTGAACATTTTTTGTTGGAAATCGGTGGAAATATATAAAAAAAATTTTTCAATTTGAAAAAAAAAATTTTTTTGCTGTAAAAATCGTATTTTTTGGACGATATTTAAATTGATTCACATGAATTGTTAATTAAATTCAAATTATTTTTCTCAATATCCTTCAAACATATTAAGTTGTTATTAACTACGAATGTAATTATTGTTCTATAAATGTGAGAATAATCAAATCCAAAATATGAGCATATTATTATGCCTTATTTTATATGCATTAAATTATTAAAGTAATTGCAAATAAATTTAATTTAATTTATCAATATATTTTTAAAATGGAGTGAATAATTGTTTAAACAATTATTTGACTCATTTCATAATTTAACACCATATCAAATACTTTATTATATATATTCATTTAAAATTAAAAGACGTCATTGAATTAGTCATTATATAATAAAAAATATAATAATAATTAGAAAAAAAAAAATTCATCAAATATTTTAATAAAATTTTTTTTCAGTATCTAAAAACAATTGAACAATTTTCCAAATAAAGTATATAAATTTGTGCCATAATATTAAATTAAATATTGAATAAAAATATTTCGAAGCTTTTAAAACATTTTGCAAAAATAAAATTGGCTTCGACATTTATAAATGAAACGATAATAATAATTAGTATTATGAATGATTATGTAATATCTATTTATAGTTATTATTATAAAAAATAATGACAGAAGTAGTCATTGATAAATAAAAAATTCGTTATAATTTAAAATAATTGTTCGATTATTTATGACAAAATTGATTTTTTTTCTTTTTCATTATTTATCAGACATAAATAATTACATATTTATCAATAGTTAATTGATATAATTATTATAGGAAATTCTCAACAATTGCGTTTCACGTTAAATGTCTTTATCTAATACTGCAATTATAAATAAATTATATTTAAAATGCCAAAATTGAACAATTATTTTATTCAACTTTGACTTTGTCCTTTAAAGTGAATAAATAATTGTTAAATTTTACATAAACACCACTAATAATAATGTTGAACTCTAAGAATACTTTTTCCTTTCAATTAATTCAGTTCTAGAAAAATTAAATAAAATATTAAATAATTAGTACAATTTTTATTGCAACCGTTTTGTTTATGACAATATTAAAATTGAATAATATTAAAATTCAGATCGGGATAAATAATTTTCATTCATTTAATTCACATTCACATTTAATTTTGTTATTTAAAAAAAAAAAATCTAATCACTTTTTTGTAGATAAATTTATCATATTTTTTATAATTATTGTGAATTAACTTTTAAAAATGATTTGATATAATTGATAAAAAATGTTTTCACAATGAAACTGATGAGTCATTGAGCAGGCAACGATAAAATATTTTTGTTGTTCGTATTCGAAGAAATAAATAAAGCAAATAAATAAATAAATAAAATTAAACGAGTTTTTTTGTAGTTACATTAAAAGTACATAAAAAAATTAGATTATTGATTAGATTAATCGTATTGCAGTGCTGCCTTTTGATCTCATAAAATTCGAATAAAAAATAAATACCAATAAAATAAGAAATAAAACATAAATTGAAAACTGTTGCATCAACATTGATTTTTGTATTGTTCGACATTTTGTCCACTTTCATTTGAAAGCAGAATGAAAAATTCTGAATGTGATATATAAGTATATAAACTCTACGATGAATATAATATATGTTTATTTAAAAATAAAATAAATATATTCCTGTTTGAAACAGGAACAAACTTGCACAACTGACGGTTGAACTAAAAATAAAATTCACAAATAAAATGTCATTAAAATCTAGTAAATGAGTATTTTATTGAAAAAAAAAAAAATCATCGACAATAAAATAACAATATTTTTCGTAAATACACAATATAAATAGAGTATATAAGGTACATAGCACAGTTTATATGTGACAAAAAAATTTTTATTTCTTTTACCCTGCAGTTTAGACATGAATGTAATGGATTGAAAAAAAAAAAGTTTCAAATAAAAATAATGTAAGAAATGAAAGATGTATAATGAGAATTTTTTTTATTCATTTATAATTATTATTAATGGGTTTTATAATACTGGATCAACTAAAATTGTGATAATCGTCAAATAATTAATAATTATAATATTAACGTTTTGAAGAGAAATGTCGATAGCACGAGAACTCGCTCATAAAAAAAAACCTTGTGAATGAGGGTTAAAGGTGAAAACAGGATGTTTAGAATATTCTATCTAATATAATATTATTCATAATTTTTCATAAAATACACTAATTAAAAATAATCAAGCCTGTTTCAACTCGGAAATAATTTTTTTATTTGTAGTAATTTTTTTTACTAGGATTTTTTTGCATGAGAATTGTAAAAATGCATTTAATTGGAGAATTGATGGAGTATTAGGACATGATTGAGTTCCAGGGCTGTTATTTTACCGGTAATTATTACCGCACTTAATTGTAACAACAAATAACTTAACGGACGATTTATATATAATGTTAATTTGCATTCATTAATTTTTTTTTAACGTATATTCAAAAAAATTCGATAATTTAAATATTATATGTTATTTATTGGTCCTTTAGGTTGAAGAAAAAATTTATGAATAATTTTTTAATATTTAAATTGTTTATGTTAATTGTGATTTTTTACAAACGTCAAAAAAAATATTTTGTTTCACAGTCGGGATCATAAATTTTTTAAATATAAATAAATATAAAAAAGTTAAAAAGATTATTATTATATATTGTTCATTAATTTATAACAAAACACAAAATATAAATTCAATATTTTGACCTTTGTACTAATCAAACTTATGTCCAACATTTTCTCATATGACTTAATCCCTGTTAGCTTCGAGGAATCAATAAATTCAAACAAAAAATCTGCTGACGTCAATCGTCGCATATGCGGGGGTGTATAAATGTTCTTCACATTAAAGGGGATGATGAATATCTCCAGCAGCGTCACTGGCGCCATTGACTTCGTCGCCTCATTGATATAATTCATATAATCCCCTTTTTTTCCCTCAATCCCTCTTGTCAAATAATTTTAATAAAATTAAATATAATCGATTTTTCGGGTTATTATCAAAATTCAACAATAAATTATTTTTTTTTATCAATCATTCCCCAATTATTGTTGCAAATAATAATCAGTAAAAAAAATAAATAAATAACAAAAAATTCATAATTTTCCTCTTAATTAATTTTTTTTTTCATTGTAATTTTTTTCGAGTTATTAAATTTTTTTTGTTCTACATCCCCTATCTTGTGATTGAACCAGAGGGTGTATTTAATTATACTATTCAAGACAATTGTCTGAAATAGTTTCGACGTAAATAGAATAAATATTATAAATTAATTTTCTTACTTAATAAATACAAAAAAAAATTTATTTCGATTTTTTTTTTTACGTTTGTTTTAAGAATATTAATTTAAATTTCACGATTTGATTTAATTTTTGTTGATAAAATTCATAAAGCAATGAAAAATGAGTGAAAAATTTGTTTGAAAATTTTTTTTTTTTTTATTATTTTCGTGGTTGAGTTTCTATTTTTTTTTACTTGTTATTTATAAATAATTGAGGGGCTTTTGAAAATAGAAACAAATAGAAACGAATAAAAAAACAATTAATAGATGAATTCAGTATTGTTAAAGACCAAGTAAAATATATATGTATGTATGATGGTAAAATTAAATAACAATTGAAAAACCATTGATCTAATTGTTTGTTTATCAAGTGTTATCATTTATTCAATCGTGCCTTGTCATCAAGATGATTCCATCAAAGTTCAATTATTCTGTCAATTTATTTAGTTAATTATTTTTAGGTACAAATGAAAATTGACATCATTTTTATTAACGTCACCTTAATTTTGTGGTTCATCCAAGTGATAAAATTCAATAAATGATTGTTTTAATAAGGACCAAAAAAAATTTTATCTTGAAAAAATATTATTTTTTTTTTTTAATGTTAATTTTGATTTCATTTTTGTTATTCATAGCACAAAAATACTAAAACCTTTTTTTTTATTCCAATATAATAAACAAAAAATAACTTTGTATCTATTGAAATTTAATTTCGTAAAACTTCGACAATTTTTCAATGTAAATAAAACAAAACTGAAATCTCATTCTAAAGTGGAAAGTATTTTAAATAATTCCGATTAAAAATCAATTTTCACATAAAAAAAAAAATCAAAATTAATCTTTAAAACAAAAAATAAAATTCACAATTCATAATTATTCATTCAATTAACAAATCCACTTCAATATTTCACTATTCCTAACCCTAAAAAACAGTAACAATCCCAAGAAAATTTTCCCTTGACATTTTCAAATTTTATCCAAAGCACAACAAAATAATCCTGCAAACAAGTTTTTTTTTTCTTCGTCCATACACACAAAGTATCATAAGATTATAAACAATAAAACCCCACTTATTACCTCAACCTCCAAGGTATCACGGTATTAAAAAAAAAAGAAAATAAAAAATAAAGCCACCATGAAAAAAATTTAATATCTTGTAATTAAAAAAATTAGGTCAACTTTAATTGCAATAACTTAATAATAATTTTATAACAATAGCAATTATTGCATTCTCACGATTTTTAAAACTCTATTATGAGAATAAAATAATTTTTTTTTCTGTTAAATTTCTGATATAAAAAATAATATCCAAAAGATATGGAAACACGTTTAAACATTGTTTAAATCAGTTCAACTTAATGATGACATATTAATTATATGTATATTGGGGTGCTTCGTTTGAGGGAATTTTTTTTTCGCGGTGTTGACGAAATATTATCCAATTAAACATATGGAAATTTGAACTATTTATACCTTGAATTGGTTCTCTATGAATTGCATGATATTATTTTTATTGGATTTTTCTCAAAAACTATTGACTCTACGGTTTTTCGTTAAGAAGACTATTCTGTGGAAAATTCAGTTTTCTACAAAAAAAGTCTCATTAACTTTTGCTGTAAAATTGATAGTTTTCGAGAAAAATCGAAAATACTATAAAATGGTTCATAACGAAAAAATTTCTTTCGAAGTTATAATTGCAACTGAAAAAATTATGAAAAATCGCATATTCAAGGATATTTGAGAATTTTAAACCGCTGCGATTTTTTTTTCTTAGTGCCCCTAAGCTTCGAATTAATTGTTTTTGCCAAAATCGTTAAAAATCACCATAATGAACAATTTTTCGATTTTTCATCTATTTTTCAGTAAAATTCCATTTTTTTTCTGGCAATAATCCTCATTTTTCTCATGGAAAAGATTAATTATTGTGATAAAATAAAACAAATAATATATGTATTAATTTTACTCTCCGTTAAGGGGGGTTATTTTTACAATGCTTAGAGTATTGAAAACTATTCGAATAATTTTTACTTCCGACAGGGGTAAAATTTCCTATCACATATAGTAATATCTGTCTCAATGGGACTTTCAGTTCTGGACGCGTGTATGAAAGGGGTGCTGTTGATAAGGAGACGTGGTGGGTGAATATTTGGGTTCGCTGTGAAGGATAAAAAGGGTGCAAAGTGTTGGAGTGGGTGGCTTGAGAAAAGAGGAGTAGGTTGAAAGGAGGGTAGACGTGAAGTGGGAAAGTGGAAAAAACGGCGATTTTGAGGTTAGGTCGGTAATGGACCGGGAAAGGGAGGAAGGTAAGTAACGGGCTCTGGTGGTAAGAGACCAAACGGCGGAAAAGGAATGTGGAAGTAGGGAGCAAGTGAACGGCGGAAATTTTTAATTTGGGGAAAATTGTGGAAAGCGGGAGTTTTGAAAGTGGGAATAGGAATTGTTGAGTCTGCAGAAGAGCCAGACTGAGGGATGAAGAAAAAGGGTAGAATGGAAGAGAAGAGAGGTGAGAAAGAAGAGAAGGTGATGAAGGGGCTTAATAGGGGAGGGGGTGAAGTCAAGAAAAAAGGGGGAAGTGAGATGCCCGCAAATGAAGAGAGGCACCTGTGGGAGGGTAGGCGCGCATCGAGGGAGGGGTTGGAGAGTATAGGAGGTGAGTTACGGGAGAGGGAAGAAGTAAGACGTGTGGGATGGCGGAAGAAGGGCTGAAGGTGTAGAGGGATGTTAGTGCAGTTGATGCGGGGAATGAAGAGTTTGGAGGCGGAGATGAGGCGTGAGAGGAGGAAGAACGGAGGAGAGTGGAGATGATGAAGTTGGAGGAGGAATTGCAAGTGGAAAGGGTAAGCAGATTAGGCCTGCAGCGAAGGGTGGAAAAAATGGAAGATAGGGTGGAAGAAGAAGCTAGGAAGTGGGGGTCGTTGGCAGAGGAGACGGCAAGCAGAATGAAGAGGATAGAGGTAAAGCAGGATTTGATGAAAAGGGAGAGGAAAAGGAACAATGTGGTGATAAGGAGTATAAAGGTAGAAGGGTGTGAAGGAGTTGCGGGAAAAGATGGGGATGGAGTTAGAGGGTGGGGAGAGAGTGAGAGAGGTGGTTAGGGTAGGAAGGGTTGATAAAGCAGGGAGGGGATTGGCGGTAGTAAAACTTGAGAGGAAAAGATGAGAGTAATGGAAGCCAAAAAGGGATTGAGGAGGCGAAGAGAAGTAATAGGGAATAATTTGACGGGGGAAGAAGGGCTAAATGGCTGATTATGAGGGAGGTGGAAAAGGAAAGGCGGAGAGGGAAGAGGGTGCAGGTAGGATATATGAAGATATGGGTGGACGATGCAGTTGAGAGATGGGATGAAGTAGGGAGTTGTTGGAAGAGGCAGCAGCTAGTCGGGCGGGAGGGGAAGTTGGGGGATTGAGGGTAAAGTGAGGGATTGTCATGTGGCGGATCGTGGGGTCAAAGGAGGGTAAGAAATGGTGTGGGGGGGGGGAAGCACAACGCAAGGGATAGTAGGTTAAGAATAGATGTAAGGTTATTGTTGTAAAACACATGTAAGAAAGAGTTGGGAGAATGTATGTAGTATTGAAACCTCAAGGGGACAATAAAGGTATTATTATTATTATTAATATCTGCCCCAATTGTCATTATGTCCCGAGTCGAAAAATTGGTGCGGTTTTTGTCCTCAAATACCCGTTTTAGGCTCAATTTCTCCTCAACAACATTT
>JAQQBS010001422.1:19660005-19671509 GCA_030347275.1 Microctonus aethiopoides
GATATCAATAAATAGATTTTTGAAAAATATCAGACACGTATTTTTTTGTTTATCAATTAAACGTTTTTGGCCGGGGAAATACGATATTTTCAAAATTTTCATGTTTTAGAACTTTTTTTGCGATTACAGCGATATCTTGCAGTATTAGAAAAAAATGTTTCAAACAAAATTGATGTATTTTTGTCCGGAGTATCAGATTCCGAAATAAAAAATGGGGGTTTCTATTTAAAATTCTGAAGTTGCCCCCCACTCCACCCACTGGATGGAGGTGGGGGGATCGAATTTGATATCAATAAATAGATTTTTTTTAAATATCAGACACGTATTTTTCAATTTTTTTATTTGAGGGATGGGTTCCGAGATTTTTCTCCGTTCCCATCTTTTTATAACACCCTGTATAATAGTACAATATTGTTGCATTATAAAAATTTATTTAAGAGGGCATCATATATAGAAGAGAATGAAGACTGTCAATTTCCAATGCAAGAGTTGAAAAATATCTCAACATTGGAATGCATACCCGATGAAAAAATTATTAAAGCAAGATTAATATCGCAGTACAAAGATGATATTATTTTCCCAAGTAAATTTGGTGCAAATATGATGATTTGTTTTAGAAAAAAACACCATGAAATCCTCTCGAATGCATGGTATAATCAGAGAGAAGAAAATGAAACTGATGAAGAATATAGAATTTTGAAGGCGGCTGGCGAAATTATCAGACGACATATTCGAACGGTAGTTGTACGCAATGATCAATATCCACCAAGTGATAAAATATTCGAAGATATCAATGCATCTATTCCGCCAACACTTCTATTTATTTTTTCAGAAATAATTATGTCTGATAAAAAAAGTAAACCTGAGAATGCAATTTTTTATGAAGCTAAATGCAGTTCAATAGCTCATGCACTAATGTCTGCAGTACGTCCTCCAACACTATAACAGTCATTATTTCCATAAAAGAAATATTAAAAACTTCCGACAATAATACTTTTTATTGAAATTTTCAGAAATTGTAAATTTGTTTTCCAAATTTGCGAATTTGCGAATTTTCAAAATTGCACAAATTTTGAATGGGTAAACTTTTTAGTACACAGCATGAGGATTCCAAGAAAAAAAAAAAATATTGAAATCCATTCATAGTGATTGGGTTCCGTCATTTTTGATTTTTTATACCTAACTGCACTGGACTAATGCTGAAGACGCTGAATCCCACCTACATTTATTACTAGAGATGTTAGAAGTGCAAAACAATGGTAAAATCACGATCAGGAGGAGTTAAACATATGTAAAAGAATAGTTAAATCCAGGTTGGATATGTTATAGAGCGGTAAAATTTCGACTCGGGAGTTCTCCATTTTAGGCAGCTGCGTATATTATGTTTTTGCATTATTCCTTAGCACTGCCCATCATCACCGAATGTATTCTCAGTTGTTTCATAATCGACATATATTCACACTGACTTGAACCATGACAACATTAGCAAGGAGAAGAGAATACGCATATTAGGTATGTTGGTAGCGATATCATTTGTTTATGATTGAAAGTGTCCCCCCTACAGACCTCAGTTTCATCAAAGCCGCTAAAATAGGCGCTGGCGTTTTGTCCTTGTGAGCAAAAATCTGCCGTTGCGAAACTTTGACAGGCGTCGAAATTATATTGATGAGACATTTCTATTAAATATTTTTATTGCTTGATTGTGGTTTCAGTCAACATATTGTTTCTCTCCATGCATTAGAGTTTAAATAACACTGTTTATTATGTTTTATTGTTGAATATTTTTTATTTATTTCACAAATAGAAAGGACAATTATCCATATCAAAAAGGATAGTTGTTACTTTTTACTCTTACTTACTCTTACTCTTGTGTATAGCCGCTCTAGGGGCAACTATCCGCAACTATGAATTCCTTAAAGGAGCAAAAACAGATTTTTCTTTCTTATACTTGAAATTTATCTTGAAAAAACATAGATAGCCGTCTATCCTCACACGAAGCAAGACGTGGCAAGTATTCTTCGAAACATTTTTAACGTTAGGCTACTATCCGCTATAGTAGGCAGGCAACTATCCCTTTTTGAGAGGTCGAATAAAACAGAATTTACTCGAAACGAATACTAATTATGTTTACAAAAAAAAGCTACTATAAAAGATCAAAGACCTATGTTTTGATGTACACTTTATATTATTCTTAATAAGTAAAAATGATTAAATAACAGAGCTTTTTTGAAAAGTAGGGCAACTATCCGGCTTTTACCCTATACTCACAAATATGCTATTTCTCGTGCAGCAACAACATAATTTTGCATATGTTTTTGATGTTCAATAACTGATCCTGCGTATTTCATTTCATGCCTAGGGACTTCAGGTTGCTACAAAAATTGCATTCAATTGAACTAACAATAAGTGTTTTATTAAGTAGTAGGAGAGCCAAATTAATGCACACCAGCAAGGTCTACTTTTTTCAAAGGGGGCGACTTCAGCGCCATTTTTGTTATAATAACAAATTTTTTTTTTAATTTCGAATTTTATAAAATTCACATGTAATAAAACATACCTAAAAAGTTTAAATAACATTGTTCATTTCTTTCATTATAAAAAAAAAAATTGAAATTCTGTCAAATTCTCGCCCGTTAGACCACCGGGTTTCCTCAACAGTATTGTTGAAATTATTGAATTACATTCGAATTTCTTGTCTATGAATATTATTTATGCTTGTAAGGTAAAATTTCTGGTATTCGTTCATGTTCTAACACTTGATCAATTCTGAAATTGAAAACATTTTTACAATATTCATGCGAAAAAAATCTAGTTGTTAAACTTAATAAAAATAACAAAATTATTCCGGAGGTGAAACAGACTGGGTTCATTCAAATTAGTGCATTTTATGAAAAATTATAAATATTATTAGATTTAATGTTGTAAAGACTTAGCTTTGTCTTCCATTTTGACTTGAATGCTCTTTTTCTAGAATTTTTCTTGTGATCGAGTACTAGTGCTATCGACCTTACTCCTGTAAGTATATTACATATATAATTAACAACAAAATCATATAATATATTCAAAGATTTATGAAATAGTTATTCATATGTATTTATATTTTCTTCTTATGTCTATATTATTTTAGCAGGATTTAAGAAATGGCCAAAAGTTGAAATAATAGATTCAATATGCCTCGAGTCTCATTTTATTCGAATTTATAAATTTTCATTTTAAATTACGCGCCAACAGTTAGCGCGCATGTGCAGTTATGAGTCAATCAGAAATAGTCGCACATGAATATTACTAGCAATTATCTAGTGATTTTAGTCAATATATATTAGTAAAAATCATGAATAGTGTCATATTTCATATGATTTCATCATAATAATATAAAAGTTCACGTTTCTAACAGTAAATTTGAGAAAATATCTGGCAAGAAGCAAACATAACCTCTAATTGTAGCAGAGTAAAAATACATTTGTTAAACAATTAATAAATTTTTCCAGCAATTGAAAAACGTATGTATATATATCTATTAAACATAACCTCAATTGCAACAACGTGTGTGAAATTACATAATAATTTTCTAACCGGTAAAATTAATTAATTAATTAATTAATTATTTTATTTCATCAACAGTGAATTTCATCGATAAAAAAATCAATTACAAAATGCGAGAAAAATTACCAGATACAATTAATTTTCCAAAAGAGGAGGAAAAAATATTAGAATATTGGAATAAACATAATGTATTTCAAAATTGTTTAAAACAATCTGAAGGTAAACCACGATATTCATTTTTTGATGGACCACCATTTGCAACTGGTTTACCACATTATGGACATATTCTTGCTGGTACTATTAAAGATATTGTAACAAGATTTGCTCATCAAAATGGATTTCATGTTGAGCGTCGTTTTGGTTGGGATACACATGGTTTACCAGTTGAATTTGAAGTTGATAAAGCATTGGGTATAAAAGGACCACAAGATGTTGAAAAAATGGGAATTGAAAATTACAATAAAGAATGTCGAAAAATTGTTATGAAATATGCAAACGAATGGGAAACAATTATTGGACGAATGGGCAGATGGATTGACTTTAAAAATGATTATAAAACACTTTATCCATGGTATATGGAATCCATATGGTGGATATTTAAGCAATTATATAATAAAGGTTTGGTATATCAAGGAAATAAAGTAATGCCATTTTCAACTGGTTGCAATACGCCATTATCAAATTTTGAATCTGGACAAAATTATAAAGAAGTCGTTGATCCATCAGTTGTAATTGCATTTCCATTAATTGATGAGCCTGGTGTTTCAATTCTTGCATGGACAACAACACCATGGACTTTACCAAGTAATTTAGCAATATGTTGCAATCCAAATCTTGAATATGTTGTAATAAAAGATAAAGTATCAAAAAATACGTATATATTATTGGAAATTGCACTAGAACGTGTATACAAATCTAATGATCTTTATGAAATAATTGGAAAAAGAATGGGCTCAGAATTAAAAGGAAAATCTTATGAGCCACCATTTAATTACTTTTTACATTTACGTTCAACCGGTGCATTTAAAGTGCTCAATGATAATTATGTAACTGCTGAATCTGGCACAGGAATTGTTCATCAAGCGCCATATTTTGGCGAAGAAGATTATCGTTGTTGTTTAGAAGCTGGAATAATAACAAAAGATCAAGAGGCAATTTGTCCCGTTGATAATTGTGGTAAATTCACTGAACCAGTTAATGATTTTATTGGTTTATATGTTAAAGATGCTGATAAAGAAATTGTAAAATATTTACAAGCAAATGGAAAGTGTGTAAAATATGCTGGACACGCTCACAGCTATCCATATTGTTGGCGTTCAGATACACCATTGTTGTATAAAGCTGTTCCATCATGGTTTATTCGCGTTGAATCCATCAAAGATAAATTAATAAATTCATCATCGGAAACGTATTGGGTACCAGATTATATTAAAGAAAAGCGATTTGGTAATTGGTTACGTGACGCGCGTGATTGGGCAATAAGTCGTAATCGTTATTGGGGTAATCCAATACCAATTTGGATGTCAGATGATAAAAAAGAAATTGTTTGCGTTGGAAGTATTGCTGAACTTGAAGAATTAACTGGAAAAAAAATCACTGATATACATCGTGAAAGCATTGATAATTTATTAATACCATCAAAACGACCAGGACATTCACCATTGAAACGTATTCCTGAAGTGTTTGATTGTTGGTTTGAATCAGGATCAATGCCATATGCACAAATGCATTATCCATTTGAGCATGTTAATGAATTTCATGAGAGTTTTCCTGCGGATTTTATTGCCGAAGGCGTTGATCAAACACGCGGTTGGTTTTATACACTTCTTGTACTTTCAACTGCATTATTCAATAAAGCGCCATTTAAAAATTTAGTTTGCAACGGTTTAGTATTGGCAGCTGATGGACAAAAAATGTCAAAGCGTAAGAAAAATTATCCTGATCCAATGGAGGTGGTAAATCGTTTTGGTGCTGATGCACTGCGACTTTATTTAATAAATTCGCCGGTTGTTAGAGCAGAAAATTTACGATTTAAAGAGGAAGGAGTAAGAGACGTTATAAAAGATGTATTTTTACCATGGTATAATGCATTTCGTTTTTTAATACAAAACATCGCAAGATATGAAACAGATGAAAAACGACAATTTATTTATAATGATATAAATAATGCTAAATGTTTATCAGACAATATAATGGATAAATGGATATTGTCATTTACACAATCGTTATTAATATTTTTAAAACATGAAATGAATGCATACAGATTATATACAGTTGTGCCACGACTTATTAAATACATTGATAATTTAACAAATTGGTATGTGAGAATGAATCGTAAACGTATTAAAGGCGATAATGGTTCAGATGATTGTCAACATGCATTGAATACATTATTTTGTGTTATTTATACAATGGTACGTATTAATGCGCCATTTACACCGTTCTTAAGTGAATTTATGTTCCAGCGTATGGCATCATTATTACCATTGTCCAAAGACAACAATTTAGAAAGTGTTCATTATCAAATGATTCCTGTTCCACGTACACAATTAATTTGTGAACAAACTGAACGTGCTGTATCGCATATGCAAACTGTTATTGAATTAGGACGAATTGTTAGAGATAGAAAAACAATTCCAGTTAAATATCCATTGCCAGAAATTGTTGTTATTCATCAGGATGCAGCAATTCTCGATGAAATATTGACATTAAAATCATATATCATTGAGGAACTTAATGTTAAAGAACTTACAGTAACTACGGATAAAAAAAAATATGGTGTTATACTTAAAGCTGAGCCAGATCATAAAACATTGGGTTTTAGATTAAAAGGTGAATTTAAAGCGATGATTCAAGCAATTAAAGAACTTGATGATGAACAGTTGCAGGAATTTTTGGTTAGAAAAGAAATTAATGTGAAAAATCATAAATTAGGTGAACAAGATTTACGTTTGATGTTCAGTTTTTCTGGACCAGCTGCTGATGAATTATCTCAGAGATATGAGGCTCATAGTGAAGGAGGTATTTTAATTTTATTGGATATTACTCCTGATGAATCGATGCAAAATGAGGGAATTGCTCGAGAAATAATTAATCGAGTACAAAAATTACGGAAAAAAGCTGATTTGGTTCCATCCGATGAAGCAGATGTTTATTATGAAATTACTGATGCTTCAAGTTCTTTGGCTAAAGTTATTGTTGCTTATAAAGATTTCATTGAGACTACGACAAAAACTCCGCAAAATAATATCTCATTATTACCGAAAAATGCATCGGTTATCATCGAAGAGATGCAAAAAATCAAAGGAATGAATATGAAATTGATATTAGTTAAAAAAAATACAACAACGGATATTGCTGAACCTTTTTTACCATGGATTAATGTTGTATTAGGTGATATAACACCATGGCAAGCAGATCAAGACGACATTGGAACAATTTTGTTAATTAATTCCAGAACAGGCGCGACCATAACCTACAAAAGATTGTGTGAAGAAATTGAAATAATATTTGGAATTTATGGAAAACAATATGATTTATATTGTGATGAGGATAAAATAACTGATGAAATTGATTGTTTATCACTGAATAAAAAAACTATTAATGTTATTACATCTGGTAGTAAACCAGTGGTTCTCAATCATTCAGGTCCAGCGTGTCGTTATGTAAATGCAACGTTCAATGATAAAAATACAACAGTATTGTTGGAGAATCCACATGGAAAACATTTTTTAAGTGCTTTTAATTTGACAAAACAATTATCATCGCTTTTTGATGGCACACCAAAGTTCATTGTGCCTAATTCAGAGCCATTAGTTTCTCATTTACACGGAAAATGTCTGCAATCTCATTAAAAATCACAATTAATATAATTTTTATCTTTCCATGGTATCTTTGTCTTTTATAATTGTTTAATAATATATTTCATTTGATAACACAAATGTAAATATAACATGTGACAAATTAATTATGTATGAATTTAAACAGTATTGATAAAAATACCATTGACATTTATAAATAATTTGTTTCATTTAATTATTTCCCCAAACACAAAACCTCAATATATATTCAATAAATTAATATTTATTTAACTTTTAATGCATAAAAGAATTACAATTGATTCAATATTGATCATATAATAAATAAATAAATTGATTTGTTTCGTGACAATAGTAAAATTCATGTAAAATATAATTTAGTAGAATTTTCTTTTGTTATTAAATTTGCCGAATATTTTTGGATATGACCGAATATATTTTTTTTTCTTTTTATTTTTTCAGTTTAACAAACAATTCAGAATTATAATAATATATGCAATAGATATACAACATTAATCAATAATTATATTAACTATTAAACTTTTTCATCATTTGCCATAATCAAAAAGGCAAATTTATGCGCAATTCGAATACAAATTCCTGAATTCATTATTTTTTCTTATTTAATATATCGAAATTTACGTCATTTATTCAAATATTATTTTCAATTTAATTTCAAAACAAGATAAACGAAACAAAAAATTGTAAATTAATAAAAAGAAAAACTGATGAAATTCAGAAAATTTTCATGGCAATTGTTTAAATATATATCGTGATTATAATAAATTCTTTGAATTAATAGCTCAATAGTGAATTAAAAAAATAATTTCAATAGATAAAATATAAAATAATTATTTGTGAAGAAATAAAACAAAATGCAAATATAAACGTGGAACCAGTCGCGCGTTTTTGAATTATACACTGAGAAATAAATGAAATAAAAGAAAACTTGAAAGAAGCAAATAAAATAATAACAAATATAACATTTAATCAATATTTCTGAGACTATCTCGATCAGGAAAAAAATGTCCAACAACTGATAGTGTAAATATTGCTGTGAGAGCATAAAGTGCAACAGTTGTTGTTGCAGTAAACAATTGAGCGTAATAATAACGTGAATACCATGCAAGTGCCAGTATTAATGTTAAAATACTGACAAGCAATCGACTTAAATCCCATTCGTTGTGTACAGAACTAATTCCATCGACTGTTGGTTGATTTTGAAATGATTGTGAAGACGAATAAACTGACGATGAATTATCAGATGCATTTGATGTTGATGCTGATAATGGCGAATGTACAAGACAATGTACCACACAATTATTATATAAACCACATTTTTCAAGTGTTTTACCATCGGGCTGAAGCACTTGGCCATTAAAAATTAATCGTACTCGTTTGTGTGAGTCAAGTTCAACTGCAAAATGCCGTCTAAAAATAAAAAATAATTTGAATTATAACCTCAAAAATATAATAATACTATAATAAACAAATGATTGTTTATTTTTTTTTATCAAGAGAGAAATTCGTGGATAATTATGAAGTTATTTTCTTTGATTAGAAAGATTGAATAAATATTTAAATAAATTAATCAGATATTTAATCAATTTGAAATATTTTACTGATAATGGATTTGTATATTTTTTTATATTTTTTCTTTATTTTTTAGTTTAATCGTTACTCAAGGAGATTGTTGCATTTATGAAAATACAAATTCGATTCGGACATTTATTTTTAATGAGTAACAAATGCTTTGGTTGAATTAAACTAATTTTTTTCGTATAAGTTGATTATTAAGTTAACGAATTATAGAGAAAAAAATTGGAATTTTTCAACTATTTGATAAATTAATATTCAATATATGTTCATAATATAACAATATTTGACATGAATAACCAATTAACTTGATAATCTCGCAGCAATCTCCTTAAATAAAGAAAAATCCCTAGACAATCATCCAAAAATAATTTTTGGCTCACAAAATTCTAACCAAACTTTTTTTTCCTTCTCTCTTAATTCAAACGTAAATATTATTATAAAAATAATGTTTGATTACTTTTTGAAATCACCAAGAAGCTCTTTCAGTCGTCCAGTAACTAATTTCTGATCATCATTAATAAATTTTAATTTAACCGTTATTTCATTACTTTCATTTGCGCTATTTTCTGTTACTGAATCATTATGTAATAACGATGATGATTCTGAAGTATTTGTAGTCTCAGAAACTGATAATTTTGTAGGTCTACGTAATAATCTTGTATTATTATCATTCAATGAATCCATTGCTTCAATAAGAACTTCTTCTGATGCTGCAGTTGATGTAACAGTAATCGGATTTGTTTCCTCTGATGAAACTTGTTGTGATGCTAAATAAAATTTAATAAATTATAAATTGTAATTTTCAAATTGATTAATAATTTTTCTTTACCTTCTTGATTTTCTCTAGTACAATTTGGCTCTCTTTCACTTGTAGTGTCATTGCTTGGTGTTAATATTTCTTCACTCGATTCATCCGAATTTACAGTTCTATTTTCAATTCTTGTTGGCTGTTGAATATTTGCACGAAATTCAGCAATTCGTGTACGTGTCCGATGTTGTAATATAAGTACAGTATGAATCAATGGCTGTTCAGAAATATTTGTTGAACACCAGGCAATCCATCCTGCTAATATTACTCCAACGATAATGAAAAAATTTGTAACTTCATCTCCAACTCCTTCAATTAACGTCATAATTCTTTTCCTAAAAAACAAAATATAATCATAAATACATTTATAATTTAATATTTATCTTATTTGCCATCTCATTTGAACATATATTAATTACTTAAACAAATAATATTGCAAGAATTCTTGCAGAATGTATGAAAATTTTTAATATTCAAAATTTCTTCAATTATAATATTGAAAAATGTGTCATCCAATTGAGGTTATTTATAATAAAACGTTAATAAATTCGTATCAATAATTTATCTCTTCAATATATCATTAATATTAATTAATTCACTTGATATAATGTCAAATAAATATTTATATTCACAATATTGTAACGTATTATTAGTAATAATAAATATTTTACTAACAGAACAATATATATATATATATATGTATATATTTGCATAAAAGTATTGAATAAATTATTCATATATATATATAAATATAAATATTTTTTATGACATTAAAAGATTTAGCTTAATTAATATTTAATAATATATTTATACTAACTGTTTAATTATTGTTAATTTTTTTAGTGTTTCTACGTCGTATTTATAATATTCATTTAATGTATTTGATAATTAACATTATTATTATTATTGTTATTATATTTTTACATAAGAATTTGAACAATATGTATCAGATGTTGTTGACTAGTGAAATAATTTATTCACAAATGATTAACCAAGAATATAAATACCAGTTTTCAATAATTTGATATAGAATTGTTCGATATGAAAATTGATGAAAAAAAAAAAATATAAATTTTTTTTGGAATATTTTTTCTATTTTTTTTTATATATATATTATATATGTATATATTGTTGAGAATTGGGATTTGTCAACCTCACTTTCAACAAATAGGGAAAAAGATTGATATATTTTATCGTACTATACCTAAATGTGTATATTTATTCGATAAGTATATGATATTTTTGTATAGTTTGATTATTAGAGGTGAACCTCTCATAGTGTCACATCTAATATACCATTTTTCTACTTTTCGACTGAAGGTCCCCCATTCGGGAGGTGACGGCTTTTGGAACTAATCCACTAGTACTAAAGTCGATGAATGCACCAACTAGCGGATATAATTGTTAAACGATGTATAAAAATCGATAAGGAAGAAAATAATTATACCCAAGAAGACTAGAAACACGTAATTGGCTGAAGGGAAATGAAAAGGAAAAATATATCGCTATCTACTTTACCATCTGTAAATACATAATAATGTGAATTTTTATTTTGTTTTAAATTGAAGCAGGATGTATGGTAAATATTAAAATAAAAGGTATTGATGAAATATATTCATTAAATGTTTTTTTTTGTCTTTTTTTGCGTATTTTTTTCTTTTTATTAATTAATTAATTAAAAGACAGGAGAGTACTTTACTTTTCAGTTTTCTTCGTTTTCACTGAAGCCTGTTGTG
>JAQQBS010001422.1:19671609-19685869 GCA_030347275.1 Microctonus aethiopoides
TTTCTGCTCCTCAATAAGGAAAGCACGAACAATCCTAAAATAAAAATAATTATCAATTTAAGGTTATGTTTGATTGTAGAGAATAATAAACTATTTTTGTTTTTTGAGTATAAATTTTTTACCTCTCTTTCACGCATTTGTGGCACAATACTCCACCATATACTCTCTTTACAGTCTTCTTACGTTTGCACATACGTGAACGTTCCATTGGTCTTGCCGGTTGGATACCTCTGAGTTTATCTTTGCATTGACCACATCTTGGGATCTTCTTGGGCTTCTTCAAGTATTGATATACAAGTTTACCACCCGGAGTACGAACACTGCAATATGAAAATGATTTTAATATCAATTTAAATAATTATAAAATATATTTAATAGTAATAATATGAAATACATATCAAGAATATTATTATTTTATTGTTGATTCTATGTTATTTTATTATATTTATTGACAGACGTGCACTTTACGTGTGTTGTGTATCGCCAATATCACAACATAACCTCACTTTTTGCTTGTTGTTGATTATGTTTAAATTAAATGAATAAATGATGGTAAATGTATATAATATATTTAAATTGACTGGAATAAATTGTTGAATTATTTATTTTATTTATTTATTTATTGTTACTTACACTCGTCTCCTGTTGCTTTTGGTGTTATACGACAAACGTCGTCGATAAGTGAGGCGCTGGACCATTTTTGTTCTGTAACATATAATTGTTCAAAATCACTAAATAAGTTCACATATATTTACACAATAATTATTGCGAAAAATTCGCGAATATTAAAAGTCACTTTAAATGATATTCTAATCAAGGATTGATTATTAAAAACTGGATTAAAAATTTAAGTATTACAATTAACACACACCTTTATCAGGAGCAAACGGAAAAGGGAAGGTTGAAGCTGACTGACTTCAGTCGTACTATGTTTGAACTTTCGTTCCATAACCTCAAAAATATATGTATGAATATTGTTGTTGAAGAAAAGGCTACGTACTATACCTAAATATGTATCTATTCGATAAATATGTGTTATTTTGATATAGTTTGATCATTATGGCTACATTGGTTACATAACCTCAAAAATTCATAATTATTATTAGATAATAAGCCACGCGCGTTATGTATAAATAATGTAATTTATAATTGTATACAATATAATAAATAAACAAAAAATTTGATGTATTAATTCATTACGATGTTGTCAATAATTCAAAGAAGTAAATTAAATTATTTAATTGCAAAGTATTCTACTGTGCCAAATGTTAATAAATATCCAAATGAATTAGAAATTTTAAAGCAAAAATTTATAACTGATGAATGGACAAATATTTCACCAAAAATAATTGAAAAATTGGGAAAAAACCTTCATACAGTAAAAAATCATCCATTGAATCATGTTCGTCAAAGAATTACTGATTATTTTCATAGTTATAAAAAAAATGGAAATCCAATATTTAGTATATTTGATAATATAAGTCCAGTTGTAAATGTTAAACAAAATTTTGATTCATTATTAACACCTAAAAATCATCCAAGTCGTAGTAAAAGTGATTGTTATTACATTAATCATGAAATGTTATTACGAGCTCATACAACTGCTCATTCACCTGAATTAATAGCAATGGGATTAGATAATTTTTTAGTTTGTGGCGATGTTTATCGACGTGATGAAATTGATGCCACACACTACCCTGTATTTCATCAGATTGATGGTGTTGGAGTTCGAACACGTGAAGAAGTATTTAAAAATGTTAATGACAATGAAATGCTAAAATTATTTGATCATACAGGTAAAGAAAGTGATGAAAAACAAGCAATTCACACATTGGAAGCTGTTAAAATAATGGAACATGAACTTAAATCGTATTTGGTTGGATTAGCTCAAACATTATTTGGAAAAGGTGTAAATAATATTCAATTCATTTAATATTATTTTGATAAAAATATTCTTAAAGCCACAAATATTTATATAATTTTATTAATCAAATTGCAGATGTAAAATATCGTTGGGTAGAAGACTGTTTTCCATTTACACATCCATCATGGGAGTTGGAAGTATTTTTTAATGGTAAATGGATGGAATTATTGGGATCTGGAATATTTAAACAAGAAATTTTAAATCAATGTGGAGTACCTGATAAAATTGGATGGGCTTTTGGGATTGGATTAGAAAGAATTGCGATGTGTTTGTATAATATTCCAGATATTCGTTTGTTTTGGAGTACAGACTCTGGTTTTCTAAGTCAATTTGAATTTAATGATCCAAATACATCAGTAAAATATAAGGTAAATTTATTAGAGAAAGAAAATAAAAAAAAAAGGTTAATTGAAAATTTATATTTATATATTTATTATATTTGTTTATTATTTTGCAGCCTATCAGTGTTTATCCACAATGTGCAAATGACATGAGTTTTTGGTTACCAGATAATCAAAATTATTCTCCAAATGATTTTTACGATATTGTTCGTGAAATTGGAGGCGATGTTATTGAACAAATTACTCTTATAGATCAGTTTTTACATCCAAAAACGAAAAAAACATCCCATTGTTACAGAATTATTTACAGACACATGGAACGTAATTTAACGCAAAAGGAAGTCACATCAATACACAATAAAATTCGCGAAACAATTGCATCTGAATTAAATGTTACTTTGAGATCATGAATTCATGAAAAAAAAAAAACATGTATTGTATTTTAAAAAAATAATTTTTTTTTAAGAATATAATTTAATTTCTATCTTTTTATCAAGTTAATTTGAGTATGAAAAAGGTTTTTGATATTAGATTAAGTTAAAAATGAAAAAATTGATTACAGAAATGCAGATAATATTTCTCTGTTGTAATATGTGATTGTAAATAATGAGTAAATAAAATACTATATAATTTAATTTATAGAAAGTTATTAAACAATGACATTCGTGGTCATTTTTTACATTTATTCATAATGCAATACATTCATATATATAAGCCTCTATAATTTTGTATATTTGTTAAATAATAGATTGATAAATAAAAAAGAAAAATAACTGAAACGTAAAAAAAAAAATTAATTATAAAGTAAATTTTGTGAAGAGAAATTTTTCCATTACCATGAAATTCTTTTTTCTTCTTATACCGACTTAGAAATAATATACAGCCTTTTAGCAAATCAGTACTAATCAGAATCAATAAATATATATCATAGAACTTGGTGCATTAAAGCCATAGCAAGAATTTAATCGATAATCAAAAATTGTCTTCTATGATTTTTGTTTTTTAAAACTCCCAATAAATTCTGATCGATTATTGTTCTCTTGGTGCATTTTCCATCATCTAAATAATAATTTTCATTTAATTATTCCAAAACGGCGGAATCAACTATTCAATTTTACACGATCATAACCTCAAATAAATACATCATCGCATAAAAATATCTGCAGACTTAAATAACAGTTATTTACAAAAAGAAAAGACATTTATAATTGACTTGATTATGTAAAACTATAATGGAAATACAAAAAAACAAAAATAAAACAAATGATTTACGATAGTTTTGTATAACTCGGTGGTGAAAATTTCTTTCGTAAAAATTTCAAAATATAAAGTGGCAAACATGAAATTAAAGTTATTACTAAAACTTTCCACAAAAAGTCTGTAGTAGTAATAAAATCTGCATCAAAATAATCTCTCAATACAAATAATGACAATAAATATAACGCCAATGATATTAATTCAGCAAATACCATAATATGATGCCATGTTCTTATAGTTAATGCCACCATAATTAATTCAGTTAATACAAGTGCAGAAAAACTAATTGCTACAATATGTATAAATTCATCTTCAAACATAACCAATGCTCCATACATTATAACACCACCTTGATAAATACTAATCAAAACCCACATGAAAAATGTTTTATATGAAAGAGAACGTCCTTTGCTTAATTCTTTATACAATTCCGGATATCTTATTGCAACTTCACGCGATACATCTTTATCAAGAACAAGTGAAAATACAGGAAACATTGTATAAACAGTTGCATAAAGAACCATTAAAAATCCTTGAAAAAGTGCAACTGATGATAAATAAAATACTGCAGAAAAAACTGCTTGCATTGTCGATATAATAAGCCCACGATGAATAACAAATTGACTTAAAGCAGCTGATCGTTTATAGCTACGTCTTCCATGTACCAATAATAAATTTGACAAATGACTGAATTGTGGAATAGAAAAATCTGCAGCCAATGACGCTTGTCTACCTTCTAATCCCTCAATTCCAATCCCAGCATCAGCTGTTTGTATCATTGACACATCATTTCCACCATCACCAACTGCTGCAGTTCTTTTGCCAGTGTGTTGTTGAATTAACGTAACAACTTCAGCTTTTTGCGTTGGTGAACATCGACAACACACAACGGCAGGTGAACCACACGCAAGTTCCATAAATTCTGGCCGATAATATTGCAAACAAACCTCCAATGAATCACCACTTATAACCAATGCACAATCTTGCTTCTTTCGGAATGTATTTAATTCTAAATGTGCATCAGTGCGTGTTACAACTGGTTTAAATATATGTAATCCCTGTGTACGTGCAACTAAACGTGATGATTTAGCAATACACGTTGCAGTTTCTAATTTATCACCAGTTAACATCCAAATTTTAATTCCTGCATTTCTTAATAATTCTAATGTTGGCCTAACACGATCTTGTAAACGATCCTCAACGCCAGTGACGCACAATAATTCCATTTCTCTTTCAAGACTTTCAATAACTGCTGCAACTCTTGATGGTCGATCATTAACTGCACATCTCGCAGCATTATATTTCGTTTCAAAATCAATATATTGTTCATCAGTTAAATTTTTCTTTGCCACAACAAGTGTTCGAAAGCCTTCTCGTGCCATATTTCCACATTCTTCATCCAGCCAATCATTATATTGAACAATACCTGACATAACAACATCAGCACCCTTTAAATAAAATGTTATTTCACCTGTTGATTCTTCTTTAATAATAATTCCCATACGTTTTGTCTCTGATGTAAATGGAAATACTTGAAGGATTGTATAATTAAGTATTTGTCCATTTGACAATGCTTTTAATTGAATTAAATTTAAATCACGTTTAAATAATGCTAAACCAACTTCCTCTGTCCATTTAACTAATGCAACTTCATCTGGACTTGATGCCTGATAATTTCGTGTTTGTTCTGATGCATAATAATGTTGATCTGATTCAGTTTGACTTTGAATTGATCCAGCATCACATGTTTCTACTGTTCCTACACTCATTGTATCAAGTGCATTATTTATTTTACTATTTACATCGTCATAAACAGGCGTGACATTATGACAAAGTGCTAATGCATGAACAGCCTCATAAATTCTTGTGCTCTCTGATCTACGTACTTTTCCACTTGATCCTTGAGCAAATTGTCTTGTTGGCGTATCATTTGTACCAATTGGTGGATAATAATTTTTTAATGTTGAGGTTATGTCATCAAATGTTTCTTGTCCATAAGATGCTGTTCCTAAATGTAATTTTTTAAATACCATTTTATTTTGCGTTAATGTACCAGTTTTATCGCTTAATAAATATGAAATTCTTCCTAATTCTTCTGGTATTGTTGTTGTACGTACAACAGTACCACTTATCTCTGTGTCTCGTTGTATACACCACGCATAAAATGTTTTGCCCATGTCCAAATTTATACGTAAACTAATTGGAATTATATATGAAAATAATAGAATAAAACGCGACATATAACGATACCATGGACCATTAAATCCTTTAAGACACATCATAACTAATGCAAGTCCAATTACAGCGGCAAAAAGTACTTTAGTTAATTGATTAATCTCTTGATCAAGTAAACCAATTTTTGATCTTAATGCTGAATGATTCATCAATGAACGTGTCTCTTGTCCAGTATAAACAACAATACCAAGTGCTGATCCAGATGCAACTGCTGTATTTGCCCAAAGTGTATTATCAACGCCCAAACTTTCTTCATTACTGTATTCATCTTCGCCTGTGAATGTTCCAATAAATGCATGAATATCTTTTTGTGGTTTTTCCACATAAAGACTTGCTTTGATGTCAAATAATTGTGCATCACTGTCGAGTTTTTGTGTTGCCGGAACCGCCAATCGTAATTTCCAATCAGTTTCACCATCCAATTGGTCAGTTCTCACAAAGCAAGCACCACTTTCTTCTGTTGTACGAAGTAATACTAAATCTGCGGGTACTCGTTGTCCTTTTTCGACGATAATCTAATGAAAAAAACAATAAATTAATAAAAAAAACACGTATTATAAGTGACTACCTATTTAATCTATGTATAACCTCGAAAAAATTTTTAATTTAACGAAAAATACGATGCACTGTTAAGAAATTTATGAAAAAATACTTTAAATTCGAATAAATGAGAACATAATAAAAGTATTTATTCGAATAATTAGTGTATAACCTTAAAAAATTCAAAAATTTAACGAGCAATACGGTACCTATTTAATCAATGTATAACCTCAAAAAATTTGATACACATTCATTCGCAGTGTATTAATTAAATTATTGATTATTGACATCAAATAACAATTAATAAACAATAATTATCATGAAAAATATTATATATATAATGAAAATTTGAAAGATTATATCGAAAAAATGGCATCTCATGTTTCGGTAAATTTGAAAAATGCTCAATATTTTTCAATATACTCACTCAATTTTAATATTATTTTTTTCTCAGTATACGATAATAATCAATAGAATAAACAAATAATACAAACCATGTCACCAACTTTGAGTTTTGAACTAGAAACTAATTCAGGTGTCTCAGAACCTCTCACAAGTCTATAATATTTTTGTCCATTAACTTCCTTATCTCTTTTATATCGTCTAAAATCATCAACAGCCTCACGACAAATTGTCACAGTTAAAACAAAGCATAATGGTCCCCAATAAGTATATAAATAACCTACTCTAATATCTGGTATGAATTGAGAGCAAGCCATAATTAAAAAGCATAAATTCAAGAAAAATTTAAACTGTTGATAGAGAACCTAAAAAAAAAAAAATATACAAATTAATAACCAAATTAAAAATCATATCAATTTATATCTATGTGCATATTCATATTAAAAATAAAATATAATTGGAATTAATAAATACATACCAATGGTAAGAAAGTAATGATGTTATATTTTTGATTTCTTATTACATTTGTTGGAAATTTTTCATGCATTGATTTACCAATGTGAATTGTTCTTGCTTTGTATTCACGAGGTTTACAACATCGTCGCCACATCCACGTGCAGCATCTATTAAACATAAATAATGTTAAAAAAACACGGCAATAAATACGCCAGATGAATGTTTTTACAGCCATTTCTTGATATCAATATTGTCAAACTACTATTGTCACTTAATAGATTATCTTTCGTAGGAAATGTTATCTGGATGAATCATTCTTATCATCCGGAAACGTGTCTATATACAACGTATTTACAAAGTTCTGTACAAATTTTATAATTGCAAAATATCCGGTATTCATTAGTATTTCTAAATATAAATTTGAATGACATCATTGGACTAAAATATAGAAAATAATTACTTATAACAATAGATTCCTTCATAAACCTATACCAATGATAACAAATATAAAATCAGTCGCGACTTTGATTGATTTATTTGTGTGTTTATTTACTTTATTTTCGTATCTATCATAAAAGAAAAAAATAATCTGAATCAAGAATTTTATCAGAAGAAAATGTTGATATGAAATAATGCATGAATTATTGATGCAAAAACATTGTCTTTGAATTTGAAATATCTCCCTTGGTTTAAAAAATTCTATTAACCTAAAAAAAAATTTTTTTTTTCATAATATATGCATATATACATTAAAATATTCATTGAATATATCGCAAATATTATCAAGAATTCCCCAGACAAATTTATTTCTCAATGAATATCATCAAATTCTTTATATTTGTATTCCATAGCCAATTGAGGTTATGTTCATTTGTTACTTATTCAACTTAATTTTTGGCAATTTCGAAGCACATAATCAACTATATATACATGCATATATATACATAACAACATTTATTGCTTTATTATCAATAATCACCTTGCCCAAGATGCAATACTTTGTGGTTTTGATATCAATGGAATATCTTCTTTCGACATTCGTATAACATTACTTTGTGTCTCCATTTTGTTAGAAATTATTCATCAAAATATATTTAAATAATTAATATATACGTAGTGAAATATCTAATCAGTTGATCACAAACTCAATTCAGAACATGAAGATAATATAAATAATAATATTGTTGTTAAAATGTTGTTCACAATAAACTTTTGTGATTTATCAAGCAATGATAATAATTGAATACTTTTTAATTTACGATATATATATCGTATATAGTAATAATAATAATAATATTATTATTAATGTGTAACTAATTGTGTATCACCAAACTCTTAAAAACCACTTGTATTTTATTTTATTTGATGTGCTAGAAATATATTCATTTTTTATTACGTATAATGGCTGACGATGCGCGCGCAGACAAATTATGTACGCAATTTGTAAAGAAATAAAAAGGTGAATTTTCATTTCGGCGACATAAATAAATGAATAATAAATAAAAATAATGTAATTAATAATAAATGAACATTGATATAGATAATATGTATTAAAAATAATTATAGATTTATATATTTATACTTAAAAATTAAGGTTAGGAATGGATATTTCATGTTGGTAAAATTACGGTTTGAAGATAAATGAAAGTAAATAATTTATATCTTGAATTTGTATGGAAAAATGGTTACATATCAATAAACAAACACGAAAATTATTATTCAATGTTTGTATTGGAGACAACTATACAGATATCGATATGAATAAAATGAAAAAGATTTTATTCACAGAAATATTACGCCAGAAAGCCAAATAAAGATGAGAATCAATTTCTTCATAATTCAAAATAGATATTAACTTTACGAAACTAAATCATGAACTACATCATACATCAATTCATAAAAGTTTCAACTAAAAAAATAATAGCCAAATAATAAATAAATGAACAATATTAATTTTTATTTCTATTCTACATCACAATCTAACCTCAAAAAGTTTAAGAAAGAAAACAATTGCACTAGGAAAATAATAAAAAATTAAATTTACAACAATTAGAAAAACTTAAAAATAACATGGACAAATATTATTTTACATTTTCAAATATATAAATATTTATTATTCGCTGGAAGTTAAATGAAAATTCATCTTTATGCATCGATACATCTCTAAGTCTAATGATAAAAAAAATAAAGATGCATATATACATATATACATAATAAAACCCGCCATTTTTGAATAATGAATATAAAATAAACAGAGTATGTAGTATGTACCCATATACTTTTGTGTTTTTACATACCCACAAAAAAAGTGTTTGAAAAATCTTGAACAAGCATTGATGCGTCGATTTCTTTTGATTATAGGTCTCATTGCATCATCAGTTGGTTGTAAGAGATAATCAGTTTCTTCATCCATATCAAAATTACGATCCTCCGAACTCATTCGTAATGGCATCTCTTCTAACCTCATTCTGTCCCAATGAATAAACAATCCAACACTACATCGAACTATTTTTCTAGGTTATACTCAGAAAAAATAGAAAAAAAAACAAATTGTCAATTCTTTCTCATGGATAAAAAAAGAAAACAGAATTGATGTAAATAATTTACTTTCACATGAAATTATCAGTATCAAACACACACTCAAACATCTAAACACTTGATAAATAATAAATGAATCAAAATAAGCATATATACAATTTTCTATCTACAATTTTCACATGATGAAAACGTAAATTAATATTATTAATATGTCTGTGTGTTTCGGTTGACGATTTAATACAGTTATAAATTTGGACGATGAGTTACTTTTGTATTTGAAGACATTTTTCGGAAGAACACGAATTTATTTACGCTAAAAATACATACACACATACATAGCAATGATGAGCGCTGCCATCTTACCTAAAAGAATATATCACGTGATATTACTACAGAGCATGCGTTGAAATTTTTCAAAATATTCATCATCATCAATATGATTTTATATAAAAATACTAATAATAATATGTACTGATGTTCAATTTATTTATTAGCCATAATTATTTAATCGCAGAATTTGAAATTAAATTAAATATTGAAAATATAGAATTATAGCATAACCTCAAATTTTTTCGCCAGTTCAATAATTCTAGAAGTTTCCATAGATTTATCCTGTCCTTGAATTAGAATCTTATCAAATAATTGACGACACACGATTTTATCATGAGTCGTTAGAAAATTAATTGTTAATCTAAAGCGATTACACGACGCAATTGATGCCAATATGTCGATGACAAATATCAATGTTAAACGTTGATTCTCCATTATTGTAAGAGCATGTAAACATACATTTAAAAATTCCATCAAGATATTTATTGGTATTTCCACTTGAAATATTTCCGGTAATAAATCCCTGTCAAGCAATAAATATTTTATATTAATCTAAACATTTATTGTTATACAAACAAATTAAATAACCTTGAAAGTTGTAGGAAGTTAAGTTTATTTTCAATGTCATCCATTTTTTTCCATTCTTTATAAAACTCTTCAAAACTTTTGGATACTATATAAGAATTAAATTCTTTATTTGTCGTTGATATTATTGAATTTTTTATAAACGACTGTTGATTTTCATTTGAATTTTTTTTCATCAATAAATTCCATGAAACTTTGGTTAATTCATCAGTATCCTTTCGCTCCAACGGCTTCAAATGTGCACCATTTACCTAATAATAATAATAATAATTGAATAATACTCTAGCACATGCATTAATTAATTTATTCATATAAATACCATTTGTCTGAAGTGCTCATATGTCGGAGCATTTTGTTCGATTGCTCGTAATTTAGCGTCATTCTCTAACTGATACTTGAAGTCAGCCTTGAAAGACTCTTCTAATTCCTCTTCTAAATCAACATAATTAATTGGACGTTTTAAAATACTCATGATAAATATTTTCCGAACGTTCAATAAACAATCAGCAACCAACGAAATTTGTTTATCATCATAAATAAAAAAAATAAAGAATAAATAAAACCTGGAATATCGCTACCATAGAAACGAATATCGAACAACTTCAGACAATTAAAAATAATAAATCACCAGGTCAATTATCAAAATATATCACACAAATAAATATCATATTTGCATAAACAATGACTTTTACATAACAATTATTCATAAATAAATAATAATCATTGTAATAATACGAATAATAATGATGAAATTACCAATTGAATATCGAAAATATATTGAAAAATTTGAAACTTGGATACGTAAACCAAGATGGCGACGTCATAATTATCAACATAAACGTCGTAAATATAATTTAATTGCATTAACATTGTTGAAAATTTCTGCATATGATTTTTGGCGAATGATTATATCATATGGTATGAATAATGATTATATTAAAAATTCTGAATTTAATGACTCATCGCCATTTTTACATTGGCATTCATTGCATTCATGTTTAACGACTGAAACAATAATGAACAATAATAATATATTAAGCAATGATTTATTGTGTCCACGCCTCATCAAGTGAGTACATATTATATATACAGTAATGCCATGGGCAAAACTGATATATATATATATATAATGTCGAGGCGAATGAATAACTCAATGTGATTTGTCATTTTTCTTTTCTTTTTTATTTACGTCATATATTTGTTTATTATTCAGGAATGAGAAGGGAACAAAGAGATCGAAAGAGATTGCAATACATAAACAATCAACTTATAATATTCTCTCTACAACACCAGTTGAGAGTAAATATTTTGAATTTGATTCCAGTAGTATGAATGATGAATATGATGATAATTATAATTCAACGATGGATTCATCAGCAATAAATGAAAGTTTTATATGTCAAACTGCCCTTGATACTGTAAAAAAATACAATTATAATATCAATGTTACAATTGAAGAGAAAACAAGTAATTCAGTGGTAAATAAATTGGATAGAAGAAAAAATATTAATTTGAAATTAACATCATCGTCAGGGTCATGTAAAATTACAGAAAATATTACAATTTGTTTGGATAGAACTGATAATTCAAGTCATAATATTGTTAAAGAGTGTCATGGTCCTAAATTGAATGAAAATAATTGTGAAAAACATGAAACAATATTTGTTTTTATTAAAGAAGAGAATCCTAACCTCAAAAAATGTTTTAATAAAGATAGATGTTTTGAGAGTTGTCGAAATGTTTCAACATCAACTAGTGACATTTTATCGTTATTAACAAAGGACAATGCACGTAGAATAATTGATAGTCTTCCAATTTGTATGATAAAAAAGGAATCTACATCATGGCGGTGAATTGAATTGTTGTTTGTTATATATATTTTTTTTTCTCTTGAACCGTTTATTTATTTTATCTTTCACTTCAAAGATCCGTGTTGCCTGCATGCGCTGTGAAAAACATCGAGCAAATTCCACGATATAAAAATAATTCATTGGAAGAAGTGACTGAGAAAAATAATAATCAATTTATTCCTATGAATAATAATTTAAAAATAACTGAATCATTATCAACAACGAATATTATAAAGGAAATTTCTCTTGACAGTTCTGAATCATCATCGACAAGTTCATCGACATCTCTCGATTCAGTTCATGTAAACAATTATAAATAATATCAATTTTTTTGTTTCATGCACAAAAAAAATTGTGTTTTAATATAATAAATTAAACTATTATATTATTTATTTCAGACACCGTCAATGGATTTAATCAATTGTACGATGAATAATTCAGATAAATCATTGTTTCATTTATGTAATTCTTACATTTCATCTGTATTTTCATCGTCATTCATGTCAATGCCGCCATTAATGCCAAAAAATAAATTGCAGTGTTTTCGTCGGCGTAAAAAAACCTGCAATTGTTCGTCCACTCATCAATAAAACACATGCTTGAAACGAATATTTTTATTCAAGTCACAAATTCTCCAATTAATTGATTTTATTAGGCGTACTGAAAAATTCTTCATTTTTCATTCTTGCCATTCGTTTTTTATACAATCTCTCGTGAGTCCTCTTCATCTCTAATATCTCTTTCATTTCCTCTTTATCCTCCTCCTGATGGATGATAATTTCGAATGAATTGAAAAAAATATTTCATTAACACTTTAACAATATTTATATTAACATGACGAATCAGAAAAATCGACTTATTCAACTAGAATTGATCGATTTTGAAATTTCAAAAAGAAAAATTTTCCCTACTGTAATAGCTAAAATAAACCATAGTTGTTTTTTTTTAATCTTGAAAATTACTATTTTTTAAACACGATGAACAAAAAGATAAAAATAACAAAAAAACGAAAATTTTTTTTTTCAACCCCTGAAATTTTAGAAATAAAAAATATGGCTACGTTTAATGAATATTACGTTTATACAAACTATAAATATGTTTGAATTTTTGTTTTTAAGCCAATCATTATCAACTTAACTCAAAAAGTTCGCTCAATATTTTAAAATTATAACTTAATTAATTGAGATTTTTTTTTTAAAAATAAAACGGTACAATATCAGTTCAATATAAAGTTGATAACAAACCACTTCCTCAAATGTTGATTAATTAATTGAATTGTGAAAGAAAATTCGAAAAAAAAAAAAACATTTTTCTGATTCGTCACATTTTAATAATTATTAAAAATTTTCTTTTTTTATATTTTACCGATTGATGCAATCGTAAAACTAGTGCACGTCGATTATCAGACATTGGCTGTGAATAATCCATAAGTTTTCTCAATCTCTCTGCAGGACTGACACCTCGTTCAACCACCAAAACAATTCTCGCCCACTGATAGAATAAAATGAATAAGAAAATATAATTAACAAACACATAAAATAAAAAAAAAATATGTACATATACATTTTTTTGTGGGTGATTCAAAAAAACAATTTTTTTTTTTGCGACCAGCCTTAAGGGGATCTTCTGGTCTAGAATTTTTGAAAAATTGATTTTTTTTTCTTTCTATGTTCCGAAAGTATAGTGTCTTAAGATTATATTGTGAAAAATTGGTAATGATATTTACAGTATTTCAAGTATTATAGCCCATTAAAGGTCAGCGCCGAAGTAGGTAGAAGGGGCTATTATTAACTTTAAACGCG
>JAQQBS010001422.1:19698525-19728775 GCA_030347275.1 Microctonus aethiopoides
ATTGTTTTAAGCCTCGAATAAATTTTATAAAAAGTTAGTACTCATTTGACTCTAGCGTAGCGAATGAACGTCCTTAAATCATACTTTTTTTTTTTTCTTTATGACACTGGAGAATTACGTAGATGATTTCATTTATTTTTATACCATTTTATGACGAGGACGTTCCTTATTACGTAGCAAAACTAATTTATCTATCGGTATCCATTTGCCTTTTCCTTTATTATACAAAAACGGTTCAACTTTAGTTCTCATTGCATGATCCAGTTCCGCAAATTGTTTCGTTTGTGTTGCTCTTTTCATCATGTCCACTAACAATCCACCACCTAAAAACAAAAAAATTCGACAAAAGTAATAAACAAAACAATAAATAAATTTCTCTAGTGCATTAAGTAATTTGCACTTTAAACTTCCAATATAATCAATTGACTCTATTTAAATCTCAAAATAAATTATTTTCATCCACACGATAAAATCCATTTGCAACTTTCCTTATCAGTTCAATAAATTTACCAAAAGCTTTTACCTTTGAGATCAACTAATTTATAAAGTAAAATAGAAGATGTGTCAGTTTGTTTTTTTACTCCACTAGTAACATTACTCTCAGTATTTCCCATGATGTCAAAAGAATTATTAACAGAAAAATAATTACAACAAATATATGCACCATAAAATTGGTTCGTTCACATTCAGAAATAAAAATATATTTCAAACGAATCAAAAGAAAGTTCTCTTGTGTAACCCAGTTACCATGACACCATAATATCGATCAATCAGTGAATAAATAAACCACCAGAGTCTCATAAATAAATTCACCATCTTTGCAATGGTGTGAAGTAAAAATAAATGATCAATCATAACCTAAAAAAAAAAAAAGAAAACAATCAAATATTATTATTCTACGTCTGACATATTCAATCAAAGGGGAATTTTAAGTTTTCTTTTGATTATAAAAATACATTGCGACCTCCTTTCATCCGTTGAATTATTTTTTTTCATCGTCCATTGAATTCTTGTGATTTTAATGAAATTACCAATGCAACAAATTACACTGAATTAATAAATAATAGTAAAAATTGTGTTGCACTACACAATTTATTTATATCTAAATAAATATTCGATTGAATATTTGTTTATATATTTTTCAAATCTCATTGTCAGTAGTTTTCATTACAAAATTAGTCCCTTTCCATATGTGATTGATAATACGACATTGCATCAGATTGAAAATAAAGATCTAAAACAAAAAGATAATAAAGATTAAGTTCAAGATGTATGACAAGTTGTTTTGACGCGGAATATGTTAACGATGGCGACGTCGAGGCTATTAAGTCTCACATGATATGTATTTTATAGAATATAAACGTACCTACATGAAATATATGACAACGATGATGTATATCATGTCAACTCATCATCATATATGTGTATATAAATGGATATATGTGTGTAAAACTTGTGTTTTAAATATGGAGAAGGCATTGAAAATATATTTCAAACACATGAAATCATCATTTATTGTTTTATTTTTTATTAATTCTGCAGTAGAATATATTATAAAGTATATCGGGATGGTTCATTCTCATAACGTATATTTGTCATTCTTTTTTTTTGTAACTGCGCGTGCGCAGTATCTATCAGCGCGTATTTTGAAATGTGAATTAATGATTTGGGCAGAAATTATGGATAATTTAAAAGAAAATAATTTTTTAGGGAACAAATACATTGAATGATATTAAATTAAAGCTTGTTTTCATCATTAATTGATATGAAATTGAGTTTTTAGTAGGTAGTATATAAATTTCAAAACATTTAATATGAAATAAAAAGTGGGATGTATTATATTGGTTTATAGGTTATGTTCACTTTTTGAAATGGACCGATGACGGGGAATACCAACAGTGCCTGCGCATGCGCATAAATAACTATAAATATGGAGGGAAAACGATTGAAAAAGGAATGTGGTTTAAAAGAATTAGTTCTACAGTATTTTGAATTATTAATATTATTTTAAAAGTTCACCAATTTTTCAACATTTTAATTTCATTATCTTCTTTTTATTTATATATTTATACATATTATACTAAACAGTAAAGACATTTAAATATCGATCTCAATAATAAGCAAATACAATTAAATCAATTAATTCATAATTTTATTTATAATCATTCTATTAATAATATATTAATAATAATATTTTTTTGGCTTTTGGTGGTCGAAATATCACAATGGCCATTAAATAAACGAAATAAAAATTATATTTACCAATGTTGAGTCAAATAATTGATGAAATTGAATACATAAATGTTCGCAATATAATTTAGTGCCATTAAATTTTTTTTTGGACTTTTGAAATTATCAGAAAATAAAAATAAAAATTAATTGTTAGCTATTTTTGTAATCCAATTGCCATGTAGAATATAAAGATATTTTTGGGATAATGAAAGTGTTTTTGATGCAATTGCAAATTTAACTGTGTATATAATAAAATTCTATGTATGTATAACAAACACAAACACAGACTAAATATAAAGAATTGCTGTTAATTATTTAAAACAAAATTTGTAAGCTTACTAATCAATTTACTGAAATATAAAATTCTGAATTTTTAATTTTAAATGTTCTTTATTTTTTATCTTTTTGTATGGCCAAATGAAAAATTAGGTGAAGGCCAATTTATTTTAAAAAAAAAAACCTATATATATATATATGAGAATTAATGGGGACATGTAAACTAATTTAAATACTAATTTGTCGAGATAAATTTATATATAGAGATCTTCACTGTGAGAAAAATAAATAAACTCTGTTGAAAAAAAAATCCAACAAAATTTAGAACATTTTTTTTTTTCAATTTAAAATTTTTTAAAGTGCGTTATATGCTATTTTTCTTATGTATATATATATATATATATATATATATATATATATATATATATTAGCTAAATATGTATGAAATGAGACGTAAATTTTGTTGAGTTTATTAATAAAACTTCGTACGATGGCGCTTAAAATTTATTGCTTTTATACAAGAATAAAGAGAATGTCTATATATATAGTAAACATATATAGAAACATACATATGTATATGTGATTTTGAAATAGGTGGAATTTATTGCGAGCCAATAAAATTAAAATTCCGGAAATGCGAGTGGTAATTGGAAAATAATTAATACGTTAAAAATAGAAATAAAAAATTTTTTTTTTCTTTAAAAAAATAAATAACAAAATATATGTATATATGTATATTTTTATTTTTATTTATTAGCATAATACAGTAAATCATTTAAAAAAATTTGGATATTTTGTTTGATTAAAAATTAAATATACAAAAAAAAAAAAAGTTTGGAATGAATAAAATTAAAAGTGACTAATAAAAAATGAATTATTTTTTTATCTTAACAATTAATATATATTTATTTATATATAATTATGCCGAAAGGTTTTAGTGATTTATTTATAGTGAGTGAGTGCTGAACAATAATGAAATAAATAATTGAAAGTAATTTGTTTATTTGTTTAATTGAAAAAAAAAATTGATATAATTTTTTAACGGTATTTATAAATGATTTACGTCATTGAAAAATTTATTTTTGTTTAAATTTATGTTTATATATATAATTTGATCTTATTATAGATTGAGGAGGTGGAATAAATAATAATAAATAACCATTTACAATTATTGTTTCTTTTCCTTTGAATAATGGAATTTTAATTTTATTCGAAATGGAATTAATATTGGAGTAATAAAAGTTCTAACGGTTTTCCTTTTTTTTTTTCATTCCTTCTTTTCCTTTCTTATAGAATGCACAAGATTATAGTCTTGTTTATTATAAATAATTGCGCATGTTGCATTGAACATTTATTTCAAACGTCAAGTGCCAATTTTCCGCTAATAAAAACGTTCGTTGTGACCAATTTAATTGCCATGACTTTTTCACCCGTTTATTAAATTATACTTAAATAAAAAATAACAATGAATTATAAATAAATGAATGAATAATATAAATATTAATTAAGTTATACTTAATGTTAAGTGATTAATGCAATATGAGAAAAAATATTAGAAATTTTCTACAATGTTTATATTTTATTCAAAATAGTAAAAACTAACTGTTGAATAAATTTAATAAAAAATTCTCTAGAAATTAAAAAAAGATGTATTTTATTTCATTTTTTCCTTTTCTTAAGTTTTTTATGTCCGTTTATACTTGAAAAAATTATTATTCACATTCTGAATAATTAAAATTCATAAAAATAAATTTAAAACAAATAAAGAAAATTTTTTATTAATTTTTTCAGTGTCTTAAAGGACCAATTAATAATATAGTATATTCATTTTGGAAATTGTTTGCAATTATTATTATTATTATTATTATTATTATTATTATTATTATTATTAATAATCTGAAAAAAAAAATTCTTTATTAATTTTTTTAGTAACTTAAAGGACAAATAAATATTATAAAATATTCATTTTGTAGAATTTTTTTCAATTAAAAGAATTATCACTCCTAAATAACAAAAATAATAAAAATAATCCGTAAACAAATAAAAAAAATTTGTTATTAATTTTTTTAGTTACTTAAATGAATAATAAATAATATAAAAAAATCGTTTTGTAGAATTTTTTCGAATTGAAAAAATTATTGCTCACATTCAAAAAAACCAAAATTGATATAAATAATTAAAAACAAATAAAAGAAATTTATTATTATTTTTTTTAGTTACTTAAATTATCAATAAATAATATAAAAATATTCATTTTGTAGAATTATGTCCATTTAACCCAAAAAATATTCATCTAAAATTAATTCATGATAATTAAACTCTTAAAAATATTCACATTTTTTTGCTTTTATATAATGCAACTGTCTTTTAATTATTACACGTCATTGAATCGATATTTGCATTGGTGCGTATCGCACAGACATTTCATTGATGCCAATATGAGTCATAGATTAAGAGTGAAAGATAAAAAAAAAACTGAATAAAAAAATAATGATAACGTCATCTGGAGTGACGATGACATGGTCTTACGCCACCGTGAATTCCAATGATGATGATGATATGTCAATTAAAATAGTCTGTGATTAATTCAAATGAGACGTAATAATTAATTCTATAAATTGTAAATATTATTTATATAAACATTTATTTCTCATCTTTGGAATTTTTGTGAATCTTTTAATTTGAATAAAATTTTTAAATAATTTCCAGATTAATCAAATTATTTCATGAATTTATTAATTATTATTATAATTTTAATTTTATTATCTAATTTTTTCTTTGTTGGTTATTGGTATATATTAATATTATAGTTAACAATAATTATATATATGTACATATGAATATTTATTGTTATTCACAATTGATATATTAATATATTAATACAATCATTCTTTAATTTTTTTTTTATTATTAAGATTTTTGTTCGTATTATTAATTTATTAAATTTATATTTTTTTTTATTATTTTGTTTTCATTTTTGTTTATATACCTAAATTATATTAAATAATGAATAGATATTTATTATTCTTTAAAATAAATAAATCAATTTATCAATTTATTTATTCTTTTATTTATTTATTTATTTATATTTTTGACTCGATCCTTATTTTTATTTTGTTTATACACTTATATTATAAACAATAATAAATATTTAATTTATGTTATTCATAATTAATACAATAATATATTAATTAATTAATTCTTTCATTTTTTTATTAAAATTTTTTTCATTTTATTTATTTATTAATTCTTAATTATTTTTCTATTACATCGTCTCTTTATTTTTCTTCTTACATATATATATATATCATATAAATAAATATAAATAAATTTATTCACTATTATTCACAATTAATATATATTTATTAATTTAATAATTCATTCATTCTCTCATTTTTTTTTTCATTATTTAAAATTTTTCTCATATTTATAATTTATAAATTCCACATTTTTTTTTCCATTCATTGTTATTTATTTGTTCATAAACCTAAATAATATTAAATATTCAATTCTCTCATTTGTTTAGTCATAATAAAAATTTATCTCATATTATCAATCAATAAATTCTTCATTTATTTTATTAATTTTATTTATTAGTTTATAATAATTAAAAAATGCCCTAATTTTGATGTGATTCTTTTTTTTTTATTTTTTTATTTTTATTTACACCTTATCGCAGCGAAATATATTTCGCGATGAGCGCCAAGTGGTTTTCAAATCGAATTGTGAATTGTGATAGCTCCGCGAGAGGTTTTCGAGTTTAATTTCAGTTTACCTCTTTGCTACTGAGCATTGAAGAGTGAGGGTCAGTGCGGCTCGTGCTTTCAAGCCGCTAACACACAGCTTGCAAGTGTATTGTAAAAATAATTGGTGTAATCGTCGTGATAAAATTATTATTCATTATATTTTTTTTTTTAATTTTCTTATCGTGAAAAAAATTTATTTATACATAATTATATATATTTTTTTTTATTGTTATTTATTTTATTGGTGGTTCGAGGACTTTTTATTAATTGGAATCCAGGACATTTCTGTTCAACAGATTTATGTAAACAATAAAAAAGTTAAAATTCAGGTGAGAAAAATTTATTTAATTAATTAATTTTTTTTTTTAAATAAAATAAAAAAATAAATACAATTTTCTTTTTGTAGTTTTTTGTTTCTGTTCAATAAATTAGTAAAAACAATAAAAAAAGGAAATTCAGAAAAAGAAAAATTATTGCAATATTTTTTTGTTTTTTTGAAAAATATAAAAAAATAAATAAATACCAATTTTTTCTGTTTATTTTGAGCGCGAAATTGAGAATTATCAAGTGGGATTTGTGATAATAATTATAAATTATAATTGAATAAACAAATGAATTGCAATTAATTTCAGACAATTAATTTATTAAAAAATAAATTTATCTATTTTTATAAATATTCTTTTTTTATATAATATTATTATTTTTTTTTTATATAATATTCTTCTTTTTACTTCCGGAAATACTATCAAATTTGTTTCATTTGTTTATAAGTAGATAGAAAATTTATTTGTTTATAATTATGAATAAAAAAAAAAATAAAAAAACAAAGAAATATAATTTTCTCTTTGTCTTTTTCTTTTTCTCATTGTGAAAATAACAATTATAGAGAAGAATTTGAGATAATAACTACAAATTATAAAGAACAAAAAAAAAGATAAGAAAAATTTTCCACAATTAATGAAAAAAAAAAAAAAAATTAATTTTTATTAGAAATTTTTCTTTCTTTTTCCGAAAATATTAGTTCATTTATTTTATGATTTATAAATTAATGGAATGTTTATTTATATAATTATAAATAAAAATAAAATATAATAGAGTAAATAAAACAAAATTTTTTCCTGTTTTTTTTATTTTTTATTCTGGTGTAAAATTAACAAATATTAAGAGAAATCTATAATAATAATATAAATTTATAAACAAAAGCAAAATAAATTGTGAATAATTTTGCACAGTTAATGAGAAAAATAAAATTGATTTTTATTAGAAATTTTTTTTTCTATTTCCGGAAATATTAGTACCTAAATGTGTTTCATTATTTATAAATAAATGAAATATTCATTAATATAACTCAAAAGAATCATGAACAAATTAAACATACATGACATAATAAATTAAATTCCATTAAAAAATTATCGAGGACAAAAAAACGATTAAAATATTGATAAGTCAAGGTTTTTTTTCCATTATTTTTGTCTTACTCATAAAGACATTTTTTTCTTTTTTTATACAACATAACTTTTGATTCTCGTCATTCGAACACAAAATCATTGAGCCGCATATAAACATACATATAAATAAATGATGAAATAAATGTCAAACCATATAAATTAAAATAAAAATTGGCATATTTTATATATTTCCATTTTATTTAAACATATTTAAATGACACATTCACGAATATAAATAAAAAACTCATCGATATATATTAATAAATTTCAAAAAAGAAAAATAAGAAAAAAAAAAACGTACGATACTTATATTTTTTATACATTAAAAAATTTTGTAAATATTATTTACTCATAATAATAATTTATAAATCATTATAAACAATGTTTGAGTTTGAAAAAAATTGTCTTTTTCTTTTTCTTCTTTTTCTTCTCAATTTTATCCAGTGAATTTAATCATCGGTTATTATTATATCTCTGTATAAAAAAAAAATAAGTAAACGGTAAAATAATTCTTAACTATTAATTTATACCACTAATAAATTTTCTCCGGATACTCCGTGAAATTAACGTTTATTCCATATCAACAATTACTCCAGATACAACAAAAAAAAAATGCTTCGTAACGTTCAATTTACTATTTAAAATATTTAAAAGCCGATTATTTAAAAATAAAAATAGTAAATAAATATATTTTCATAAGATAAAATATTTATGAAAATTATCTGAGGAATTGCAACGCTTTTTATATTTTTTTTTTTATCTTTTTATACACTGGCACAACGTAATAATATCTGAAATTCGTCTCATATTTATTTGCTGGGAAAAAAATTAACTTCTCTAAGCAAAAAACAAACAAATTCCATAAAATAAATATAAATATAAACTAAATATATTTTTATTTATGTTTCATAATTTATTTATATTTATATATGTATGTTGCGATGGAGTTTTAATTATTTATTTATGTTGGAAAATATTTAGAGTGACGCGAAAAATTTTTTATTTTACTATTAAACAGAAACAGAGACGCCTTAGAGTAAATCTTAATTAATTGCGGTGTTAATTAAGATTGGTGTCGTTGATAAAAATATTGTTTGATCCAATGTTGGTATGTTTACATGAAAACAAAAATTATTTATTTATTTATTTATAAATGTCTGTTAGAATTTATGGGTTAATTTAATTAAATAATTTTTTATTTTTAGTCGTTTTATTTGTTGATTTGTGAGAAAAATTTAAATAATGTTTGTGATTATAATATTGCTCGTATATTTTTTTTTTAGTTTGTTCATGTGGTATTGTTTGGTGAGATGAATATTGTATTTCTTAAGGTGTAATATTTTTTTTTTATGAAAATAATGAATGAACAATAGAGAAAATAAGACAATGGAACAGTTGAAATTCGAAGTCATTGAAGAAAAAAAGAATAAAAAAATTAAATATACAATAATATTCAGCAGAAATTGTTAAATTATCGAAATTTAATATATAAATAAATCGAAAATATATATATATATATAGATATGATTTGGTTGGTTGGTCGGCCGAGTGGGAAGATGAAAAGTCTACCACGCGGACGGCTCGGGTTCGAATCCCGGCAGAGCGCAATATTTTTTCGGAAGAAAAAATATTAGCCTCGTTGGATCAATCTATCTAATTCTGAAAAAGCACCGATTGTATAGAGTTGACTTGGTGGCAGTTCTGTAAAGCGGGAGGCCAGCTCATACGAGGAGTTGAGTGGTCGGCTGTACCTATAGTGGGTTTACTGCAATTTCCCAGTATCGAGTGCGAATGCGGGTACTTCTAATATAAAGTCGGCTGCCACCGCTGAAAGAGGATTTAAGTTGGGTAAAAGAGACAAAAAAGTGACATAAGGAGAGATGTAAAGGAGTCGCAAGAGTCATATATCTATAAAAATCACTCTTATATAGATATGATTTTGAATTGTGTTTCGATTTAAGAAAAAGAATAAGAAGAAAAAATAATCAAAATTTTTTTTTTTTTTTGATATGACTTTGTGTGATAAAAAATTTAATTATAGTTGGATTTTTGAAGAATTCACAATTTTAGTTAGGGAAAATATTTGATAAGAATACAGAAATATTACACAACAGTTCAAAGTCATCTTTTTTAGTGAAAAAATTTTAGACAGACGAATTGGAATTTTTTTCTTTAGGTTAGAATTTTTTTTTTCATTGAATTTTTAATTTCTGTGATATTTTGCTGACTTAGAACTATTTAATTAAACTATGAATCACTTTTCTATACATATTATATACGTACAATTGTTAATTGATATAATATAAAATTAATTTGATTTTTTATTGAATAAAATATTGAAATTTATTGAGGGGAATAAATTTATAAAAAAAAAATATTTTCTGCTTAGATATTAAAGGAACATATTTTGTATAATTATAATTAATTTCTGAATGTTGTTTTTGAAAGTTATTTGTATTTTTAACGTGTTTTAAAACTGGAGAAAGAAATGAAAAATTGATCATTTTCGAGTTGGACGTAAAATACGATTTTTTGAATGGAAACTTCTGTATATTATATTTTTATCTGTTAGAACTTTAAGTTTCAAACAAAAGAGCTTATATGGAATTTTCTCCTAAAATCAAAAATAACAGAGATATTCCAATTTCTAAAAAAAAAAAAAAGTCGTCCCAAAATTCACGCAAGATTTCGAGTGTTGCCAACGTGTTATTGCGTGAATTTTGGGACACCAATTTTTCCGAAATTGTAATATTACTGTTATTTTTGACTTTAGGAGAAAATTCCATATGAGCTTTTTCGTTCAAAACTTGAAATTCTATCAAAATAAAAATATAATAAATTATCCAGAAGTTTCCATTCAAAAATCGTATTTTCCGTTCAAACTCAAAAACGCAATGATCAATTTTTTTTTCGATTCTTCCATCTTAAAGAGCGTTAAAAATACTAATAATTTTTTAATTTAAACAATTTTGTATCTTTAATAATAACAAAGTTATCAATAATAGACATTTAATTTGGTTAACTCACTTTATATAATATTTATATGAGATACATACCGTATTAGATATTAGTCGGTTGGTGGCGCAGTGAGTTTGTGCTCAGCGTTTCACGCCAACGGTCAGGGTTCGAATCCGCCTTTAGACTTAAAATTTTTCTCTAGTTTTTTAAAGAAAAAAAATAACATATAAATATAATATGGTTGGTTATCGTGTCTACCATAAATTTATGTACGCATCATTCAATGAATAATTAGTTCCGCATATAGAATCATGTACATATGAAATTTATTAGCATTCTGTAACAAAATGCAGATGACAAGACTTGTTTCATCCTCTTGAGATTGCATTAACGTAGGCGTGATATATAATTGCATAAATAATACATACATGCATATTTATTAATATGTAACATTTATTGTATACGTATATAGTATATAAATAAATACAAACGCCCACTTGTTGTTAATGAAACAAAATGGGTCAAGAACGTAGTTTGTTATGATGCCAACTAATCGCTCTGCTTTGACAAAGTGACAGACATTTAATTTTCTTTTTTCACTCGTCTTCATTAATTCATTATTATTATTTTTCATCTTAGATGAAATTCACTAGAATTCCAAATTAAATATTCATGAATATATGTGAGTTATTTGAATTAATGTGATGGAATTGATTTTGATTGTGAATTTTTTTACATGGAGGAAAATATTAATTTTTTATTTTTTTAATTATTTTTTGTTGTTAATTATGTATGAGGATTGAGAACTTTGTTTATGTAGAATAATAATTATTTATTTTTGTGGGTGATTTGTTAAATGATTAATTTTATTGTTGTGTTTGTTTATTTAAATTTTTTGGGGTGTGAATAATTTTATGAGGTTTTTATTTTTGTAATAATAATAGATAATATTTAAATTTTGCATTAACTTTCTGGATTGTTTGTTGGGTTTATTGTTGATGAAGATTGTGATTTTTATATTTTGATTATTTGTTTGCAATTAGTATCAGAATTTATTGTGAAATATTCCGATGAGAAATGAAATTAATGAATTAAATTTTTTTTTGATTTAAAAAAAAAGAAAATGTTCGAAGCATTATTATTGTTTTTATTATTCATTTAGTTTATAAAAAAGGCATTTCATATTCTCCATTTGACAAAACAATAGTTTTTTAAACCAGAATTAAAAAAATACTAAAAATATCAAATAAATTTTATTCGTTTATTTTTCAGTAAATTTCTTTTTTATAATTTTTTCAATAAACTAATTAATACAATATAACAATCTGTAAGTTGATAGTTATAAACATAATACATACAAAATAAAAAATAATTTGTTAATGAGTTTTTTGTAATAAATTTTAATTTCGTTGAAATTGATCGAACTTCATTAAATAAATTTTATTTTTCACACATCAATAATTAATTTACTGATGATAAATAATTTAAATAAATCTCAACATTTTTTTTTATATGCTTCAACAATGTTTTTATAAATGAGAAAAAAAAATCGGAATAATTATCTCTTTATTTTGTCATATAAAAAAATAAATAAAAAGAAAGTTTATAATTTTTGTTTAACGTTTTTATCAGGATGTGGTCGAGACAAAATTCTGCAGTTGGTGCCATTTTATTCGTCACAATTGTTGTATCAATTGTTGATGCAACCCCAGACTATACAGGATTACCACGAGGTCCATATTGTGCAAATAGATATGAAGCTGGTCGTTGCTGTTCAGGCAGACGTGACCAATGCAGTGCACCAATATTAAATACACTTTGTTATTGCGATGATTTTTGCAATAGAACTAGAGAAGAAGATTGTTGTCCTGATTATTGGTCACATTGTATGGGAGTAATTTTACCAACAGAACCACCCCTAGAAGAATTCAGACGTAAATATAAAAAAAAAAAAATAATAATAAGAAAAAAAATATTCATAGAATTTTTTATTTATTTATTTTATTTTATTATTTTTATTTTGTTTATTTTTTTTCAGAATGTTTCTTTAAAGGGAAATATTACGAACACGGTCATACTTTTAAATTGAATTGCAACACTTGGTAATTAATAAAATAAACAATTTGTTTAATTAATTTTATTATTAATATTTTTGATAATTGTTTAGGGTGTATGATTGAATCTTTAAAATTATTGCATGGGTCATTTCGAATTTGTTGCAATAATGTACGGAAAAATTGAAAAAAAATTTTTTTGGATTTAATTTTTAAATTTGTTTTTAAAAATTTTCGTGAGTTTGTTGATGAATTTTTTATTAAATATTTTTTTTTTTTTTTTTGATGGGGAATTTTGAAGACTTGAGGAAATTAAATTTAAAAAAATCGTGAATAAATGAAGAAATTGAAATTTGAATTTTTTATATATTTTAACAAAATTCAAAATTTATCATTTTTTTTTCTTTTTATTTGTTTTACATTTGACAATTTAATTTGCATTCATTTATTCAGATGCGATTTCTGTCACTTTTTGTCATTCCGATAAGAAATTGTAAATTTATTTAAATTTTAAAAATGCGAAATTCAAAATTTGACTTTGAAATTTTATACAAATATTCAAATTCTAACATTTTCCAACAAATCAATTTTAGTTTAGATATGAAAATTATTTAATATATTAATAAAAATTATTAATAAAATTTTAATTAATTACTCTATCTCATAATTAATTAAAAAGAAAAAAAAAACTAAATCAAATTAGTTAACCACTTTTTTATTAAAAATTAATTTTAAATTGATCAATTTGTTTCAATTTTTGTTTTGTTTTTTAGTAAATGTTCATCACTGGGAAGACGAGCTGAAGTATTATGTGAAGAAAATAGATGTTTGATTGAAAATGATATAATTGACGGATTAAATTATGAATCACAAGATTTGGGATGGCAAAGTGGGAATCATTCAGAGTTTTGGGGAAAAACTCTTGATGATGGTATTCAATTACGATTGGGAACTTTAAATCCATCAAAATCTGTAAATAATTAATAAATTGAATATTAATATAAAAATATCCAGGGCTATACAAATGTAATGTCTATCATTGTTTAAATTAGCAAACTATTTTGTATTTTTAATGCTCTTCAAGATGGAAGAATGAAAAAAAAATATCGACCATCGCGTTTTTGAGTTTGGACGCCAAATACGATTTTTTAAATGGAAATTTCTTTGTATTATATTTTTTTTCTGTTAGAACTTCAAGTTTTGAACCTTAAAGCTTATATGCAATTTTCTCCTAAAGTCAAAAATAACGAAAATATTTATATTTCTAAAAAAAAAAAATTCTTGCCTGAATTTTGGGACAACCTTTTTTTTGAAATTTGAATATCTCTGTTATTTTTAACTTTAGGACAAAATTCCAAATGCGTTTTTTTGTTCAAAACTTGGAGTTCTAACAGAAAAAAAATATAATATAAAGAAATTTCCATTTAAAAAATCATATTTCGTGTCCAAACTCAAGAACACAATAATCAATTTTTTTTCATTCTATCATCTTAAAGATCGTTAAAAATACTAATAGTTTGGTAATTTCAACAATTTCGTATCTTTGATAATAACAGAGTTATCAATGGCGGACATTTCATTCAGATAACCCTACATTTCAACAATTTTTATACACATAAATATAAAATGATAAAGTTAAATTTTATAATCAAAACTAATTCATAATCTCCTATTAAAAAGGTTTATAAGATGACACCAGTAAGAAGAATTTATAATCCAGATGCATTACCAAGAGAATTTGATTCAAGAACAAAATGGCCGCGTGATATTTCTGGTATTAGAGATCAAGGATGGTGTGGTGCATCATGGGCAATTTCTTCGGCAGATGTCGCGTCGGATCGTTTTGCAATAATGAGTAAAGGAAAAGAGGCAGTTAAATTAAGTGCACAGCAATTAATTTCGTGCAATAATAGAGGACAACAAGGATGTAAAGGCGGATATTTAGACAGAGCTTGGCTTTTTATGCGCAAATTCGGGTAAAAAAAAATTATTATATATCTATAATTCGCTATATATACAGTCAAATCTGTGAATTTTTAAATATTTGAATAATTCAAAAATTTTTCCGTTACTTTTTTTTCGCAATTCACTTTATTTTTTTATTTTCAAATTTGATTGGAGATAAAAATTAATTGCAAGGAATAAACCAATAAAATTCAGTACAAAATCAAATTTTTAAAGGTGTAAAAGTCTCAAAAAAAAAATTCTCGAAAATCGTATTTTAATTTTTCAGTTTGTTCTATTTTTTTTTTTTTTTTTTTTTGGTTTTTGAGAATTTTTTATTTGTTATTTGGTTTTTTTTGTATTCAAACGATTTTTCGAAAAAGTAAAATGTCCACGGTTTTGGTGGTTTTTTGCGGGAATTTTCAAAATTACAAAACGCAGTTTTATTTTTATTTTCATTTTTTTTTTCAATTGTTTTTTCTTCTGGGTATTAATAGAATAATGAAATTAGTTTAATGAATTTTTATTAATTTTCATTTGCCAGAAAAAAAAATTCTAGGTTCCAGATGGAAAAATTTACCACCATATAAATATTTTGTTCATTTGTATTTTACTGAAATGAATGATTGTTCATAGATTGGCGGAAAATTATTGTTATCCTTGGATTGGAGAAAATGGCAAATGCAAACTTCGAAAAAAAGCAACTTTGAGAGACGCTGGATGTGAACCAAAAAATCCATTCAGAAAAGGATTATATACAGTTGGTCCTGCTTATCGTCTTGGTAATGAGACTGATATAATGCAAGAAATTATTTATTCTGGTCCAGTACAAGGTAAGAAAAAAAGATGAAAGAAATTTTTCTCCAATAATTCAATTTTTTGAATTTTGTTTGAATATTTCTATTTGAAATTTTTTAAAACTTTACAAATTTTCATGAATTCAAATATTTATCTGAAAAAATTTAGAAAATTCCTTTGATAATTTCATTTTTCAGTCATTTAATAAAATTTCTCTGAAATTTTTCATTATCAAATTCTTCAAAATTCTGAGAATAATTTTTTTTTGCAAATTTCTAGAAATTTAATCTAATAATTCCAATTTTTTAATCTTGTTTGGATATTTCAATTTAAAATCCATCAAAACTTAATAAACTTTCATTAATTCAAAAATTTTTTTAATTTTTATTATCAAACTTTAAAATTCTTAGAATAATTCTGTGTAAAACTTCAGAAATTTTCCTCTAATTAAATTATTTGAATTTTGTTTGAATATTTCAATTCAAAATCCTTTAAAACACTACAAATTTTCATAAATTCAAATATTCATTTGCAAAAATTGCGAAAATTCTTTTGATAATTTAATTATTAGGTCATTTAATAAAATTCCTCTGAAAATTTCCATTACAAACTCTTCAAAATTCTGCAAATCTCGAAATCCACAGAAATTTCCAGTAGAATTTTGAGGATATTTCAAAATGAATATTCTACATTCTCAAAAAAAAAAATACAATTATTAAATTATTGTAGAGAATCATTCTCACATTTATGAATAAAAAAGAAAAATAAAAAACAATTTTTCTTACATTTATCTAGAATCTTAACAGCTGAATATTGAATTAAATTACAGCAACTATGAAAGTCTATCAGGACTTTTTTGTCTATCATGGTGGGATTTATAGACATTCAAAATTAGCAGAAAATTATCGTACTGGTTATCATTCAGTCAGAATAATTGGATGGGGTGAAGAATTCTTTGGAAATAATCCGCCTGTAAAATACTGGGTAAAAAAACAAAATTAATTAATTAATAATCCTCAAATAATATTCTCCAATTTCCAACTAACATAACCTATAAATTTTTCAGATTGTCGCAAACTCTTGGGGAACTCACTGGGGAGAAAATGGTTTCTTCAGGATCCAAAAAGGCGTAAATGAATGTGAAATTGAATCATTTGTCCTTGGGATTTGGGCAAAAACTATTTAACTAAAGCAATAAAAAAAATAAATAAATTTATATAAAAATTTTCTTGTTACGATTGATAAAGGCATTTATATTTGCATCTGTTGGCTCATTTGATCTATCGAATTATTATATTAATGATCAATCAAATTATATAGCAGCCTTGAGAACGATGCAGTGATAATTTGTCCTATTTTGTACGTAAAATTTTAATAACTGAAAAGAAAAAAAAAATCCATTATCACCGGTGGATTTTTAACTATCAAATATAGATCTCGAAAATTAATATTTAATCACTGATACCAGTCAACTTGTTGTATATTAATAAATAAAGTGATAGTTAACTAACTAAATGAGAGTTTCTGATTCAAAACATGACAATTATATTAAAATATTCAAAATCACTTCAATATATAGTCTATTAATTTAGATAAAATCGAAAATAAAAACTCCAACAACGAACATAACCTCAAATTTTGTTCTTTACGAGTGGAAATAATTAGTCAACTAACTAAATAAGAGTTTCTGATTCAAAACATGACAATTATATTAATATATTCAATTAATTTAAACAAAATCGAAGATAAAAACTCCAACAACGAACATAACCTCAAAATTTCTTCTTTACTAATGGAAATAATTAGTAAAATAATCAACGACAATTAATTTACAAAAGTAATGTTGTTAATGAAACATTTATTCCTCTCAGCATTAATCATTATATTAAAATGCGTAATACACATCGGAATAAAATAATAAATATCTATCGTTTTCGGCGAAGTGATAGTGAATTTCTCCTGAGCCAAGCTGCACGTCGTGATCCACCGTTTGTCTGTGAGAACCGATGACCTTTGCCCAATCCACGTGAGCTCTTGCCAGCTGAAGTTTTGCCACGAAGTTCGCGATGTTTGTGTACAGCATTGCAAAGCCAATTTACTTTCGGGTCATTGCGAATTGCCTAAAAATAAAATGAGAATATGATTAATTTATTAGAATTAATATCAGCATATGAGAATAAAGTATTGGAAAATTTAATTAATTTATCTAATCATCAGTTTCGGTACATATCATCATGAATTTTCGGATAGTGGTGCATGTACTGTTCATCATGTTGAATAATAAAGTAAAAATTAATTGAAATGATAATAAAAATTTGATATAATTTACATTGTGTGCAGGATCCACAAGTATGATTTCGAAATATTTGTACGATGAATCCTGTGCCACCCAATAGCTGTTGAGTACTCGAAGACCACCACATCGACGGCCAACACGTTCCTAAAATGGTCCAGCAAAAAAAAAAAAAAATTTTTTTTTTATTAGTTCAGGAATAAAATAATAAATGTTTTTAAATTATATTATTATTTGTCAGACATCCAAGGAAGTAAAATCAATCACAGAAAATCTTTAAGTTATTGATAGTTATCATCATTTTAGACTTTTATCTTCAGAGGAAATAAACCGGGTTGTGAAATTCAAGCATTGAAATTTGAGGTTATGAAACGAATTATTATCAAATTTTACTCAGTGAGCCGAAATAACTGTAATAATATTCCAAAATTTTGCAATAGCATTTGGAATTTTTAGGTTAATGTAAATTTTAACGATATTTGAAATGATTTTTCATTATTTCTATCCACAAATTTTCATTCAAAAATTGAATATTCAAGAACAACGGTTAATATTTCCTTAAATAAAATACGTAAAAGCTTTATTTTTATACCTCAGCAACAGATTGGAGTTTTCTTGTGGGCTTCAATTGATTCACACCATGGCTTTTTGGTTTACCATAGGTAGCACCTTTGGGAACTTGGCGTTTACGTCCACCACGACGTACACGAATTCTGAATATAACAAAACCTGCAAAATTAACATTAAAAAAATGATCATCACATATTTATTCAAATAATAATCTTCTCCATTATTCAACAAAATTCTAACATTGAAATAAAATTTTTCGTCACACGTGCAAAAATGTATATTTCAACCTCATGTTTTTAGGTTAGAAAATAATAAATGATCCAAGATTCAATAAAAGTAAGTAGAAAATAAGCTCTACAGCAGAATTTTAAGTAATAAAACTCTACAGCAAAGTATTTTACTACAAACAATCATGAAACCATGGTCAATTTATCATTTTCTAACCTAAAAATACAAGAATTGAAAATTACGAAACTAAATGCACATAAAACAATTTATGTAACTTTGTAAAAATAGGTAATTACTACTTAGACAATAAATTATTTATCAATTACAATCAGACGGTACATATCTTCATACTTTCGTAAGAGTGGTGCATGTACAGTTCATCATTTCATAATATAAATTGCAATAAAATACCATCATGTTTGAAATATTTAATTTAAATTAATGAAAGTACTTGAATTATACTTTCTACATTGATATTACCTTGCTTAGCTTTGTATCCTAGACGACGTGCTTTGTCTGGTCGTGATGGTCTTGGTGTACGATGCAACTTTGTCAACTGACGATATTGCCAGCAACGAACGCGAAGCAAAAAACGAAGTACATCACTTTGTTTTTTGCGATAAAATTCTTGCATATATCTATACGCACCCATCGTGAGTACCTGTAGGAATTATAAATAATATTAGTAATTAATTATCAATGCATGTAATTAGAACGTGTGGTTTTGGTACGAAACATGTTTGAGCAAAGAGGTTAGGAATAAATATTTTTTTAATATGAATTTAATTCAAACAACGCGATATATTATAATAAAAATCACTATGGAATATTATTTAAAACATTATTAAAAATATTATATCACTAAGACCGATTGTTAATAATGATCGGATGCTTGTGATGAATTTGGATTATTAATTTGCAGCACTCACCTATCACGATCAGTAAACGCGGAAAAGAAGGGCCACTTTCATGAATAGGGGACCCTCATATGTGTAAAATTTACTAGATAATGTAGTCGATGGTAGAAATTTATACTAAGGCGATTGTGTCGCCCTCTTATGAGTTGGTGGCAAAAGTTGCAAACACGAATTTTTAAATGTTGTAAAGAATATGAAGAAGAAAAATTACTATCATTATAAATATTGTTTCTGTATTATAATTCTAGCCTAACTGATTTCAATTAATATAGTTATTAATTGTGAATATTATTATTGGAAATTATTTGATAATTCAATAATAAATTAAATAAAGTGATGCTATATTATAATAGAGAAAATTTTATCTGTAGGTTATAATGTGAAATATTGTACTGTGTTGGTACATAACCTCAAACCGGTATGATATATTTTTAATTCCCCAATAGCATTTGGTGCACTCCACCAAAGGTTATACAGGGATTTACATGAAAATGCACTAGGTGCATGCACCGTGCACGATCGGTGCATGCACTTGGCTAATGGGGTTATTATATATTTGAAAATTAGAAAAAAAATACATTTGAAATGATAATTTTGCTTTGTTTTTTTTTTGTGGAAATTAATGATAATGAATGATAATATGATGGATTGATTTCGTAAATTAAACTAATTATTATAAAATTCAATTTTTTCAGATTTAAAAATTCTTAATTATGATTATTTTAGTCACAATTAACTTAAACAAATTGACAATTACACATTAATTTCATCTGATTTGAAATTATTTCTATAAATTTCTGGAGAAAATTTTTTTTTCAATATAAGTCAATTTCTTCCTTACCGACAGTCTACAAGAAAGAAAATTGAGTAACAATTATTTATAAATTATTATCATAGAAGTTGACAATGAAATTTTGTCTACATATATACGTTCTTAGAGACACTTTTTTAATGAATAATTATTCAAATAACTAAATAAATCATAATTTTTCAAATAATAAATAAAATTATTCGCATTTTTAGGTTATGTCGGTTTGAACAAAGGCTTTTGTATTTTCCTGATGTCGATTTCAACGCAGAAATTTTATTTTCTATATTCAATTTGATGAACTTGCATACACACAAACACATACTGTCACAAACGCACATTTATGTCGTGTAAAAAAATTATTCTATAGGTGTTCGTGGTGTGCGGTCTGCAATGACGTCAGAATAAATATTCTATGGAGTTAATAAAAAATTGTAATTCCAAAATTAACATATCCATATCAATAATAAAAGACTATCAGTTATCACTTTGTGGAATATAAATATTTGTTCTGAAATATACAATAAAAATGCCGGTAATTATAAAAAATTTATTATCAAAATATTTTTATATGAATTCAATAATAATTATTTTTTTTTTTTGTGTATTTTTGTCAAAATTAATTATATGTAGGGTGTTAACAAATGTTATTGAATTATCTTTTAGGCGTATCATTCAAGTTTTCTGGCAAATAAAGCATCAATTGCAAATATGGCACTTCTTCCATTGAAAACAACTATTCGTGGACCTGCACCAATATGTCCAACAAATACTGAACTTGATATTATTGATGAAGCACTGTATTACTTTAAATCCAATGTATTTTTCCGAACTTATGAAATTAAGGTGAGTTAATAAACAATTCATTATTGTAATCAATGTATAAATAAATATAAATGACTAAATAAAATAAAATAAAATTAATTTTTCAGAGCGAAGCTGATCGAGTATTAATATATATTATTTTATATATAACTGAATGTTTAAAGAGATTGCAAAAGTGTCCAACACAAAATCAAGCTATAACTGAAATGTATTCATTGGCTTATTCCAAATTTGATATACCTGGAGATCCAGGATTTCCATTAAATTCAGTTTATGCAAAACCAGATACTCCTGCAGAAGCTGGTGAGTTTGAATTAACAATTATAATATTGTTTATTTAGATATATATTTTTATTGTTATTGAGATAAATATGATTAATAAATAATTTGTAGATCAAATGCGACATTATTTACAACAAATACGACACGAAACTGCCACAAGACTTGTTGAAAAAGTATACAGCGATAATGGTAAACCAAGCAAATGGTGGTTATGTTTTGCTAAAAAGAAGTTCATGGATAAATCTCTTTCTGGACCAGGTCAATAAATATAAAAAATTCAATGTCGAAATTTGTCATTACAGTAATGAAATTAATCAATATTTACTGGTTGTTCTTAATAAATTTTATTGCAATTTAGTGCAACAAATATGATCATAATAAATTAGATTTTTTATGAATAAGTTTGATGTATATTAAAAATAATAAAAGAATTAATTCAAATATTTTGTTTCTTTTATTTAATATTTACAGGATTATTAATTAATTTTTTTTTATAATTTTGGTAATCTATAAAGTCCACCGGAGAATAATAATTGGTGTTCGCGTACTTTTTTATCAAGAAATTGTCGTAATTCTGGTAAACCACATTCAACTGCACCTGGACCTTGTGACGCAAACATCTTTAACATTTGATGAATACGTTCCAATGGCATTGAATCAAGATTTGTTAACATTCCGACAATGTACGACCAAAATACTTGTAATTCCTCTTCTCTCTGATCACTCGCTGATGCCATAGCACTTTCAACTTCCTCCTCTTCAATTATTTCCGCTGCAGATCGATTTTTGGGTGAACTTTCTTCTTGAAGATGAAATATATCATTTGATATTTCTTTCAATAAACCTTGAGATACCCAAAATGTTATTTTACGACGAAGAACTGTTGCTGGGACATGCATAATTTCCGCTAGTTCCTCCAGTGCCCATTCGCCTATAAATAAATTAAATATGAAAGCTTAAATAATATTCATGTGAAAAGAAGTTAGGTTATGTTGTAAAAAAAAAATGAATAAAATGTAAAAATCGCATTTTTGAATGAAAATTTTCATTGAAAAATGTCATAATTATTTCTAATTTGCAGTTCAAAAAAGATCATAGAGAGTCTGACATTCAAAATAGTTCAAAAATATAAAAAGAATAAATTATTGATATATTTTTTTTTAACTTTATAGTTAATTCAACAAAATTTAAATTAATTTCATATTTAAATTTATAAAAACGTTTTGTAAAATTCATAAAATTCACTGATATGAAAAGCAAAAAAATACTTTCGATAATTAGATTAGTTTCTTACATTTTTAATATTTTTTTATACTTACTTTTGTCTTGAAAATGCATAATTATTGTCGCATGTATTGGCGTAACATTCATATCAAGTTTGCGATCTTTTAATTCAATTTCCAAATGAACATTACCCAAATGTGGTTTCCAACACAATGTACGATTGCCCTTTAATGTTTCAAAAGCTTTAACATATTTATTTAATTGATCTTGAACAAATTTTGGCAATTCTAATTTCCATTCTTCTTTAAATGGTGGCCAAAATTGAGCAGATAATATCAAAGCTGATACAGAAAATGGCGCAGTTTCTGATGAATACATTACATTTGATTGTACGAGTCCATCAATACGTTTTGAATCATAAATATCTTTCAACATTACTTCACAAAAGTGCAATTGATTTTCCCCAAATCGTCTTTTCAACAATTCTAAATGACGAATTTCACGTTCGGTATGATAATTAAGCTGAGAAAGTAAACGATCAGCCAGCAAAGTTCTATATTCATTAACAAATAAATCTTGGCTGCCATAAATATTGACCAACATTGAAATGATATCAGACATTCGTCTTTGCGTCGATTTAGCTGAAATTAATTTAATATAAATTTGTGAGGTTAGAAAAAATAATTCTTTAAATTAAGAATTAAAATTCAGATAAAAATATATTTCTATACCAGGATCTGCATCAACTGGATCAGGCATCCATTTTTCCCAATCTTCATTCTCTTCATCAGCTGAACCATCATCAAGCTGTAATGATTCACCTTTTACTAATTCATCAGCTAAATCACTGGGAAATTCATCCAACAATCCACTGACAACACAACGAACTGTGTCAGTACGATTTCTTAAATATGCTTTAATTGGTTCAGTAACAGTTTCTAATAATACACCAATAGGATCCAATTGTCGTAGTGCTTTAATTGCTGCAATATATGCAGTCAAAATATCTGGTGTGTTAACACCTGGATGAAGTAAACGTGTTTTCAATGCTTCTTGCAAATTAACAATAAGAATTTTTCTGAGATCTGTTCTCTCTAGACAAATTTTCAAATCATCAATTGCCGGTTGTGAATCTGGATATTCTAAATATTAAATGAAATATCATATAATTAGATTCAATTCATAGTTATATTACTTATTGGAATTTAACAATTTACCTATTATTATATTGAAAAGTTGATCAATTCTTATTCTTGTATAAGTTTCGTATAGAAAGTGTGAAAGTTTTTTTTTAAATTTCAATATTGCATTGCGAATTTTTTCCGTTAATGCTTCAGTTTTTGATGAACCACCAGAATATATTCGAGTCAACCAACTGAGAACAACTGTCTCAAGCCACTGAAATGTAAGAACAAATTTTTCCATCAAAGAAATTGAAATAATATCAATTTTATTTCCAGAAAAAAAAAATTAATTTATCTTATTTAATTCATTACAATTATAAATAAAATACTTTAAAAATAATTGTAAACAATTCATACAATTTAATAACATAAAGATAAATTTGCATATTCAATTCGTTGAAAAATAAAATCAATTTATTTCTATACTAGTTTTAAATGCGTTATTTTGAGGTTAGAATTTAAAAGATATGTTTAAACTCACATGTTCAAGTGGAACAAGTTGTGAAACATCAAATGATTTATCACATACACGATTAACATGCTCTTTAATACGAATATGAATCAATGATGTTAGAACATTGCCAACTAATCTCTCTAATAATTCCAATTCAATAAGTTTCCTATTTGTTTCATGAAACATAAATACAATTAATTGACATCGACAACTGTCCAATTCTTTGTTACATCCACCACATTCAGTTGCTTCATTTTCACTTGTATCTGAAACAAATAATTTAATATCATTATCATAATTACATAGTTTTTAATAGTTATAAAATGTTTTATTTTCATACCAAGTGACGATGAATTATCAGTATTACAAAAGACATTAAAGGCAATTTTATAAAATTGTTCAATTATAATTTCATGAAATAATGGTAACTGACTGAGTAGAGTTGCTCTGACAATTAATTTAAATTGTGAAAGATGATTTGTTTGTCCATAAAGATAAATTATATCATTTGTGTCATTGAATAATTCTAATCTTTTTAGTAGTGGCAAAAATTCAATCGAACTTGTATATAAATCATCAACAGCTGATTTGAAACATTCAAAACCTTGTGTTTCATCAGAATTATTTGTAAATTTTGACCAAAAATTTGGTGCAATATATTCACGAACATAACGTTCAATTTCATTTATAATTATTGCTTTAATTTGTTTGGTTAAATTTCTTTTGGTTATTTCATTGAGGATTTCTGTAAATTGTTCATCTGTACAATTTGAATGAATTTTTCCATTTAAAATTGGAAATGCATATTGAATTTTTGTAACTACATCATCAACATCGAATATTTCACCCATTTTGTAATTAATTTTTAACTATTATCGTTGTTTATATACAAAACACATTTTTACTTATTTGATATATTTTTTTTTTACCGGAACCATTTTGAGAGAAATTTATCTATTTGACTTTCTGTCGGTAAATGATATTAATTCAGTTTTCAACCACCAGATGGAAATAATTTAATTATTTAATAAAATTTTTTAACTTTTGAAAAATCTTTCAAATGTTATAAACTTAAACAATTAACAGATGTTTGTTGGATTTCTCAAACGGTTGTTGTATTATTTTTGAGGTTAGGAAATATAGGTTAAGCATTTGATTATTTATTTTAAATGAAATAAATATTATGCAATGAGACAAATATACAATAAATAAATAAATTTGATAAAATCTCGACATATTCTTAAATATTTAATTTAATTCATAGCCATAATTCGTTTTCTTCTCTCAAAATTCAACAAGTTTCATTAATTAAATTATCGAATGATGATTCAAAAACAAATGAATTCCTATATAAAATTCTTGATAAAATATTTGTGTAGAATTCACATGAATAATTTCTTCATTATTCTCAATCCACTAAAAAAACCCCAATCGTAAATTTTGGTATAAAAATTAAAATTCATAAATTTAAAAAAAAAAAAAAGATCGCAGCGACATCTGCATTCTGCATCATTCAGTATTGAAATATATACGATTCAAAATGGCGACGACAATGAGTGACAACGCGATTGTCGTTTAGAGTGTTTTAACATTTTTTTATTTTATGTCATTATTACTTTTTTCGTTAAATAGAATTAAATTAATTAATTTTTCAGCAATACATAACGAAAACGAACATTATTTATTTTTGAGGTTATAACAAACACTATTCGATATCTTTATTGAAGGTGTAAATTTGTGTGCGTGTTTTTACGTACAAAAAACGGGTGAGTCAGACCATTGAAGTCCCTATGTACAAGTAAATGAGGTTAATTGATATTAAGAGGAGACAATTATTATACATTTATGAACAATTGTTATTTTTCAGCATCAGTTTTTGTCTGCCACTGACTTTAACTGACATTATCTGGTTTGATTTGGATGTTAATCATCTTTTTTTGCATCATCAATTATTGTTTAAAACAATTACACATATTCAAATATTATTAACACAACACAGTTATGTTCTTTGCCAGTGGATCAAACATACAACTGTCTCGCATTCACAAATTCAACACACTGCTGTGTTTATAGATTTTTTTTCTGGTTGAGGTTAACATCAAACGATGAAAATTTACTACGCTTGCGTAGTAATTTTTGCATTTAAATTCATTCTTTTGCCGCCAATAATTTATATTAACGTTTAATATAATGTTGTTGAATTGTTTATTGATATTATTTCATATTAGTTTGCATTTATTTCATAATTTATTTGTGAAGTTATCTTCGAATGTTTGGTGATGTTGAGAATTATTAGAGAATTTTTATTTTTTGAAACAAATATTAATATTTGCGGATTATTCTTTGGTTTACAATTTTTTATTTTGGCATTTATTGGAATGACTACAGGAATAGAGTTTGTGTTGATGATTAGTAAAGTACGAAAACGTGAATTATTATTCTTCAATTCGCATTTGTATTTTGAAGTTTCATTCCCTAAAGTATTCAGGGGTGAGTTGGACAATTTTAATTTTCTATGAATACGAATTTTTCATGGTTTGTTTTGTTACAGCATGAAATCACGTTTTGATTGTTGTTTTTCAAGCTTCACAAAGCAAACAAAAAAATTACACACACACACTTGTACACTTAATTAATAAAACAAAAGCTAAGAGAAAGATTGATAGCACTAGTACTCGATCAAAAGAAAAACTCTATTTAACATTAAAATGGATGACAAGATGAATTGTTTATAATATATAATATTCATAATTTTTCATAAAATACACTAATTAAAAATAATCAAGTCTGTTTCAAATCGGAAATAATTTTTTTATTTGTACTAATTTTTATCACTACAATTTTTTCGCATGAAAATTGTAAAAATGCATTTAATTGCAGAACTAATCGAGTACCAGAACTCTTATCTTAGCCAATAAACTAACAAAAATACAATTGTCATTGCGGACAAAAGTTAACAATTCTCCATTGAGCGTTAACACGTTACAACAAAAATAAAAAAATAAAAAAAAAAAAAGACTAATGAAATTCTGCGGATGTTATGCTGTATCCACGAAAACTGTTGGCAACGACTACAAACGCGTTGAATGAAAAAAAAAGGAAAAAAAATGAAAAAAAGTAGCAAGAACGACTGAGCAAACATTCGAGGATAAAGAAAATAATAATAATAAAAATAATAAAAATAAAACTAAAGAAAAAACTAGTGCATACAAAAATCAATGATCGTGTGAAAGCACTGCATTGGCATTAAGTGCTGGTTCATTCTTTTTTTTTTATTTTGTTCTCTTTCATTAATCGCTTTTTGTCATCGATGTCTTTACATCGTTATTAATTTTATTACCAATGTATTTATATTTATTTATTTATGTACATATTATTCTTTTTGCAGGCAAGTTGAGAAAGCTGTTGAAAACGAGAATGCCCACACAAACAGCTGAGAGCGACGATATACGAGTGAAAATCGTATATAATGGGTAAATAATGCATATCTGTACAATAAAATACATAAATACTTAAATGTATATATATAATTTATATATACATTTATTTGCCGGGTGTGTCTTGTCCATAGCACGTGTTGTGAATTGCGATAGTCAGGCTCAAATACGTTCCAAGTTTCACCAAACTATTATTACCTATTCGCTTACCAAGTTCGCATCCTCAAGAACTTTTCTTTAATAATTCAACTGTGATACTTTTGTTGTTTTCGTAGCTATTATTTATTTCAAATACATTAGCACATGCATTTAAGTTTGTGATGTATAAATATTAATGAGGGTTTGAGGTGGAATGATTACTAGGCGAATTTTAAGATAATTCTTTGTAATTGAAATATGCTTTGAAATTATATGGGAATAGATTTAATTTTTTAATTTAAACAGTATTTAATGTGGTTTTGAGATTTTTGTTATGTTTTTTAGCTGAAAATATGGATTGTACAGCAAAAGTTAATGAGACCTTTTTTGTAGGAAATTAAATTTTCTACAGAATAGTCTTCTTGACTAAAAACCGTAGAGCTCATAGTTTTTGAGAAAAATCCAATTAATATAATATCATGCGATTCATAGAGGACCAATTCAAGGTATAAATAGTTCAAATTTCTATTTGTTTAATTCGATTTTTCTCGAAAACTATCAATTTCACGATTTTTTTTTAAAGGACATTTTTGTAGAAAATTTAATTTCCTATAAAAAAGGTCTCATTAACTTTTGTTGTAAAGTTGATAGTTTTCGAGGAAAATCGAAAAAACCATGAAATTCGAGCAAAAATCGGCAATAACATTTTTTACCGGTATGGTAGTTTACAGAACATAATTTAGTGATAGGCACTTTTAAAGATTATATATGTCTGTACAATTTCTGCTCGAAATTAATTGAATAGCATAAAATGCCATGAAGCTATGCATAAATGAAAAAAAAAAAAAAATGAGATTTACGTGTTAATTGAATGGAAAAATTTAAAATTGATTGTGGAAGTACTTAATATTAAAATTAAGAGTTCATCTTTGGTGGGGAAATTTTATTTGAATGTTTAGAGTAATATTTCGTCAATGCCGCGAAAAAAAATAGTCCCCTCAAACGAAGAACCCTTATGTTTTTTTTTTCAATTTCAAGTGCATTGAATTCAAGACGTATTTATAAAACAATTTTTAAATATATTTCTTCAAGTTTTAATTTAATGGTAATATTTCAAAATAATTTTTCCAACGGTCAATAAGAAAGTAATGATGTTTAATAAAATATTTTTTGAATCGTTTTATATTATTATAAATTTTTACGCTACAAACATTTACCATAAATTTATAATTCTATAAGGTTCAATCTCAAAATTCTCTCTAGTCAAACTAATTACAATTATTTTTTGACAAATGAAAGAAAATCTTTCATCGTGTCGAGTGATGAAATAATTTACAATATTTGAAAACACTTAAATAATTAAACAAATTAATCAGATTACTGTTTCTATTTATACAAAATAATAATTAATACAAGTTACTCTAAAGTTTTAATATAATTCTCGAAAATTTTAAATGATCATTTGTTTTTTTTTTTTTACACACAATTTCACAACAATTAATTTATCAATAGAATTTGTATTAAAAAATTGTAAAGTTTATCATACATATTTCATTAACTCTGAGTAAAATATTCAAGTGATTCAGTTAAAATTTTGTTTCATGATACAAAATATTTTCAAGAATTCTCAATGATATTCAGACATAGTTGAAAAATTATTTTATATAGATTATAAAATCTGCAGGAAAGTAAGAGAAAAACTTTAACTCGATTAAACATTTCATTATACAGAAAAAAAATATACTTTTTTTCTCAATTTTATATTTTTCAACTTACTATGATTCGTGCTCATTTTGTAATAACAAATGCATATTATTTAACGTCCTTTCTAATAATTATGGATTTCACAATATACTGCAGTGAAATTTCATGCGTCATAAAATATTTCTTACTGTTTTTGTCACAAAAATTAGCAAAGAATCCGATAAATATTTCTGAAGAATTATTAATATTTCTCTGTGAAAGCAACTGATTTTTCTTTGTATATATAAATAATTGCACATTGTTATTTTCATTTTTAAATTGAGAGTAAGGTTAAAGCCCCGGTACTCGCTCACTTTTCATCAGTGCAAGGCTTGAGATGTTTTTAAAAATTAGTTCATTCATCAAACTCTGAATTTTTTGATATTTATAATGATTATTCATGGGTTTTAATACTGAATCAACTAAAATCGTGATAATTGTTTATTATTTAATAATTAATATTAATGTTTTGAGGAGAATGATCGACAGCACTAGTAGTTGATCACAAAAAAATATTTGTGAATGAGTATTAATATCAGAGACGGGATTTTTACGATATTCAATCTAATAATATTCATAATGTGTCATAAAACAATAATTTGAAATAATCAAGTCTGTTTCAACTCGGAAATAATTTTTTTATTTGTAGTAATTTTTATTACTAGGATTTTTTTCAGATGAAAATTGTAAA
>JAQQBS010001422.1:19734188-19745582 GCA_030347275.1 Microctonus aethiopoides
TCAAATCTTGCTCTGATGAAAGGTGAGCGAGTACTAGTGCTATCGATCTTTTTCCTCAAATCATTAATAATAATTATTGATTAATTAACAATTACCACGATTTTGGTTGATTTAGTATCAAAACCCATGAATAATAATCATAAATAAAAAAAAATTCTACTTTTGATGAATTAAGTAATTTTTAGAAACCTCTCGAATCTTGCTTTGATAAAAAGTGAGCAAGTACCGGGACTTTTTACCTTATATAAAATTCGTAAATATCACTCAACCATACAAGCATACAGACAGACACGTATCACAAGAAATTGAATGAGTAAAATAGAGCAGAGTGTGCTCCACTGATGTGAATGAACCACACACATCATTTCACTGCTGTGTCATATCAATTTCAATCGATTGAAATTCTAATTAAACGATCGTCAAGGCCATTCATTTCTACACAGACTTGTCGCTCTATATTGAAAGTTGTATTGATAGAAATAAGATAAAGCACAATATTTCTCATAATATTAAACAGAAATTATAATATAAAAAATTTCAATGACGACATTTTAAATACAATAAAATAAATAATAAAAATAAATTCTAAAAATAATATTCCAGACGGTTCCTCAATTGCGTACAAAATATTTTTGTAATTGTATAAAAGTTATTTGATGTATTATGTAAAAACGTGGATGCTCGGTATAAAATTATAGGTTAAGTTTTCACTGAGAAATAATTGAAAGGTTCCTCCTTCAGTTGATTTGATAAAGGAAAATGAAGTAAGATAAAAATATAAAATTAATGATGAGCAAGTGAGATTTCATGTTTATAAAAAATTCATTATTCACTCTAGTTTTATATTCTTCACTATATATTCCTTCAACAAAATTATTTCAATTCAATTTCAAGTATATTCGAGTTACTTTACTCTTTCAATTTCTCCCAAAGGAACTCAAGTGAGTATCCTTTAAGCTCTGATTGAGAAAGCTCACACTTAACTCACAATATATAATCCAAATATATTTTTTCAATATAAATTAACGTCAATTAACCTCGTTAAATCAAATGAAGAACATTTTTGAATAATTACTTTCATATAATTATCACTATTTGAAAGGAAAATTCTCTATCAATTTTTATTCATTCATTTATTTATTTATTTATTTATTTATCTGTTCTTTTGATATTTATTTTTTTTGCATCAAATTTTTTTCTTCATTTTCTTTAAAGAGAATATAATCTCATCGAAGGTGCCAGGAGAGAATAATTTTGGTATGGCGGCGTGTGCCACGCCTAGGAGCTTACTCCCACGCATACACTCTCTTGTGTGACGTTGAGTGTATATCGATATAGCCCGGCCATGTCCTCATCTCCCTTTTGCTCCTATTGAATAGAACAGAAAAGAGCGGTTGAAAAAAAGAAAAAAAAATAAAGGGAAAGAAAGATCAGCCAGGCTTTTATTTCTGCGCCCAGCAAAATAATTTCAAGGAAACGAATAAAGAAAATTCGGTTAAAATATATTGTACATCTTTTTGCATCATGACTGTCGTGTCGAAATGTTGGCGTGAAAATTCTATTGGAATATATAGAGAATTCTAAGGGGAACAGAGACAAGTCTTGATATATTCAACTACATTATATAAATTGGTCTTAGATATTTAATACTTTTCTTGTATTTATTTTTTATTTTTACATCTACGAATCCAAGTGTGAAATTTTTTTTTTTTTTTGAGATTAATACACAGGATTTGATGATTTGTTTATTTACACGGGTTTTGTTGTGTGGTTTATTTTGGTTTTTTTTATTAAATGTGAAAAGGAAGTACTCATTAAGTTAGTGTATAACCTCAAAAAATTTAATACATTTGAATTTTCGGTGTAATTTATTGATATTTTTTTTTGTATTGAATAAAGTTTAGGGGAATGAAGGACAGTAATATATTCAGAAGGAGAGAGAGAGAGTTTGGTGTGAGTTTGAATGAAATATAAGAAAATCTCATTAATTTCATTCATGTAAGGTAAAAATTCCTGGTATTCGCTCGATTTTTATCGGTGCAAGGTTTTTGAAAGGCTTTTAAAAATTGGTTAATTCATTAAATGTATGATTTGTTTTTATTTATAACTTTTATTTATCAGTTTTAATACTGAATCAATCTAAATCATGATAATTGTCAATTAATTAATAATTAATATTAATGTTTTGAGGAAAAATATCGATAGCACTAGTACTCGCTCACTTTTCATCAGAACAAAATTTGAGAGATTTCTAAAAATTAGTTAATTCATCAAACTCTAAATTTTTTTTATTTATAATAATTATTTATGAGTTTTAATACTGAATCAACCAAAATCGTGGTAATTGTCAATTAATTAATAATTAATATTAATGTTTTGAGGAGAAAAATTGATAGCACTAGTAGTCGATCACAAGAAAATCTCTCGTGAATGAGCGTTGAAGTCAAAATGGATGGCAAAACAAGATGTTTACAATATTCAATATTCTAATATACATAATTTATCATAAAATACACTAATTAATAATAATCAAGTCTGTTTCAACTCGGAAACAATTTTTTTATTTGTAGTAATTTTTATTACTAAAATTTAATCGCATGAAAATTCTAAAAATACATTTAATAGCAGAACTGATCGAGTATTAGAACATGATCAAGTCCCAAGGCTCTCTTACCATATATACATCAATATCCTAACTATACTAACACACTTTTGGATGAATCAACACACATATATTCACAAAATACACAATTGTGTGGAAGCATTTGGTCGGAGAAGCACATTGGCAAAAAGAAGAATATGGATACATTACATACATGTATATGTGTGAATTCAAACGTATTTATACATACACATATGTATACAAACCAAGTAGCGGGCGTTTTGTTGATCTGCGTTTGCGCATTGGTATGACGGCAGTTGTGCGCGGCGCGCCGGGACGGGGCGACGACGATGACGACGATGACGACGACGACGACGACGACGATGGTGTAATGCTTATGCCGCAGTCGATATCCTCGCATCAGCTCGATCGCGCCAGTGTTGCGTTCTTGCGCGAACCTGGACACACAATCCGGCTAAAAAGAAAAAAGTTTAAGTTCCCTTTTCCCCCTACACACACACACACACACACACACCACACATACACATACACATGCACACATACACCCACTTACCCACACGAACACATCCAATCAACACAAACATCGAACACGCACGAACCTGCTCATCTATATACAAACAAATAGGACACGTCACACAGGACATTTGATCTACATTTTATTTTATAAGATGAAAAATGAAAAAATTAATCCAGAGTGAGAAAGTTCATCTAATTTAATAACACACATTGGCTTCTCTTGGTGTTGTTATTTTGAGTTTGTAAAACCGTTTAATTCTGTGTGAAGCTTTAATTAAGAATTATTTTTGATATAGTTATTTTATTTTGACTTTTTTATTATTATTTGTCTCGGACAAATGTAATGTACAACCTGTTAACCAGGACAAATTGTAAGTAAAGAGGTTTTGTGTGGTATTCGGGGAAGCGATCGATTTCGTATAGTGGAATTCTATAGAATTCTACAAAAAAAAAAATAAACAAATATATAAAGTCGAATAAGGTGGAGTCAGTTGAGAATAAGAAGAAGAAGAAGAAGAAGGTGAAGGATTAGTAACAAAGGAATTAATATAAAGGAATTGATCTGAGAGAACGTGCTGTTATAGGATATAATATAATTATTAATAATAATTGATAATAATGGCGTGGGGATATTGGAGTGCGACATCAGTGAGCGATCGTGGTCGTTCGCCACGTCGTGAAAAAGATAAGCAGACAATTCATCAACAGCAGCAGCAGCAGCAATCAACGTCATCGCAATATCAAACACCAAATGATATTGTTGGTGGGCCTTGTTATTCAACAAACATTCAGCAATCAACAGAACTTGGTGGATTAACATCATCGGATGATATGACAAATCAACAACAAAGTATCGCTGGTTTTTATCCTTATTCAATAGCAGTGTCCGCTGCGGCAATCGCCGCTGGTAGACGAACACCAGGTGGAATTGAAGTATCATCTACGGGTTTATTACGTGATTTACAAGCAAGACCAGGTGGTTCATCTAGTAATTATCCACCATCGCCTGGAAGTGATTCAGCCGAATATGAGCAGCCAACAATTGCATTGCACACTGCTTATGTACAGCATGAAGCTGATTTATCACATCATACTGATATTGTTTGTCATTCGGGAACAATGTCATTGGATAGAAGATTAAAAAATTTACGAATTGATAATAATGGCGGTGACGACGATGATAATGATAATGATGATGGTACTGATGCTGAAATTGAAGAGGAAATAATTGTGCCTGAGGTGATATATGAATCAAGCAGTCGAGCGATAGGAATTGCGTCAGGCGTTGGTAGTTGTCTTGTTCATGGACCGTGCAATCAACAACCACCAATGCCACAGCCACTATCGTCAACTGATCCTGAAATATCAATGTCACCGTTGTCATGCGAACATTATTCATTAGGGCCACGTCCACCCTATGCATCAGAAGTTTGGCTCAATGACATAACATGGGGTAGGTGGATAATAAGGGTTTTTATTTATTTTTTAAAGTAAAACTTTTATTCTATCGCCTCAAATTTTTACGTCCATCTATCGCATATCGCATTACAGCCGGCCGCGGAGCAGGGGTAAAGGCGCTCGGTAGAGCAGCCAAGGCCAATATGGCCTACGATCCGAAAAAAAGTTTCACTTGCATCGTGGTTTCATAAAACCATTCATTTGTTTATTTGTTTATTTGTCTCAATACTTATAGATAATAATTTTTATATTTTATTATCTTAGTTATATCGATAGTTTTTTTAATTATATAACTAAGTCTTGTTGACATTTAAGCAAGTGCACAAATGCGATGAGTGATCCTTGATGATATAATTGAGTTTGAAGGTTCCGGTTTATTATTAGGTTAAATAGACTGGACCATTCAATTCAGTGAAGCCACTTGTTAATATAGGATGCTTGTAACTCAGATGATTGGATTGAACAGGACGAATGGAAGTCGAATATTGATGCATTTTAACGCAAACACAAGATTGTAGGGTGAAGAGGCTGATAAGAGGCTGAAAATTACGATTCGGGTCTACAATGTGTCCTTATAAAATGTCTTATGGAGTCTCGAAAACATGACTTTGGTCCAATACTTAGAATTTTATGAGATGGTCCGCTCCGATTTTCAACACCTCATGTATCTGTAAATGCAAACCTTACATGAGGCAATTAATCACAGTAGTTGTGTATATGGTTTATTATCTGATTAATAAACGGTTGATTAATCGGTGCTGTGAATTGGATTTTATATTTTGCAATTATTATACAGACACGCATTTAATTACACTCATTTTATATTAATAATATAAAGTAAGTTTGAAAATCTAGGGCACAATTTGTAGATAAGGTTGCATAAAATATATCGTGTCTTGAAATGAAATGAAAGTAAGAAGGGAAGAAATAAAATAAATAAAATAACAGGCGAGTGTAGTTTATTTATTTTTTTTTTTTACGTTGCTTTTTTTCGTTCGTGACAACAGCAAATGGTTGAACCTGGCCGTGTTGCTGTTTCGACCAAACAAACCACTGTGGAAATGATCCACTTTTCGCATTATTGTTTCGTGGATTATTGAAATTCATGTGAATGTTTTTTATTACAACATTTGCTCTATATGTTTCGGTGCCGTCATCATGTAAATGATTTTGAGGTCACTGACGAAATTGCTTTAGGAAACATGATATAATTGTGTTACGTCACGGGTGTTACGACCTATATAAATTTCATCTAATATAATATATATTTATTTTGAGGAGAAGGAAAATGTTGAATTATTACATGACACGGCGCGTGTGGCTGGAATTCAAAATATAAATGAAAGGTTAAATTATTATATAAAATGTATACTTGTCTGTGATTAAGTTAGCACAAGTCAGTGTGGATTTACTTGGTGATGGTCCATGTTGTTGAAATATACACACGCTCTTGTGAATTTTATGTGAATTAGGGGAGGGAAAAAAATACAACCTAAACTAACCCGAGTTTTGCAGAAAAAAAAAAGGGACGAGGGAACGAGATAGATATAATAAACTCGACTCTGACGCTTTGCAAACATTTTCATCTTATCAGCGCTTCAAACTAGTTAACATCTTCCTTTAGCTTTTTACTTTACTATATACGCGCACATACTTCATTTCATCGTGTACATTTTATAGGAATACCATTTATGAGGGCATTTAGGAGTAATAATTTGATGAGGAAATTTACATCATTATAATATTTATTTGTTTATTTTGTTTTATTTTTTTAGTGTAATAAATATTAAATTCGAGGTACTTTTTCTGAGCTAGCAGACCGTTCTTTGCATAGACTCGATTTTTTTTAGTTTTTTCTACAATATTTTATATAATAATTATGTTGAGGTAAATTTCCCGGCACTCGCACATTTTTCATCAGTGTGAGGTTTGAAGGGCTTTTCAAAATTAATAAATTCATTAAACGTAGAATTTTTCTTTATTTATATTTTCTATTCATGGGTTTTAATACTGTTTCAACCAAAATTGTAATAATTGACGATTAATTGATAATTAATATCAATGTTTAGAGGAGAAAAATCGACAGCACTAGTACTCGATTACAAAAAAAATTCTACTGAATGAGTGTTGAACTCGTAATAGACGACAAGAAATATTTTTTTTATTTGTGGTAATTTTTATTACTAAAATTTTTTCGCATGAAAATTCTTAAAATGCATTTAATAGCAGAACTAATCCAGTACAGGAGCTCTTACCTTAGTACTAAAAAAGAAATTCAATCAAAAAAAAAAAAAATAAATAAATAAATAAAATCTATTGATAGCAGATGCTATTTATTTCCTTCTTTTCATTTTCTTATCAAACATTCGTACATACAGTATGACAAAAAAAGTTTATTCACTACATTCTCCACCAAGATATAATTCGTGACATTAAAATAAAATCCGTTTCGTGCTACGTTATTCATATTTCATTTTCTGTCTCCAAATAAAACATTGTATTTTCGATAGCTATTCTAAAACTCTTGCTTCTCATCCATGCGTTTGTCAGTTGTATCATGCGAATGACGATGATGAAGTACATATAAAAACATGCACAGCAGTTAGGTATGAGCATTCACTTCATTATCGGACAGCCATTAGTTACCTTTTAATCCGATCCCACGAGCCGTAACGTCATTTGTAAATTATTAAGGTCCGTCGGGGCGTGTCGCGACGAGAATAAGCGAAAGATGGAGAGAGATAGATGCATATATACATACAGAGAGCAGGAGAGAAGGAGAGAGGAAGAGAATCGTGTCCGTCCAATAATACACAGTGGTTGGTTGGTGAAAAGGAGCGAGCAAACTACATAGAGAGAGAGTGTGTCCCTGGTGCCTGATATTCGCCTTGCATGTGTGCTCGCAGATCCGCTTCCGGTCCGTTACCTACCAACTCAACCACCGCACCCACTCACCCACCATCCAGTGTGTGACTTGGGGGCGGATACGGTAAACGCAAAAAAAGACAAAAAAGACAAGCAAAATATACAACCTATCTGGGCGCGAATATTTTTTTAAGGATCCAAGAAAAATATTTATGTCGTTATCACAAGATAATTTCAAATACGCATCAATATACAGGGTGTTATAGAAAGATGGGAATAGAGAAAAGTCTCGTATAGTGTATGTGTCAAATCAAAAAATTGAAAAATACGTATCTAATGTTTTTTGAAAATCTATTTCTTGACACCACATTCGGCTCTCTCATCTCCTCCCCAGTGGGTGAAGTTGGGAGAAACTTTAGAATTTTGAATGGAAACCCCAATTTTTTATTTTGGAATCTGATTCTGCGGAAAAAATACGTTAATTTTGTCTGAAAGATTTTTTTCGGTTATCGCAAGATGTCGCTGTAATCGTAAAAGAAGTCATAAAACATGAAAATTTCTTTTGACGCAAACGTTACGAGATTTTTCTCTGTTCCCATCTTTCTATAACACCCTGTATAATCGCAATGGATTAATTTTTTTTTTACACTTAATGACATGGATTTATATACGTATATACATTCCCCAAAATATCGGAATGTCCGTAAAGGTTACATTAGACACTATGAATAAATATATAAACAGGGTGTGGTGCGAATGTTTTAAAAAAATTAAACAATTTTTTCTCAAATGTAATTTTTATTGAAAAAACAAAAACGCTTACAAAAAATTTCATTATCATATACTTGGTGAAGCCATGAAAAATTTTATTATCTGCCTGGTTTGTATTGATTTGACACATAATTTTTCTGATGACCGAGGTAGATTTCCGAATGGAATTTCCCGGGTTTCCAAAAATCAGCTTCTAAGTTTTTTAAAATGTTTTTGGACGTCCTGATAACGCTATCTTCCGTGTAAGTTTGATCTTTCTGTGTCAAAATGAAGGCATCGCACATCTTGGATTTGGTGAATTTTACAATGATATGGTAAATAGTTGATTTCTGGTACCCGAAGAGCTGAAAGATTTCCGTTTTCGAGTGCCAAAAACGGAATACTTTTAACAATTACGACTCTTTGATTTTATTCCACACTTGATGTCAACATTGCGTCGACCATTTCGAGGTTATGACTACGTCTGCTACATACGCCAGGCTATTCCGGATGCCAACAGAGGACTGTGAAAGTGGTATATTAAGGCGAGAATTTTAAACTAAAAATTGTCCGGATTTTGGTGCCACATTCTGTATATATATATGCAGTATATATAGGGAACTTTGAATTCTCCTTGAGATAAAATTGAGCTCAAGAATGGTATAATAATGCGTACCTTGTGGGTGGATGATTTTCAAGCATGCGCCCAAGTGTGTTTGGATAAATTCTTGAAGATATTCACACAGAAGGATTTATTTCATGGATTTTAGAATAAGGGGTGTGTACTCCAAATTTCATTAAGTTTATCATGTAAATGTAAGCTTTTAAAAAGCTATCATGCTCTAACATTTATATACACCATCATGTATGTATATATATAGTGTCAAATTTTGTGTAAAAGTCCACTCAAAATTAATGTTGAAATTTTTTTAACACAATTTTTATACAGGAGTTATGATAAATCAGCGGAACATTTATGCGGTTCAACTTGAAAAATATGTTGGACACTCGGAAAAAATTGAAAAATGTGTTGAATAATTCATTTAACACAAATTTTGAATGGAATTGGACACAAAATTATTTACTGTGCATATAAATGTGTTTATAAAGTATAGATGAGGCAAATGTTAGTCTATTGAGTTACTCGTCCGCGTATTCGTGCAGCTGGATTAACGATAATGGCTTGCCACCTAAGCCTCAAAGCAATTAACGTTACCGCCATCTCTACCCACGCGGTTGGCCTCTGCCAATATCCACCTAGAAAGGGTTAATTCTCTCGTTACGTGACGAGCCAGGTGTGTGTGTCACATTTCTCACTTTCATTTTCCTTTCTCTCACCATTTCTCCCTTGTCCAATCTCTCTTCTCCACTTTCATTGTCTGTTGGACACATTAAATTTCACCCAGGTGTTCTCTTACGTGTTTATCACTGTCAATGACATACGGAAAAAGATATGGGGTCTTTTTCCGTTCTGAATGTCATTGCGTGAAGTGAGAGATAGAGGAATATATATCGAGGGTTAAAATTACTGAAGCATCGAGAAGTATTCTTTGAATAATCAATAGGAAAAAGATGTCATGAAGAAGTTTTACTATTTTCTAATTATTCCTATTTTTTTTCCTTCGTAGAAGAATAAATTATACAAGTTTAAGAATATTTTACAGTAGGAAAAAAGGATGTCAGGTGATTTATCTTGGAATTTACTTATTTTTAATGAGAATTCGAGTCCACACAGATTTTAACTATTGTTACATTGTATGGATATTTGAAGGAATTGTTGGAATTATAATAATACTGGACTATTATACTAGCTAAAACATTGGCTTTGAGTATGCAAATGTTGGTATAATAGCGAACTTGGTTCGTGCTGGTGTAACAGGGTGATATTTTAAGACGCAACAAGAAAAATTTATTTTTTATTGTTAGTTCCTTTTTTATTCTTTCAAACTTCCTTGCGCAGGATAAATTACCCTTTTACAAACGGGGATTTCTCCCTTGATATTGCCCTTCTTTCTCGCGGAAAATTACCAAATCTTCTCCAAGAGATAAAGCACAATAAACAAGAATTCCTAAAATTATTTTTGGGTATTTTCTAATGTCACTAAATACGAATACAGTGCTAAATTATGCAAATTCAGCAGTAGTACACTAGTACTAACTTAATTAGACACTAAGAAACAACAGTTGCAGGGACAAAAAAGTCACAAAAGTTGTAATAAATTCATTTCTTTGTACATTTTATATTGTTGATTACAAGTTTTGTGTCAGCTTATAAAATTCTAATGTGGATTTTATTTTGAATATGTTTGTTTTGTCGAACGGTTAATTATTATGAAAGGTATCGCGTGCTTGCTTTTGGATTGATAGGACTTCTATTCGATGACTATCGTTTAGATGAATAGCATAGTTTGAGAATCAATGTATGCGATGACAACGACAAAGGAGGTTAGAAACTTTGCTAGGTTCATTGATGTGCACCACTGAAGTCAGGAAGCACAGACAAAACGCTATAACGCCCATTCCTGCATGGCGGAACCAAGCTTGAATACAGCCCAGTGTAAGCTTAGGGAGGGTCTATTGTTCTCTATATATTGAGGATGTAGCAATATATTAGAACATTTTGCTGTAGCATGTGTACAAGTTACAAATATGCACATCATCAGTATGTATAAGTAATCTTTCTTCATATCTGTATGATGTGAAGATTGAGTTTAAAATTAAAAAAAAAAATTATTACAAATGAAAAAAATATTTTCGAGTTGAAACAGACTTGATTATTTTTAATTAGTGTATTTTATGAAAAATTATGAATATTATTAGATTGAATGTTGTGAACAATTCATATTTTGACGTCCAATTTGACTTCAATGCTCATTGGCTAGAGTTTTTCTTGTGATCAGGTACTAGTGCTATCGATTTTCCTTCTCAAAATATTAATATTAATTATTAATTAATTGACAATTATCACGATTTTGGTTGATTCAGTATTAAAACTCATAAATAATTACTATAAATAAAAAAAATTCAGAGTTTAATGAATTAACTAATTTTTAAAAATCTCTTAAATTTTGCTCTAATGAAAAATGAGCGAGTATTAGTGTTAGCGATATTTTTCCTCAAAACATTAATATTAATTATTAATTAATCGACAATTATCACGATTTTGGTTGATTCAGTATTAA
>JAQQBS010001422.1:19752576-19781497 GCA_030347275.1 Microctonus aethiopoides
CACTTAATTGTGGCAACAAATAACTCAACGAACGATTTATATATAATGTTAATTTGCATTCATTAATTTTTTTTTAACATATATTCAAAAAAATTCGACAATGTAAATATTATATGTTATCCATTGGTTCTTTAGGTTGAAGAAAAAATTTATGAATAATTTTTTTATATTTAAATTGTTTATGTTAATTGTGATTTTTTACAAACGTCAGAAAAAAAAATTTTGTTTCACAGTCGGGATCATAACTTTTTTAAATATTAATAAATATGAAAAATTCAATAAGATTATCGTTATATATTGTTACTATTGTTATAGTCTATCGAGACAAAATTTTTCAATTTCGAAAAAATTCCTAATCTATGAGACATAAATATTAATTTTGCATTTCTCATAAAATATCTCAATGCATAATTTTCATAAAATAATCGAATCTACTTCAACTCAGAAATTATTCTTTTATTTATAATAATTCTAATTACTCAAATCTTCTCGCATGAATATTGTAACTGATCAAGTACTGTAGCTCTTACCTTAAATGCAATTATATAAATGTTTAAATATCATCAGAAAAGGGAATAGCATAATTTTCGTTGATCCATTCGGTTTTCCATCCAAGCATCACATATCCTTTCCAAAGCTTCTTAATTATTAATATCTCCTCTTTGGTCAAAAGAAAGATAAGCAAAAGAGGATAAAAGGAAAAATGCGAAAGTAAAGTAGAGAAATATACAACAAAAAACCCGGGTGCTAGAAATGCGTTTGGTGCACTCTGAAGATTATATTTCGCTTCACATATGTAAATATAACATACATATATTAATATTGTACATATATTTTGTGACCTGGCCAGTGTTCATACACATATGTCACTGCATTTTGCTAATTACAATTAGTAACGTATATATACATATGAAAGTTTGCGTTTATTTATCTAACCATTTACATCGTTCTTGTTTTGTTTGTTTCAGTATTTCCCAATGTGCCTCCAGCTCCAGGAATGCCATGCCAGGGAGAAGATAGTAAGTTAAACATGTATAAATTCATAATAAAAAAGTTTTTTATTTCATTCCAAGTACAAATTGTTCATCACTTTTAGTTGTAATTCAAGTGTGACACGAAATTTTTTGAGGTTAAACATTGATTCAATGGAAAATCATTTGTCAAACATTTTCTGGTGTAGCAAAATTGTTTCATTTGATGTTAATGTTTAAATTAATTTTCATTCTGTTATATAATGTTAAAGTTTATAATGAAATGTCTAAATTTATTATTAAATTAATGATAAAAAATTATTGCCGATTGAATCAATGTATAACCTCAAAATATTTTGTGCACTTTGATTTTTAGGAATTATGGTCATAAAAAATGGATTTAAAAAATTTCTTGTTTAATTTATGATTAATTAAGGTGAGGTGGGAAGATAATTTAATAAATTATCGATAACTTAATAATTATTATCATATTGCGAGGTATTTTTTGATGTTTATAATTTTTTTCTGATTGAGAAATTTGTTTGGATAATTAAAAAATTCAGAGTTTTTAAATACTAATGTGCAGGTTTAAATCCTTGGAAATTTAATTCTTAAATAGAAATATTAAATTAATTTACAGCTGGAATGATAATAATATAATGAGTAATTATAATAAGTAGTAATTCAATAGTCAGAATGAATATCAAAGGGAGAAATAAATTTTAGCTATTCTGTTGAATTTAATCTCGGATTTGAATAGTTTTATTCATGATTGTATATTTATTTTTAATTGTTCAAATCATATAATAAGGCTCTTTAATTTTAGAAAATCGCAATTGAAAGATTTATGAGGGTTTCCATAAATAAAATGAAAAAAACATTTACATTCACGTTCAGTTTTTGCTGTGAAATTTATATCATTTTCTTTGTACAAAAAAAAAAATATTTTCGTTGTGTTTTTTTTTCTTTTAATTAAATTCAAACGATTTATAGACTAGAAAGGAAAGAAAATTCGTAAATTATTACATTATGTGAAATTAGCTGAAGGTCAAAGTGAGGAAATTAGAAAGAGAATAAATATTTTATTAAATCATGAGAAATTCAGTCGTGAATTAAATTTCTCTTTTTTTTTATTCCAACTTTCAGATCAATTAAGGAATAATAATATCCATAAATTTTTCAATGTCTTCGGTTTAACTTCATGTGAATTATCTATATACTTGAACATAATTCTTCAAGTTTCAAAATATTATTTAACGAACCTTTGAAAAAAAATCCAAAAAATACTTCATTGACTTCTAATTTAATATTAAAATTCCATTATAATCTTTTGATTATTTGATAAAGAGTTCACAATTCATTATTTGTTATCAACTATTGATATTTATGATATTTTTAATTATCTTTAATGAAATTTTAGAAAGTTTTACACGTCAATTAACAGAAAAAAATTAATGCCCATTGAATCAATGTATAACCTCAAAATATTCTGTACACTTTGATTTGTAGGAATTATGGTTATAAAAAATGTATTTGGATAATTTCATTTGTTTTGATAAAGCAGTTCATAAACACATTTAATTATATATAAAAATCCACAACAAATTTTGAAAAGAAAAATACAAAAATTGATTATTTTTAAAATAATTATTCTATTTTTCTATTTCTCCTTTCATCAAATTTTATTTCTTTCATACAATAGAATAAATTTTGCTATACTTTTTTGTTCTCAAACCCAAATCAATTAAACTAATTACATAGAATATGCAATAGCAATTATCACATTAATACGATAATAAAATAAAATATTATTTCTCAATTAATATTCAACTGAATATTATCAAAGGTTAATAATACTAAAATAAAAGTCGTAATTTTGAAAAAGCTATCGATTGGATTGAACCGATTAATTATCACTGAATTGGTAGCAAGTTTGGCATGATTCCAAATTTGATTGTATACCAGGAAGAATATTGCATTGATAATAATAAATTTCGTATCTCATTCTATTTTTCTTTCACAAGTTATTTATTTTTGTCGGTATTTCTCATTCATTGCACGTATTTTCAGTAGATTAAAGCTTTAAATATCGTTGAATTGTAAATGTTATCTATTCCAGGTATACAATATGTTTGTATACGTGCATACTTATGTGAACAAATTAATTTTCATTGTCATTTAGTATATAAAGTAGTTATTTTGGTATATTTAAATTATCATTCATAAATATTCACAGCAAAAACAAATTAAATGTGTTTATCATTTCTACTGTATTGTTAATTGTATTTTGGAGTATTTCAATGTATGTGACATCAAAAATTATGGAATAACGTGGAAATTTAATGGTTTTTTTGGATCTTTTTACATGTGGAAGTCTTGGAATAACGTAATTTATTAAAATGTTTTTTAGTAAGCTCACAATTTAATTAATCTTTTGGCGAGTGAGATGAAATGAAACATGATAAATTAGAAAAAAAAAGGGATGAATAAACTGATAAAAGAAAGAAATATATACATATATATGTATATTTATATTACATTGAGTTTTTTTTTTGTTTAATGCTAAACCGCAAGGAGACTAGCATTGAATTGCAATCGATAGAAAAGAATAAAATAAAATAAAGTGAAAGGAAAGAACAAAAATAAAGTGTGAATGCAATTGTCGAAATTTATTCATGAAAAACGTGTGTGTGTGTGTGTGAATATATACATAAAACTGTTTCAGTCTTTTATTTTATGTAATTTTATTTAATTAGGGAGTATATATAGGCGAGGTGCGAGAAGATGGAGAAAGCTTTACAGAGTCAATGGCCATATATTCCAAGCAAAACGTTTCAACCGAGTGAGTATTTTTCAACCATTTAATTCTATTTAAATATAGAATATTTGATCTATAAACTAAGAAATGGATTTATTAACTGTTAATAATAATATTTATTGATCAATTTTCCAATATTAAAAAGATTTATCAATAGTTAGTTAATTTAGTTGTAACGTTCTTAATCGATTCTCATCGGCCAACATAACCTCTAAATATTATACTTGAATAGTTTTTACATTGTTCTGTTATTGGAAAATAAATTCAGATATTTTTCAATAAATTATTGTTTTTATTATTTTATAATTCACTTATTGATAATCCATTTGTTTGTTACTGGAAATATTATTAATAAATCAATTGTGCTACGTTCGTTTTTGAGGTTATACACATTTGTAATATTGGAATGATTTTATGAAGTAATAAAACAAAATTTACAAGTAATTTATTGATTAACAATAAATAACACATTATTATATAATAAACGAATCCTACTGTATTGTTAATAAATCATTTTTCAATTATTAATAAGCTTTGATTAATTATTTGGTATTATTTCTCTTGATTTTAGAGGGCATTTTGTGCATTTTGTCAAGATCGCATTTGGGGATTGGGAAGACAAGGATTCAAATGTATTCAGTGTAAATTGCTTGTTCACAAAAAGTGTCACAAAGTCGTAAGAAAGCCGTGCTTGAGCTTACAACAGCAGCAGGCACAAAATACTGATCAACAAGCTACAGAACGTAATGGCGATCAGCCACAATTGGACTCACCACACAGTAATCCAACAGTCCATTTGGACGATGAAACCACTGTGTCACCAGTGGTGGAGGAATCATCACGACCACGTAAGCTGTTCTTTATTTATAACGTGAATTCAAAAGAATAAATACAATTAACATGTATATTATTTTTGTTTATCCTCTTGGGCATTGAGTGCTATTTTTTTTTTTGTTCTATGATTTTATTGGTTTTCCATATTTCAGGTGCGGCAATCGATGATGGTGAAGAATTGGCATTGGATGCAATTGCTGGTGCAGAAGGGGCGAATGATATGCAACGGCAATATTCACTCAACGACTTTGAATTAATTAGGGTCATTGGGCGTGGCTCGTATGCTAAAGTACTAATGGTTGAATTGAAACGTACAAAGCGAATTTATGCAATGAAAGTAATTAAAAAAGCACTTGTTACTGATGATGAAGATATTGATTGGGTACAAACTGAAAAGCATGTATTTGAAACTGCATCAAATCATCCATTTCTCGTTGGTTTACATTCGTGCTTCCAAACACCATCGCGATTATTTTTCGTTATTGAATTTGTTCGTGGTGGTGATCTTATGTTTCATATGCAAAGACAACGTCGTCTTACTGAAGAGCATGCACGATTTTATGCTGCTGAAATTAGCCTTGCCTTAAACTTTTTACACAAAAGAGGTATGAAATTATTATTTCATTTTTTTTTCTCCTTTTTATTATATTTTTTTATTGAAAATAAATATTAATGCTTGGTTTATCTGTTGATATTTATATAACAGGGATTATTTATCGTGATTTAAAATTGGACAATGTATTGCTGGACCATGAAGGCCATGTTAAGTTAACTGATTATGGTATGTGCAAAGAGGGAGTTAGAGAGGGTGATACAACTGCAACATTTTGCGGTACGCCAAACTATATTGCGCCAGAAATACTACGTGGCGAAGACTATGGCTTCTCAGTTGACTGGTGGGCATTGGGTGTATTGCTTTATGAAATGTTAGCTGGTCGTAGTCCATTTGACATTGCTGGCGCATCGGAAAATCCTGATCAAAATACTGAGGATTATTTGTTTCAAGTTATATTACAAAAGACAATTCGTATTCCACGTTCATTGTCGGTTAAAGCTGGTGCTGTTCTCAAGGGCTTCCTATGTAAGGATCCAGCAGAAAGATTGGGTTGTGGACGTGGTCCGTCTGCATTTCAGGATATTGTTCATCATCCATTTTTCAAAGCTATTGATTGGAATATGGTGAGTGTATTTCATTGCTATTGATAATATAATTGAATTTTTTTATATGATAATCTGCTTGTTCTTTTTCATTACAGTTGAAAAATATGGTTAAAAATGAGATCTTTTATTATATTTTGGGTTAAAAGTATTTTGTTTAGTAATTGTGATAGCTATATTACAATTTTCTTTTTTTTTTTAACGAAATTTTACCGAAAAATTATTGCAAAAGTTGGCATTTCAGAATTATAACCTAAAAATGTATTTAAAACACCAATTTTTAAAACATTTCATACGTTAACGATTATTTCATAGTTATTTATTGGTTAAAGAATTATTTTCATGAAATATCAGCATTACAAAAATGAGTACAATATTCAAAAAATTTCACAAAACTATGAATGGTTTTGGAAGATTGGCTTGGATTTTTTTTAAATTTTCATTTTTATATTTTACTAAAAAATCAGTAAAAATGAAAAAAAAATAACAAGTATATTCTTAAATATCAAAATTTTATTGGAAACTATTACTAAATGTTTTATTTTAGTGTTTAATTAATGTACATAAAAGTTGAGAAAGAGAAAAGATTATAAAACTTATGTTAAATTTCAGAAAAAGGCCTTTTTTTTTAAGTTAAATATAAGTTTCATAATATTTTCTCTTTCACAATTTTTATGTACATTAATTAAACACTAGAACAAAACAATTAGTAATAATTTTCAATGTAATTTTGATATTTAAGAATATACTTGCTATTTCTTTCTCATTTTTACTGATTTTTTAGTAAAATATAAAAATGAAAATTTTTAAAAAATCCGAGCCAATCTTCTGAAATCATCTATAGTTCCATGAATTTAAATAAACTACATTTTTTTGATGTATATATAAATTTATTTGATATTTTATAAAATACAGTTATTTTCTCGTTGAAAAATTTCTAAGGGCAATCAACAATTTTTTGGTTATTCCTAAATTATTCTAGATACTCCAGAGGTGCTGTTGAAAAAAAAAACTTGACCTGATATGAAGTGTCAATTTTAATTGTTAATTAAAAATAAAAATGAATGCAAAAAAGTAACTAAACTATAAAATAATTTTGAAGTTATGTGACGACTTTTATATTAACATTTATATATATATATGTATATACGACTTTTTCTTTAATATTTGCGCATATTAATTGATGTTAAAGCTGGAACAGAAGCAGGTCACGCCACCGTATAAACCACGCTTGGACTCTGATCGTGATTTGGCAAACTTCCCACCCGAGTTTACAGATGAGCCTGTCCATCTAACTCCTGACGATCCGTAAGTAATTAACAAAAATTAAAGAATTAACGTTGAATATATTTTATGTATGAAATGAAAGACAGGAGTAATTAAGATAGTAGATTGCATGAAAATAACGTTTAAAATCCTGGAAATTTTAACTTTTTTTTTTTTTGCTTATATTATGTGGTTCAATTTTTCGATAAAAATTTATTGTTTCTATATTGTTTTTATTAAATGAGTAGATTAGGGTGCTTCGTTTGAAATTTCCCTGTTTAATCTAGATTTTAGTGCTTTTTAATGACACAACAGCTGAAAAAAAAAAATGATTACAGTATTATAAATACAAAATTAATCAATCTATTCATCTGGAAATTCTTTTAATATTTTATAATAACACGTACAAATAATTTACTTAGGATTGAAGCTATTGATGATTAGATTTAACGCACGACGAATAATTTTTGATGTGGTTATGGACAACTTGTAATAAATATTGTCATTGATCTTCGGCGTTAGTTGGAGCTAAATTAAATTTAGGTTAAACAAGGGAATTTTTAATTTATATGTGTTTAATTGAATTTTTCTCGAAAACTATCAACTTTACAGTAAAAGTATATAGGACCTTTTTTGTAGGAAATTAAATTTTCTACAAAAATGTCCTCTTAACATAAAACCGTAGAATTGATAGTTTTCGAAAAAAATCCGATTAAACAAACGGAAAATTAAACTATTTATACTTCGAATTGGTCCTCTATGAATTGCATGATAAGATACTCGCATTTTTCTCAAAAACTATTAGCTCTACGGTTTTTAGTCAAGAAGACTTTTCTGTAGAAAATTTAATTTCCTACAAAAAAGGTCTCATTAACTTTTGCTGTAATGTCGATGGTTTTCGAGAAAAATCGAAAAACCCATGAAATTCGAGCAAAAATCAACTTTAACATTTTTTACCGGTAGAACAATTCACAGAACATAATTTAGTAATGGGCACTATTAAAAATTATATATTTCCGTACAATTTCTGCTGAAAACCAATTGAATAGCATAAAATGCCGCGAAACTATGCATAAATGAAAAAAAAATTGAGATTTCAGTGTTAATTAAATGGGAAAATTAAGAGCTCATCTTTGGTGGGAATTTTTTTTTGAATGTTTAGAGTAATATTCTGTCAATTGAGCAAAGAAAAAAAAATAGTCGTCTCAAACGAAGCACCCTAGAATAGATAGATCAGTGCAAATTGTGAATTATACATCAATTTCCAATATATTTTTAGTTTTAATTTGAAAAAAAAAAATTTCTCATTAATGTTTCTATTTTCCTTATGATTTTGTTTTCTTTCTTTTTCAGTCGTATCATTGACGAAATTGATCAAAGTGAATTTGAGGGCTTTGAATATGTTAATCCATTATTGATGTCACTTGAAGACTGCGTGTGACATGAGCCACGTCTTCCAAACGTACAAACGTATCGAAAAGACTATAATTATGAAAAAAAAAGACATCAGCAGCCATATTTAACTGAGTTGCAGGACAAATTTGCATCGGTACAATTTGATTCTTCAATGGCGAATTATGATGATGATGATGATGATGATAGTTGTGTTAATGATACAACATCTTATGCTCAACAACACAATAATATTTTAAAGATGAGGTATACAGAAGAAAATGAAAATGATACTAATTATAATGAATATCGTTTATCGCCACCATTTCCATTTCGATACGATACATCAACTTCAATGATGTCAGATTGTTCGTGTTCATTAAGTCACGCAGATGTTAATGAATATAATGACACAGGAAATAATAATATGACAATTGTTAATGCTGATGAAAATGATTATGACGATGTACAAGATGATAATCCACGAAAAAAGCTATTGAAGCAAATGTTTTGCCTTCCATTACATTAATTCTTTGAGTTGAAGAATTAATTTATTTATTATTTCTTTTTTAATTGTATTGAAGAAATGTTTACAAAATTCACTGCAGTAATTTGCGGCCTATCTTCAGCAAGTTTTTTGAAATATAGAAAATAACGAAATATGATAAAGAAGTTGACGTAAAAAAAAGCCGAGAAAAGAACAAAAAAAAAACCATATTAGTTTACCAATAATTTCGTATTAATTCATAGAAAATGTTACATTTATTTATTTTGCAATATTATTGCACATGTGGCAGCCTCTCTCTTTTTTTTTTCTTTTTCATTTATTCATAAATATAATTGTGAAATACGTTATTATTGATCGTCCAGGGTCAACGAAATCAATTAATGGTTGAATTTAAATGAGAGAAAAGAAAAGTAATTCAGAATGTGAAAAAGAGAAAAAAAATTTGCTTGATTCAGCAAAATTTTTTATACGCGAAAGATATTTAAGTTGTACCTGACGCAGCTTTATTAAATCTTTCGCGAACTTCCTGTGTTTTTTTTTTTTTTTTTTTAATTTTTACTTTTTCGTTTGATTTATTGAATATTCTATCGAAATATTAATGAGATTTTAATTAATACTGATAATATTCTCGTATGAATTGTATGTGCGAATGCGAGTATTTGATAAGAAGAAAAAAAAAGTGGAAACAAAGTAAAAGAGAAAAAAAATAATGAATAAAACAAAGCGAATATGAAAGTAGCACATGACGCGGATTTGTCGAATTGGAGCGTGACATTTTTGCGCTCATTACATAACAACAAAAAACCCTTTTGTTTTTCTAATATCATCTTAATAATAAATAATACATATTTGAGTAATTATATTTAATTTTTATATTTATACTGACAGTATTTAGATCCGTTAACATGTACCTATTTCTCTTATTTTTTTTTTTTTTTTTTTCATTTTTTATTCATCAAATAAATTTTTCAACTTTGAGGTTAGGAAATAAATAGTTAAAGAAAAGTACATAAAATTAATAAATTTAATGCTAAATCTTCTCAAGCAAATAAAAAAATGCTGTTAATAAACTAAATGTGGGAATTAATTTCAATTATATCATTAATTAGAGTTTTGATTTGTAATTTTTCATCCCACTGAACGAAAAATCATTCCAAAATATTATTTAAAATATAATAAGTGATACTTATTTTCGTAAATTCACTTGATTTACGCTGATGACATTTGAATAAATTATAAATGAGTGCACGAAAGATAGTTAATGTATAAATACATATATAGAATAGCCATTTTTAGTAAAAAAAAAAAAATTATTCCATTGAAGTTGTTCAATGACTAAGTAAAATGAAAAGCGAAAAAAAATTAAGCCATTTCTTGATTATGATATATTAAATAAGCATATGACATATTGTGTATACGTGTCAAATAGAGAGTTGTGGTTGGATACTACCAAAGTTAATATTCATTCAAATTGTTTACTAAGTTGCATCTGAAAATTGTTTCATTTTTCCAGATGAGAAAAAAAATTTTTTTCATCATAATTTTTGTTGTATTTCTAAATTGACATTTATAATAATCGAATTGCAAGAAAAAAAAAGTGGTCATTGCCATTAGTTAACTACACAGCATTGAAATATTGAAACAATTTAGAATCAAATCAGCACATTTAATTGATAAATAAAATGTGAGATGTTGGAAAAAAAAAATGAAGATAATGAAATGAAATAATAAAAATAATATTATTATTTCTAATAATGATTAAATAATAAAGATGAACGCTTATTCATGATGTAGGATATGTCGTGCGATTTAATGACATGAATATAGTATGCTAATATATTCATAATGGCCTCGGCATTAACGATTTACGATTATGTAGTTGAAATTGTAAAAAAAAAAAAAAAAAAACGTTATACTATATAATATGAGTGATCGTTAATAGTATTTTTATAAAGTTTAATTTATGTTTATTAATCTGGATTATCGATTATTGTATTAGAAAATTCTATAAAGTAAAAATAGAATATTTCACATGAATAATTATGTTATACGTTAATGCACTTATGAAATAAAGAAAAATAGTTAAAGCAAAGAAACAAATAAATGAACAAAATTGCATAGGAAAATATTTCAATCGATTTCAAACTAATAAATCAATTATGAAAGAAATTATATTAAACAAACTGCGCAAAATACATTAAAGAATAAAAAATAGATTGAAATTTCGTTTTGGTATAAACAAAAATTATATTGAATTCATCAATAATTGTCAGAATGGAAAATATTAAAAATAGGCTCAAGCATTTAACCTAAAATACAATTAAAATATTTGTAAATAGGAAAAAAATGATAAAAAACGAAAAAAAAAAAAATATAATAAAAGCCGAGGCCGAAATTATGATGAATATTCAAGCCAGCAAGATTCTAAAAAGTGAAATCCATTTGCTAATTAATTAGTAGCAAAATTTTTAACATAATGGCCTGATACTGCGAAAAAAAAATTAATAAAAAAAAAATGAAAAAATGAAGAAAAAAAATGAAAATAATCATAAATAAATGGAATTTAAATATCTATCAACCGCCCTAAACATTCTATACATATATATTAAAAAGATTTTATTGATTAACAAAAAAACGTATTATACATATTTGAGGTTATATACAAATGGGATGTGATCTAGTTGTAATTGAATTGACGAAGTTGTTCTAAGGTTGAGAATTTATTGATTTGTAGGTAGATTCATATATATAAATATATATATAGTCTTAATGCACAAAGAGATGAGAAAGAAGAAAAAAAATCTCAATAATTGAGAACTTTTGTACTTTTCTCTTTTTCCCCCCCGTTAGCTTTCCTTCTTCCTCGGGGCTCACACTTCAAACTTTAACAATTTCATTTCATCGTTCTCCAACTTTATATTATTGTTTCAATTCTTATTGTGGTCTCTTTCAATGTATTCTGATTAATTTTTAACCACAATGAATTTTAACAAGCTCTCTTGAATTTATTTTTTTAATTTCTTTTCATTTTTGTTTTATCCAACTCCATTTTGCACAAGATTTCACTTTAATTCGTAAATATGAAAAAGAATAGAAAAAAGACAATTTGTAGACAATGAATAATCATTAATGCATAAAATTAGAATGAAAGAAATCAGTAAATAGATAAATAAAATTGAAAAAAAATGTTACTTTTTACGCCAACTCATATATAAATATTTATGTGTTGTCAAGTCAATTATTGCCGAATATACCTTGATAATTGTATAATTATCCCTAATTATTCCAACGATTCATCGTAAATACATATATATAATTGTTGATCACACGTAAACTTTTAGTAGAAAAAATGATGATGAAATAAATAAAAGAAAATGAAGAATTACAAATGTCTACTTTTTCGGAGGATTAAATAATTTAATTGATATAATTCATGTTATTTATCATAAAATTATGTATCAAATTCCATTTATGCGTCTCAACATTGTTCATAACCTGCAAAAAAAAAGAAAAGAAAATTAATTAATTAACTATGTATTTTTATTTGCATCTGTAATTCCATTAATTGATTACAACTTTACTCTTATTAAAATAATTGTTGATATCTGCACAATGGAATGCATTTTTAATATTATTTAAATCACCAACACATCATTACATACCGGATTATCATAAACAAATGTGATAAAATCAAATTATAATCCATAGACATAGATAGAAATAATTAACTGATAATTTTCTGACTTTTCATTATTTCAAAATTGCAGATTATTGCGGTAGTTTGTCTAAACAATAAATTAAACAAGCAAATTAATAATATGACTCACTAAAACGAATAGCAATGAGTGACATTAAATAATCGTTATTAATTTAATGTGATAATTATCTTGGTATTAAATTAATTCAACTACATTATTGGAAAACAATTAACAACAATTATTGTGTTAACTCTAACTTTGGTAAATTTCATCGTATAAATTCGTTTGTTTTGCTGTTATATTATTGTTTTCGATATAATTAACAAGTGATATGCTTATTTAATATATAATTGTCATAAAATTATTTTATTTTTCCCACTAAAAATGCTTTGAATAAGAAATTCTTATGATACATAACCTCAAATTTATGAGTGTATTATAAATCATTGAATTTGATGCATTTTATGTGTATAATAACGAATATTGATTTAATTCAAGTGATTTTTATATATTTTCACTATGATATTCATGCATTCCGATATAGAATTATGATTTTTTTTTTTAAATTTTCAACTAAAACGAATTTTTGTTTCTGAATAAAAAAAAATTTTTTCTTAAGTCGTGATATCTTTTCAAATATAATTGCAACTAATTATATGAATGCTTAAAATTATGAATTGACATGAAAAATTATATATCAATTTGTTAGTAATTGGGTTGTTATTCTTTTCTTATTTTCATTCTGCATTTAGCAATTAATTTTTAATTAAATTTATTTTCCAATCAATTCATCATATTAATTACATAAATTTAATTGAAAAGATGATACGAAATATCAAATATTTATACAAATTTGAATGAATAATTAACATCGAATAAAAATATGAACAATATAATTGGAATATAAATTAATATCAAAATTTTTCATCAAATTTTTTTTTAGTTTATTGTTACTTTTAGTTAAAAATTTTCTTTCTGGAAAATTAATTCTACAGTAGTGCGAAACTCCACCAGATGGTGCTCCAGTCTCTTTGCATTTACATATGAAATGTCATAAAATAAACTTGTTTTGAGTTGCAAATTGCGACTCAAGATAATGATAATGAATGAAATAGACGATTTAATTGGAGAAGTCGAGAAATATCCATGTTTATGGGACATCAGTAATGAAAATTACTCAAATAAAATTCAAAGAGATTTAGCCTGGGAGGAAATTTGTAAAACTTTATGTTTAAACTGGGATGATTTAGGTAACGAGGAAAAAAAAAAATTTTGTAAGTATTAACAACTTTTAACTCTAATTAAACAATTTATATATAATTCAAGTCCAAATAAAGTTTTACTACTGTTTTATTTGTCAAAATTGAGTACAGTTTGATGAAAAAAAGTAGAATAAAAACAACAGACATTAATATCGCATTTCATAACCTCACTTTTTTTTATAAAAAACAAAATCCTAATTTATATTATTTTTTTCGTAAAAATCATCACTTTTAGTATATTATGACATTAAAAATCATTGGCTAATCCCTTTATTTAACTTTTTTCTACCCATTTTGATATATTTATTAAATAAAACAAGTCAAACGAGTAAAAAAATTTTTTTATTTCTAACTGCTGTAAATATTTGACTAATTGAGATATAAATCTGATTTTCATTGAATAACCAAATTAAAACTATTCAAAATATCTTTTTTAGTTGTTAAATACATAAATAAAATTATCTAATAAATTAATTTTATCATTACAGATGACAACAAGAGAAAACAATGGAACAATGTGAGAGATGGTTACAGAAAATACATAATTAGAATTAGTAATACACCAAAGAGATCAGGTGGAGGAGTAATGAAGAAATATATATATGCAAATAGTTTACATTTTTTGACACCTGTTTTGCAAACTAACAAACAGTAAGTTGTACATTATTTTTTCAAATATAGAGAAAGGAATATGGAAAATAAATGATAAACAAAAAAAAAAAACTTTCAGACGTGAAGAAAACTACGAAATACCACAAGAAGATGATGAAGAAATTGAGTACGAAATAAGTGAACAAGGACAAATTGAACAAGATTATGAAGAGGATGAAGAAGAACTGAATTCTTGCAGGACATTACGGAAACTTAAGTCTATAAAAAGGCAAAATATTATCAAAAAACCTAAAAAAGATGATGTGCCCAATCAAATTTTAGATATAATAAAATGGAAGTCGAATAATGGAGTTCATTATCACGATGAGGATTCGCAATTTTTATTGAGTTTTCGTAGTGATTTAAGATCAATGACAAACTCTCAAAAATTACAGTTTAAATTGGGCATGATTCATCTGATACAAAGTATCACAGAACCCAACGTAGATGATTCATCAAGTTTTTTGTCATGAAGCTATTTTAGTATTTTTTGGTATAAAATCTACAAAATAATTATGTTAAAATTGGAAATAAATAAATCTAATATGAGTAATTATCATAATTCGCGTCTTTTTGATTGACAAATATTTAAATTTTATGGTGTATAGTATGGTGTTATTACATACAGGGTGCGTTCCGATCGCGATCGTGGCGTGGGGGTCGAAGTGGACGTTGTGAGTGTTGTGACAATTTCGACGCGGTTTTTGAAATTGTTGGGGTTGAAAGTTGTCAAAAAACTGAAAGATGGCGGCAACGAAAATTTTGTTGTACGATTCGGAAAAAGATATTGCTGTAGAAGCTTATGTTCCTGTAGCTGGTGCTGAACGTGCAAAGACAGGTAAATATAATTTTGTTAAATAAGTTTAATAAAATTAATACATTTATACTTTTTTCTATGTTTATTAATAACATAACCTAACTTAATAAATAAACTATGTTCATTTTGATTGAGATCATTTTCTTTTTTTGTTTGTAGACATATTTTCTGCTACCCAACTTCTAAGATCGGTTATGGAGCAAAAGCAAGAACCGCAAGCTTCAACATCTACATTATATCATGTTAAACGTGATGAAGATATTACCTTTACTCCCGTTGATAAAGAGACAACTGAAATCCAAGAATCTGAGGGCAATGCTGAAGGTATATTAAAAATATTAATTTTATAATCATTCTGTTTCTTATATTTATTATGTAAGTATGTTAATTATATATGTGCTTTTTTTTATACAGATGTAGATTCTTCAAACATGTGGACTTCACCCTGTGTACTGTTATTATTAGAGACATATAGATCTTTGGAAGGAATCCTCAAGAAAGGTAAGATGTCCCGAAAAAAAGTATGGTCTGAAATAAGCGAAGAATTAAAATCAAAAGGATACGACGTAACTGGACCGCAATGTAATTCGAAACTACGAAGTCTTAAAAAAACTTACAAATCCACGAAGAATTACAATCAAAAATCAGGAAATAAAAGAAAGACTTGGCAGTTTTATGAAGTTAGTAGAAATTATTTCCTGCTTAATTTTTAGATACAGTAATATTTTCTACATTTATAAATAAATAATTTTCTAATTAATCCACCTTATTTTTTATAATTATATTAATTCATTATATACTTTTGCTAGATAATGGATGAAATTTTTGGACAAAAAACATGTTGCGATCCAGTTGCTGTTGCGTCTTCTACTGGTCTTTCGATAAAAAAACCAGTAGCTAGTGACAGTGAAGTAGGCTCGGATTCCGGATGTTCTACAAGTGAGTTGATTATGTCAGATAATTTTACTTGTATCTAAATTAATGTATGAATTGAATTTCATTCCAGAATCTAATAAGATGTCAATTGCAACATTGCTTCAAAAAAGACTTAGGCAAAAAGACGAACACGAAGAAAATAAAAATAAAAGGCACAAGGAGACGATGGAGATGAACGAAAGATTTCTTAAAGTATTAGAAAAGCGAGCAGAAAAATAAATGAAAATCCTAAATTTGTTCATTGACTGTTATTCAATAATAATTACATTTTACAATATGAAAATTCTTAATTTATTTATGTAAGTGTTATTTAAAAAAAAATGACTTTTTATATAATATATTTAATAAAGTTTAATAAACAAATAAAATTTTAGTTTCGATTTGTAACGAGTTTTTATCAGTTTTACAAGGAATTCATAATAGCATCTCTTTTAAGAACTCCTGCAGTTTGTCTTGCTTCACGCAGATCATTTCCATTATTTTCTTGATTATTTTTAGGTATAGTGATAACAATTAAATCATCTCCTCGTAAAATGCAGATATTATGGATTACGCAGCATGCAACAATATACTCTGCCATTAAATCTACCCTTGTCATTGGTAGACAATGTAACAAACTTCTCATTCGTCCTTTTAATAAACCAATGCATTTTTCAACAGTCACTCGTGCAGCTGAATGACGATCATTATATTTTTTTTGTTTTTCACTTAAATGTCCATTATCTGGATAAGGAGTTAGTAGATGCTGATGTAATTCATATGCAGCATCGCCTAGAATATGACTGTTTTCTGGAAATTTATCATCATCATTTATGTAATCAGCAACTTCTGATAAACGAAAAACTCTTTGATTATGAACAGATCCAGGGTGTCCAACATAACAATGAGATATTAGAGTTTTGTGATCACATACGAGCTGCAAACAAATTTCAACTAAATGTAAATAAAATTTTATTACCAAAATTAGTAGTGTGCAAAAATAACCATTGTTACATACCTGTAATTGAATAGAATGAAATCCTTTCTGATTGATATAATTATCAGGATTTTCTTTTGGAGCATTTATTCGAATATGAGTCCCATCAATAGCTCCTATTGTGTTAGGAAAGCCAGCTGCACTTTCAAATCCACGTATCACTTCAATAGCACGATCTTCAGTAGGCCATTGTATAAATTTTGAGGCTCTCATAAATAAAGCCTGACAAACTCGACGTACAGCTCTTACGGCAGTAGCTCGTCCTACGTTAAATCTGTCACAAACTGATCTATAACGAAAGTAAAAGGAAGAATTTATAGTTTCTTACGTATACATTACTCTAACGTAGTTTATTTCTAAAAAAATGTTACCTATAAGAATCCATTGTTGACATTTTCCAAACAGCTATCATCAATTGAAGATGAGAAGGAATTGTAGGGCACCCTGGAGCATGTCGAACTAAATCGTCTTCTATCAATTCATGTAAATATTTGAAGGTGTTTCTCGAAAGTCTAAAAAACAATTGAATAACAATTCGTAGCTTATTTTCAATTTAGTCACTAACTTTATTATAGAAATATATAAATGGGATAATTACTATCATATAATTGAGTAAGTTAAAGAATAGTGTAAATTTAGAGTATAATAATATAGGTTCTAAATTAGATCTGCAGGTGTAATATATGAAAAGAATATTTACCTGAAATGGTTTTTGAATTCCTCGTCTGTATAAAGAGTAATAACATGATCGCATCCAAGAATTCGTGGTCTTAGAATTCGCTTTTCACGATCATAAATATGTAAAGTTGTATTCCACTCTTCATCTGAACTAGATGAAGAAGATTCTAAAGCATTATTACAACGTGCTAATAAATATGCAACTGCGTCTGTAAAAAACATTTTGATTGTGTCAAATGTCAATTGTTTGAATACCCCACAATATAATATAGTCACGCCGAAATACAATGTGAAATATTAATTTGTGTAAATGTTTATTGTTAAAATTTATAAATTGTCAATTAACCTCTATGCATTATTTTCTTAAACTCGCCATTTATAATTTTTGATGAACTTTCGAAGTTTCCACTTGAGTTCATGATTGTAACGTTCGCAATCAAGTGAGAACTGGAAATGGGTAAAGCGGCGGTTGTGACTGTGAACGTGGTCCGTGGTCGTTGTTGTGATCGCTATATTATTCGAGCAGAGCCGAACATCACCGAAGATTCCCGATTTACACAAAAATATTTTCAGTAGAGATTTTTTTTTGCTCCTACGATTATTCCACAGGATACATTGAAATATATTTTGATTATTAAATTAATTTAACATTATTTTTCATTTATTTATACTTGAGAAATACTTGATTTCATATGTGAGATATTAATTTGGTGTTAAAATATGGGACCACCAAAACGAGTGAAAAAAGATGGTAGATAACCTCAAAGTAACATTGATTCTGTTAATTCTAATTATTAAATTGATTTCAAAATATCTTTTCTTTATTTATACTCAGAAAATATACTAATTTATGAATGAAACAAATAAATTCTCCATTAAAAAATGGAAAAAACAAAACGAATGAGAAAAGACGCAACATAACCTCAAAGCAATATTAATTCTATTTGCAATTAAAATACAATTGACAATGAAAATTATTATAAATTTCGATACAACGTACACAATATTAATTATTCCAGTTAATTTTGTTTATAAATAAATGTAAATTATATTATTAATATTTATATTTAATTGAATTTTATTAGATCGTGGTAAATGGAAAAAACGAAAGGAGGAAGATGATTATAATGAAGATGATTTCGGTGAAGGATTTGAGACTGAAGGAATACCAGATGCAGCAAAAAATGACGCTGAAAAGTTGGATGAAAATGCTGCAGAAGATGAATTTGGTGCTAAAGATTATCGTGCTCAAATGATTTTAAAACCTGATAATGAAGTCAGGCCATTGTGGGTGGTATGTGTATTTTATCATTTTTTATATGCATCAAAAAATAATGAAAAAAAAAAAATTGGTGTTGGATTTGATATTTGTTAATGAAAGCTTTTTCCCTATTTTGGCTAATTTCGTTCAATTTTCTGCCTTAAAAGAAACAAGAATATAATTTAAAATCTATATAAATATTATATCTCACAGATTTTAATAAACTAAAGGACTAAAAAGTTTGTTATATTTTAAAAATAATTTTTTATATATTTTTATTACAATATTTAGATGAATATTTGAGTATCTAATTATGAAAAATTTGAATTTATTTATTTTACTGCATTTATTTTACATTTTATCGAATAATTATTATAAATTTTCGTGATAAATTATCACTTTTCACATAAAATTCTTTCGCAAATTTTTAATTTCTATTCAAATCCATTTTGTTTTACTATTTTATCTTTAAATGAATACGCATAAATAATTAATACACAAATAGATAAATTTCGTATTTCCAAGTTAAAGAAAGTGCCGATAAAAAAATTTTTTTACATTCACAAAATGTGTATTTATAACCTCTTATTAAAAGTTTTCCTACCAACTTACTCATTTCTCCACAAAAAAATTACGAAAAAATGATCATATTCGAGTCCAAAATCTCCCTGAATAATTAATATTTAAATAAAAAAAACAATAAGAGATGAAAATTAATCAAATTTATTTTATTAATTAACAGGCGCCAAATGGACATATTTTTTTGGAATCATTTTCTCCAGTATATAAACATGCACATGATTTTCTGATTGCGATATCTGAACCTGTTTGCAGACCAGAGCATATCCACGAAGTAACTAAATAAAATAAAACCCAATATAAAACATACAAAGAAACCTTAAACATTATTTAATAATTTTTCTTACTCATTTTAGTACAAATTAACAGCATATTCATTATATGCTGCAGTCAGTGTTGGTTTACAAACTCACGATATTATCGAGTACTTAAAAAGGTTAAGTAAAACTAGTATTCCCGAAGGAATTATTGAATTCATTCAATTATGTACATTATCATATGGTAAAGTAAGTATAATATTTATAAATAAATTCTGGCGATTGTAATTTAAAAAAAAAATTTTTTTTTTAGGTTAAACTCGTACTAAAGCACAATAAATATTTCGTTGAATCACCATATCCTGATGTATTGCAAAAACTATTGAAAGATCCAGTAATTCAGGAGTGTAGACTACGAAAACCTGTTGAAGACACCGAAGTATTAATTACAAGTGTACCAGATAAACATAAAGCAATGCAATTTGGTGCTAAACCATTACCAGCTAATAATCCACCAATAACTACCACTAATTTACCTTCTATTACTGATGGACAAGAGCCTCCACCTAGTGAAACAGCAGTTGTGCCAGAAGACATAACAAAATTTTATGATAAAATTGATAAAGAAGACGAGGACGAAGAGGAAGATCAACAATTAAAAATTGTGAGTTTCGAAGTGAATCAGGAAAAAATTGAAGTTATACAAAAACGTTGTATTGAACTTGAGCATCCACTTTTAGCAGAATATGATTTTAGAAATGATACAGTTAATCCTGATATAAATATTGATTTAAAACCATCAGCAGTTTTACGTCCGTATCAGGAAAAAAGTTTACGTAAAATGTTTGGTAATGGTCGAGCACGTTCAGGAGTTATTGTATTGCCTTGTGGTGCTGGTAAAAGTTTAGTTGGTGTTACTGCATGTTGTACAGTACGTAAACGTGCATTAGTATTATGTAATTCTGGTGTGTCAGTTGAACAATGGAAGCAACAATTTAAAATGTGGTCAACAGCTGATGATTCAATGATATGTAGATTTACAAGTGAGGCCAAAGATAAACCAATGGGCTGTGGAATATTAGTAACGACATATTCAATGATAACTCACACGCAAAAGCGTTCATGGGAAGCGGAACAAACAATGAAATGGTTACAGGAACAAGAATGGGGAATAATGGTATTAGATGAGGTCCATACAATTCCAGCAAAAATGTTTCGTCGAGTATTAACAATTGTTCAATCACATTGTAAACTTGGATTGACTGCAACTTTATTGCGTGAGGATGATAAAATTGCTGATTTAAATTTTTTAATCGGTCCAAAATTATACGAGGCAAATTGGCTTGAATTACAAAAACGTGGATTTATTGCACGTGTTCAATGCGCTGAAGTTTGGTGTCCAATGACACCAGAATTTTATCGTGAATATTTGGGATGTAAAATGAGCCGTAAATTATTGCTTTATGTTATGAATCCAAATAAATTTCGTGCATGCCAATATTTAATACGTTATCATGAACGACGGGGTGATAAAACTATTGTTTTTTCTGATAATGTATTCGCATTGAAACATTATGCAATTAAAATGAATAAACCTTATATTTATGGGCCAACAAGTCAGAGTGAAAGAATACAAATATTGCAAAATTTTAAATTTAATATGAAAGTTAATACAATATTTGTTAGTAAAGTTGCTGATACGTCATTTGATTTGCCTGAGGCAAATGTTTTAATTCAAATATCATCACATGGTGGATCGCGACGTCAAGAGGCCCAACGTTTAGGTCGTATTTTACGTGCTAAAAAAGGAGCAATTGCTGAGGAATATAATGCATTTTTTTATACACTTGTGTCACAAGACACTGTTGAAATGAATTATTCACGAAAACGACAGAGATTTTTAGTTAATCAAGGTTATGCGTATAAAGTTATTACAAAATTGGCTGGTATTGATGAGGAGCCAGATATGATGTACAAAACTCATGAAGAACAGAGTCAATTGTTACAGCAAGTTTTATTAGCAAGTGATACTGATGCTGATGAAGAAAGAATTCCTGGCGAAGGACCTCGAGGTGTAAGTTGTAGTGAAAATTTTACGTGTGTTATTATTTTTTTTATTGCAATTTTATCTTGGAAATTTTTTGAGGTTAAAATTTATCTAAATGCATAGAAAATGAATGTTTTGTTTAAATCAGTCAAAGTTTTTATTCATATGATATGTAATTAGGATATTATTTATTGGTCAATGATGTTTGCAAAACAATTAACAAATAATTTTTTATAATGTGTATTGTTATTTTTTTTATTGCAAGTTCATTTTGGAAATTTTTTGAGGTTAAAATTGATTTAAATGCATAGAAAACGAATGTTTTGTTTAAATTATTCAAAGTTTATATTCAAATGAAATGTAATCAGGATATTATTTATTCCTCAATGATGTTCAAATAACAATTAACAAATATCCAATAAATATATTTGGAATAGTTTTTTTCGTAGGTTATTTAGAACTACAGTAACGATTTTTTTTAATAACTAACTTTTCTTTATGACAAATTAATTGAAAAAAATCGTAAATAAATTTTTTATCATTCTCAAAAGTTTCAATTCAAGTCGCAAAAAGTTTAAAATTATTAAACCATAAAAAAATAACTTGAAATTATCAATATTTAGTTTCTCAGTTGAGAAAATAAGAAAAAAATGTCTTGAATATAAATTCTACTGAATTCTGTTTAAATTGTTTATTTATTTTTTCAGTTTATGCGGAAAGCTGGTAATTTAGCATCAATGTCTGGTGCTGATGACGCTGTTTATTATGAATATAAAAAATCTGCATCTTCATCGACCGCTAACAAACATCCATTATTTAAAAAATTCAGATCTTAAAATTATTATTTCAAATTCATTCACCTCATTATTAATAATAATTATAATAATAATAATAATAATAATAATTTAACGCTATTAATAAATGTAAAAAATCAGGAATTAAAAGTTTATTCGAAAAAAAAAATTTTTATATCAATTTTTGGAAATTATGAACTCTTTTTCTCACTTTCACTCTCTGTTTTTTTTCTATGTGATGAACAAGAAATTTATTAGTATTTATATATTTTTAATATCATCTCAATAATTATCAATGATTTTTTTTTTGTACGTCAGAAAATAAATAATGATGAGTAAGGCAAATTCAAGATGAATTTATTAAAATAAAATTGCCTTGACAATATTTTGTGATAACGCGACGTTGATGAATCATGTAGCCGCATTTTAAATGTCTGGATATTCTTATCATTTCTAGCAATTAAATAGCAGACAATATTGCGTCATATTTTAATTTATATCGAATAGTAATAAAAAAAAAAATAATATTGAAAGTAATATTGAAAAAACAATAATTTTGTTTAATTTACGAATTTGTCTGATAAAAATAATTATTTATACGCTCTCAAGCGTAAAAAACATCTTTTATAATGTTCTTTCAATCTCTTTATGACAATAATAATGATGATTCAAACGATGTTACATAAAAAAATTTCATAAATTGAAAAAAAAAAATAGAAATTTTTTATTTTTTTTATGCTATAATTGTTTGAGAAATAAAGTTTGAAATATTTTAAATTTTTATCACACAGTGATGAGAAAAGTGTCTGAATCTTGTCTTTTATGATGATAAAAATTGATAATTAAGTGATTAAATATAATTATATATTAATACTAATTGTAATGTGATTTTTATCAGTTAAAAAAAAAATCATTTTTAATTTTATCTAATCTTTAATAAGGCTGGACTTCCGTTTTTGTTTTTAAATATTTATGTAAATATTTATCAGCTAAAATTATTTCGGTCGCGAAATTAAAATTTTCGGTCGAATTGAAAACTCTTTAGATATTATTTATATATTTATTTCGAATGTTTTATGTATATTTTTACATTTATATATCATATTTATCGTGAATTTATGAATCGAAAAAATTTCAAGACGAATTACAATAATAAACAAAAATATTTCCCCTAATTAAATTATCAAAATGAATTGAAACAATCAAATGATAAAATTATTTTTTACATTCATACAAAAAAATCCATTAATATCGTTAATTTGCATAAATAATCCGCAAATTTATTGCTGTAAATCATGAAAAATTTAATATAAAAATTAAAAAAATTATCTAAAATGTTTTATTACACATTATAAAATTACAAATAATAAAATAATAAATTATTTTTTTTTATTTAAGGATTTACTATAACACAAAAATTTTCATTATTTTTTAAATTTATTGTACATTAAATTTTGACCAACTTTTAAATTTCAAATATTCAAATTCATAAAAATCAACACAAACTTTTCAAAGTGGCAGAAGTGCATCAAGAAATGTACCAAAATTGATCTCTCTACAGTGTGTTGTTAATAAACTAAAAAAAAAAAAAACAAATTCTATAACAAAATATTTAAAAAAACAATTTCCCGTAATGGAATAATTCAAATTCTTAAGTATAACTCAACGGATTTATCTCTATTTAAAATGAATCAAATAAATATTATAAACAAAATGTTTCACATATTCATAATTATCAACACACTGTATACAATAATATTCACAAACAAACATTGTAATAAAAATATTTATAACAAATATTATACATATATAACATAACTATCGAATATCAAAGCGGCAAAGTGAAGGCAGCTTAGAATCGATTGTGAATGTTGGCGTTTGCCGCGCCACTGTCGGTACATTCTTTTTTTTTTCTCTTTTTACAAGAATCTGCCGTGTGCTCTGACTCTCTGCTTTAAAATTTTATTCAGTATTATGCAGAGTATGCAAGAATTGCAAGCAGCCGGTTTTCACATGATGCCGAGTGCAGTTTTAATAAAATTCTTAGATACTTAGACATCCTGTGTCTTAAGTTTTCTTTCATACCACAATCTTAAAAAAAAAAACAACACTTATTAGAGATTGAGAGCGTCCATTTCTCTTACTAAAACAATAAAACAATCGAAAATGAATAAATGAATATAAAGTCATAAAAATAAATATCTAAACAAATAAAAATCATAAACAATTCAACTTTAAAATCTATTTTTATTATTTTTTTTTTTAAATATCAATGCGCGAACTGAATTATTCACACTGGGTTATGTACACACTATGTACAAAATATATTCTGTGCAAGATGAAATGGTTGCAATTAATGCACTGTGAAACAAGTGACTGTACAATTGAAACAAATACAATGAATATTTTTTGGTAATTGAGCTGCCAACATGACGAGAAAAATAATGAAATTAAATTCTAAATAAATGAAAGAATACGAATGAAAAATTCTGATAAATATTATTAAACATTTAAATACAAAGGTGATTAAATAATTAATATAATATATAAATTAATAAAACATCATGTGAGATAATTAATATAAATAAAAAAATGTTGTATTTATTGTTTTATTTGTAATATAAAAATTGAAAGAGAAAAATATTTAACTGATGGAATGCAACATTGAGAATGCGAATGCAGCTGCTGCGACGTGAATTGTTACCACCACCTCCACCACCACCACCACTGATCGATTCGTCGAAGGTAGCCATTTGTTCTCTGTGGTGGTGTGCTTGCTTTGTGAGCACGAGGAAATATCGAGGCTTTACGAAAAGGCGGGTACGTGAAAAAAAAAAAACTGAAAGAGGCGTTGCCAACACGAATAAAAAATTCTTGAATTAAAATTTATAAATATAATATTTTTATTATCTATTTATTTATCAGTTTTATTATTATTTCATGATAATAAAATATCTAACGGATGTAAAATAATGTGGGATTTATGAACAATTTTGTTTTACAATTGAAATATTAGGAATGAAATTATTTTTTATTTATACATGTGAATTTACGTGTGAATTATAATAAAGGTGAATGAAGTTGATGAAAAAAGTGGTGGATAATATAACAACGAGTTTGAATCGACATTTTAATTTAACAATAACGCAACGTTGTTTGGATTATTCAGTTAAAATAATGCAAAAACCACAGAATCCAACCGGCCGGTTGAAAAATAATTCAACGAGAAAATTTGAAGATTTCCATTGTAGAAGTGTGAATGATTTGTTTGGATATTGATTGATATAATGGAATATATGATTATTTGAGGGTGATGGTGATGAAAGAAAAAAAGATAAAGAGGGAAACGAGAAAAAGGCGGAAAAAAAAAATTTATATTGGATAGAAAATATAAAAAAAAAAAAAAACAAAAAATAAGTGAATTAAGAGAAAGGTGATTTGAGGATTAATTTTTACAGCTAAACATGAGCTCTATGATATACACCCTGTATGGGTTTGCAATATTTTTCATGATATTTTGGCTGGGAATGTGGATCGTTCATATATTGGCATTGGTAACTGGACGATGGAAATTACATCGTAAACCTGCACAAGTTCCAAGTTATGAAGTGCCATTTGCTGGTGTATCAATAATAAAACCATTAATGGGTGTTGATCCAAATTTATTTAATAATTTAGAGACATTTTTCACAATTCATTATCCATTATATGAATTATTATTTTGCGTTGAAGATGAATCTGATCCAGTATTAATGCTGGTGCGTAAATTAATGGAAAAGCATCCACATATTGATGCAAAATTATTTATTGGTGGTTGTCACGTTGGTGTTAATCCAAAAATAAATAATATGCAACCGGCATATGAAGCATCAAAATATGAATTAATACTCATTAGCGACAGTGGAATAAGAATGAAAGAAGATACATTATTAGATATGGTACGTTATATGACTGATAATGTTGCATTGGTACATCAATTACCATTTACATGTGATCGTGAAGGTTTTGCTGCGGCCTATGAAAAAATATATTTTGGAACAATACAATCACGAATGTATTTGGCTGCTGATTTATTACGGATTAATTGCCATACAGGTATGTCAGCATTATTAAGAAAAGCACCATTGGATGAAGTTGGTGGATTAAAAACATTTGGTGTTTATTTAGCTGAAGATTTTTTTTATGCTAAATCATTAACTGATCGTGGATGGCGTATTACAGTTTGTTCTCAACCAGCATTACAAAATAGTGGACATTGTGAATTGCAAACATTTCAAGCTCGTTTACGACGATGGGCAAAATTACGTGTTGCAATGTTACCATCGACAATTATATTAGAACCATTAAGTGAATGTTTAGTGCTGGGTGCTTGTGCATCGTGGGCAGCTGAAATATTATTTGATTGGGATTCATTGGTATTTTATTTAATTCATATATTATTATGGTTTATGCTTGATTGGACGATGTTGTGCGTTGTACAAAATAGTCCATTGCCATTGAATAAACTTGAATTTGTGTGCGGTTGGTTAGTTAGTGAAATAACACGACCGTATTTATTTCTTCAAGCTGTACTTGATCCATTAATTCAGTGGCGATCGCGAGTTTATAAATTAAAATGGGGTGGTATTGCTGAAGAAGTTAAAGCAAAAGTCAAATATTAGAAAAATTTCATGACATTTTATGTGTACATAATTATATAAATATGAATTTTAGTTACATAATTCATTCATTTATTTATTAAACAAGTGAATTCACATTCACATACACAGATCCATGTAAGATATTATTACATATATTGTATAAATTATTATTATTTATTATTATGACTGACTTTTAAATACATATTATTATATATATTATATATAAGATATGTAAAATAATGTCTTCATTAGTCTCGAGGTGAAAAATATTTCTTCAATAATTTATTTGTATTTATGAGTGTATGAAAAATAATTAGAGACGTCTCTCATTTATCGTTTTATTTATTTATTTTTATTTTTTCATTTTTGCGTTATTAATTAGATCATCAGAAATTAATTATTATGAATAATTGAGTGATGGAATAATATGAAACAAGTAGAAATAATTCTCACCTAAGGACGCGCCTTTATTTCAAAGATATATTACGATCTTAAAAAAAAGTAGTTAGAGCAAAAAAAAAAAAAACAATTTATTAAATATTCAAATGCAACAAGAAAAAAATTATAATTATCCTGAAAATATATTAGGCGTATTGACGAGAATGTATTTTGGATTTTGTAGATCAGTAAAAAAATTAATTGATCATAATATAAAATGTTTAGAAAAAGAAACAGAACAAAAAGAAAATCAAATTTAATTTATATTAACTCTTCTTCCCTTTCTCATGCGAAATTTTATTATTTAAAATTTTTTATATTCAAATTGGGAATATTTTGTAGATTTACCGTGAGTTGTATATATGTATTATTTTTTTATTTTATGAAATTAATTTTATTTTATCACTGTCGCATAAAAGATGTTGCGGCAGTGACGATGATAGGAAGTAACATCACTTGTATTAGTGTGTAAGTGTGTGTGTGTGTGTGTGTGTTGTTGTTGTTGGTTGTATGTGTAGATGGATGAAGTGAGAGTGTACAAGAAAGAGAATGAAGGAAGAGAGAGAACGTAAAAACGAGTTGTTCGAGTCCTTGTCCCCGTACGATGTCGACGAGAGTGAAAATAGAGTCTCGTGTACGTTAGGGAGCGTCCACGTAGTAAATGAGGGGTAAAAACGGGCGAACAGGGTCATGCATAGAATCATCTGTTGTAACTTGCAGTGTGGAGTTGATGAAATTTTAGAAAATTAACTTGGGCCAATGATTTTTTTGTTTTTTTGCCAACTCAATAATGAGTGGAATGAATTATTGAGATAAAAGCTTCGGTACTCGCTCACTTTTCATTAGTGCAAGGTTTGAGAGGTTTGTAAAAATTAGTTAATTTATTAAATGCAGAATTTTTTTATATTTATTATCACTATTCATGGGTTTCAATACTGAA
>JAQQBS010001422.1:19781597-19810042 GCA_030347275.1 Microctonus aethiopoides
TGGGTTTCAATACTGAATCAACCAAAATCGTGATAATTATTAATTAATTGATGATTAATATTAATTTTTTTGAGAAAAGTACTAGTACTTGCTTACTTTTGATTAGTGCAAAGTTTAAAAAGCTTTCATAAATTCGTTAATTCATCAAATGTAGAATTTCTCCTTCTTTATAATTATTATTCATGGCTTTTAATACTAAATCAACTAAAATCGTAATAATTATTAATTAATTGATAATTAATTTGGATGTTTAGAGGAGAAAAGTCCATAGCACTAGTGCTCGCTCACTTTTCATTAGTGCAAAGTTCAAAAGGCTTTCAAAAATTAATTAATTCATTAAATGCAGAAATTTTTCTTCGTTTATAATTATTATTTATGGGTTTCAATACTGAATCGACCAAAATCAGGATAATTATCAATTAATTGATAATTAATATTAATTTTTTTGTGGAGAAAAATCGATAGCACTAATACTCGATCACAAAAAGAAACTCTAGTGAATGAACATTAAAGTCAAAATCGACGATAAAACGATTTGTTTTTAATTTTCAATTCAATAATATTCATAATTTTTTATAAAGTACACTAATTTGGAAATAATCAAGTTTATTTCGATTCGGAAATAATTTTTTTATTTGTATCAATTTTCATCACTAGAATTATTCCCCATAAAAATTTTAAAAATCCATTCAATTGTAGAACTGATCAAGTACCGAGGTTCTTACCTTACTTAAAAAAAAAAAAAGGAATTTCACTCTCTCTATAAATAAATAATCTTTCATTTTCATGATCCTGAGAGCGCTTAATATTGGGTCTGTGCTGTAGATAAAAATTTAAATACTCAAAATATATTGAAATTGTTAACGAGAGTAAAGAAGAAAATTATTCAAAAAAATATCAATTATTCATTATTATTTTGTAAAAGACTATGATTTTTATTTTATTTTTATAGATCTGATAAAATCAGATGGCGACGCCCTTTTTTTTTTGTTTATTTCTATTATTTTTGTTCGATTGTTAATATATTAGTATTTTTTTTCCCCCAGTGACAAGAAAATTCGAAATTTTTTTTTATCAAACTTGATGTTTTGTTTGTTTTTATTCATTAACAAGTTTTTGTAAAATACTTGAGGCCATTGTTCTATTTTTATCAATCGTCCCATATTTTTTTTTTGTTTTGAAAATTTTTCTTATCAAATTTTATTCGTGTATTTTTTTACTGCTTTGTTTACATGCAATTGTTGTCCTTGACATTAATAATATTGACATTAACTATAAATAGCAACAATGTTTTGTATTATAATTCCAATACTTTCGACAACAATTAAAAAATTAATTCTATGGCAGTTATATTTTATCAAGATTTTTTTTTTTTTTTGGTGAATAATTTCTTTTTGTTTTTGTAAAATTTGTTTAAATTAGTTACTCGTGGGCGCTCTATTTAAATGAATTAATTTAATATTTGCCATTATGCTGTAAAATCACTTAATTTATAAAAATAAAAATTCTACAAGTGTAAAATAAATAAATAAAATCGAATTTCCATTACATAATAAATTGATGAATGCTGCAAATATATTTAACAATATAATTTTTAATTTTGTTGCCGTGTGTGCAAGATGAATTACAAATACATTTTTTGTACGCTTATAAATAAATATTAAATTAATACTTACAATCGAATTTCATGTGGTCTTTTTTTTTGTCATCATTTTTCACATAAATAAAATTTTTCTATGAATACAAACGAATTGAAACACATATTAATTAAAAAAAAAATAATAACGCGATTATAATAATAAAAAATAAAATAAAGTGATGAATGTAGTACTTACTTAAATTATATATATAAAATATTCTGTCATTTTTGTTAATAACAAATTTCGAGATATTTAATTACTGTTGAATTTATACAAATTGCTGATATTAAAATAAATAATTCCACAAATGACTGTAGAAATATCATTAGACAATTAAAAAACAAATGTTCAGTTTTAGAATAAATTAATGAGAATTTTAATCATATCTTCATTCAAAGTTTATTCAAAATTTAAATATTATGTTATAATAAATAAAATATAAATGACAGATTATAAATATAAACACTCATATAAATACATAAAAAAATGTTGAGATGAGAAAATAATTCATGCGTACATTTCATTAAATTTTAAGAATTAATTATAAGATAAAATTGAAATATAAATAGGAATAATTAATTTATTTAATTAATTTGTATTATAAATGAGCGCCGAAAAAGATTTTTGTAAATATATCAAGTGTAGCTCCTTTGACATTTATTCATCTGCGATTCATCAATCTTGTACAAAATAAAAATACAAATGATAAATAACTGAAAAAAAAAAACAGAGAAATTGAGAATAAATAAAACAACAGCATTCGCTATATCTTTCAACAACAAAAATTGTGTTATGTTATTTAACCTAGAAAAAAAACTAAACATTCTAAAATTAATATAAATTTCAAACTCAAAAATAATTATTTATTATTTATTATTTATTATTGCATTTAAATGCCTATTTTTTTCCTAATTCCAAGGTGATGTTTTACAAAATTTGTATAAAAGTCCATTTAAATAATTTATGTTAACTATTTTTAATGAAAATTTTGTATCAAATTCAATTAAAAAATTTGTGTTAAACCCAAAAAAAAAAAAATAATTCTACTCAAAATTAATAATTTTTTATATTAAATCCAACATTAAATTTTCATTCTATCAAATTACATAAATTTTATTCATTTTTATTCATATAAATAATTCGTGTTTCATAATATTAACTAGATCATATCAACAAAATATTGATACAATTCGATTTAATTTTTTGATTTCAACAGAAATTTTGTGTGGTCTTTTTCACAAAATTTTTTACTGGATTCATTTTATTATTTTCGAGTCATTAAACTTAATCAACAGAATAATTTTGCGAATATAGTAAACATATATGTAACATTCAAGGTTTATTGCAAAATAATAATATTAGAAATAGTTAAGTAATAAAATTTTATGTTTCGTTTGTAATTAAAAAAAAAAAAAATTAAGGAAAAAAAATAATTATCAGTACAAATTAGTTTCTAAAACAACTGGTATGTAACTTTGAAGAATAATTTATATATTTGTATTTATTTATTTATAATTCGCTGTTGATTGGCAATATAGAACATCGCTTATTTCAATTTAATCATCAATTATTATTATTATTCATAATTATCTTGTTATGAACGCAAATATTTTAAGTTTTTTTTTCATGAATTATTTTTGTTTAATCATTTTACTTCTTTTTTTTTTTTTCTATTCATTCATACATATTATTCATGTAATTTAACCTTGATTTTAATTTGAGGTTGAATAATCACCAGACAATTTTTAAAATAAGTATTTGAAGTATTTTGAATTATAAAAATTGAAATAAATTCAATTTTATTTTGGATATTTATTAAACAAAATTTGCAGTAGAATTTTTGTGATATTAATTACATTTTTGATTTAACATTAATTATAAAATTGCAAATGCAGCGTTTTTTTTTTGTTAAAATAAGTCGATTAAATTCAAAACAGAGTTGAAGAAAAAATTTGAAATTTTATTTTTATAATTTTTTATTGAATATTTGAATTTATATTACATAAATATTTGTTACAAAATTACAATTTCGTGAAGTTAAACCACAAAATTTTGCCGATTCAATATAATTATTATTAATAATAGAAAAATATTTATTTAATTTAAATAATTGGTTAAAAAAATTGTTTAGAATATTTTAAATATATTCAAATAATAATTTGTTGCAAAGTGTCGATATTCATTAATTAATTTTTATTTCAGTTTGTTTATTGTGGTGATCATTTTTCCTCAATAAATTATTTTTTTTTACGTAATTGCGATAAATGTTGCAGTAAAATAATATAAAAAATTGTAGGAAAACATCCTTGAAATAATTTTATTTCACACAAAAATAAAAATTAATTACTTCAATTAAATTGTTGAATATTTTTTTATTACAATATTTAAACTCAACATTAATTTGTTCTACATAAATTTTGTTTGCATAACTTTGTTATGAATTTGTTGGCAACGTTAAAAATTGAAAAATAAAATTCTAAAAAAATTTTTTTTTCCATCTAAATATAAAAATATGGCAATATTTAATTATTTCTACTCATTTTATAAACAAAATCATCACATGTATCACAAATCTAAGTTAACTTTAAAAAATTATTTATAAAAATTGCAAAAAATTCCGGGATATTTACATAAATATCAATCAAATTATTTGCGAAATTTGTTGAATTATTCTATAAATATTTTGGCTGTATTGAAATGTTTAATTCCGTTATAAATTTAATAATATTATTTATATCTAAATTCAAATGACGAAACATCTTCATCTATATTAAAAACAAATAAAAAATTTAAATTTATCGATACATTTCTTATTAATTCAAACAAATTCGACTTTTAATTTAGTTTTAATTCCAAATTCATTGTTATTGATAGAAAGGGTTCGGAATATTTTATAATTGTTTAATTAATTAAATATACATAATGAAAAATTTTATTTTGAGTTAAATCACATGAATATTCTGTTGATTTAAATTTAAATTTTGTGTAAAAAATATTTCAACACAAATTTTTAGTAGACTTTTATACAAAATTTTTCAATGTGTATAAATAATTATGTCTGCAAGTGTGATAATCTATTGAGTTGGTAGTATTGCTAATTTGTGAACACTTGAGGTGCAGTTGAATAAAAAAAAAATAATATTTTGAAGCCAAGTGGGACAGAGAAATAAAAAATTGTGGGCACTTTGCCCATGCACTTGGCATTCTTCAATGCCTCAGTATTTCTCTTTCGTTTCATATCCATACACACATTTATAATTTACATAATGTTATCTTTGATTATTGATTACGATAAGACTTAATCATTTGACATAATACTTGATTAAGTAATTAATTGAAGAAAAAAAATAGAAAGAAAAAGTAATTTTTATTTTCTTGTAGGATTTAAAGTAATAATTATCAAAGTGTATTAATTCTTTAATTTTTTTTTTTAGACAGAGCAACACTTTGTGTAAAAGCCCACTGAAAAATTGTGCTAAATTTCGTTTTCAACTTAAATTTTGTATCAAATTTCAACACAAAAATTTGTATTAAAGCAGAAAAATTATTTTGCATTAAATGCATAATTTTTTATACTTGACACAAATTTTTCGTGAACTATTACACAAAATTTTCAACTCTGTATGGTTGATTTAGGTTCCATTGTGATTAAAAAACAAATTGAGATAATTATAAAAATAAAATTATCTCTTTTCCTGATAACGATAAAGATATTTAAAAAAAAAGTGTGTGCTGTGAATAAATATTTAAATTACTAACCGAGAAGTGATGTGAATCTTATATTTGTTTAGGTCATAACAGTAGTCAAGAATTACAAGATAAAAAGAAATTAATTAGCTGAATACACATACGTAAGTTTTTTTTTATCAAATATGTTATATAAATATTTATTCTTTTTTTCGTAAAATCTGTGAAAAAACGACGTGTAAAATAATATTTTGATGAGTAGCAATTGACTCACTATCTCAGTCAATATAAAAAAAAATTTTTTTTTAAATGCCAAGACAATAAAGACAAAGGATGAAAAAAAAAATGAAATAAAAAATTGTTGAATAAAAATATCTTTGTTGGAATGATGGGAAAAAAGGCGAAAGAAACAAAGAGAAATATTTTTTTGTTTGCATCAAAATTTCCATATATGACCAAATTTCTTGGGAGGGGATCGATAACGTATGTTAATGGTCGATGGAGGAGGAGGAAAGAGGGAGAATGAATGTGTCATGCAGTGATATTTATTCGAGCATGAGGAGATAGTGGAATTTATATATTTAAAAGTTTGAATTGATGAATAATTCGGATGATATCTTTGTGGAGTGAATCAAATGTTTTGTTATTTGTTTATTTATTTATTTATTTTTTTCGTCGTGGTTTTTATTCATTTAGTTTGCAAGGTCACATGGAGTAAACAATTTTGTGTAAAAGTCTACTGAGAATTTGTGTTTACTGTTTTAAATACAAATTTTGTATTTAATTTTGACACAAAATTTTGTGCTAAAAAAGAAAAATCATTTTATATTTTATAAAAGTTTATTTAATGACCTTGTTTATTTATCGTATCTTCACTTCATTTTCTCATTGTACATACTGAAAAATTTAGTGTAAAAACCCATTAAAAATTTTATTCAACTGTTGTCAACGCAAATTTCGTGTCGAATTTCAAAACAAAAATTCCTCTTAAAACAGAAAAATTATTTTCCGTTTGATTTATTGAATTTGTTTATTTGTTATATTTTTTCCAACACATCTTTCAGACCAAATTAAAATTGAATCAATATTAAAAATATTTATTCAATCTGATCTAACAAAAAATTCATTCAATTCAACAAACAAAAATTCTGTATTAAACACTCAACCAAAATTAATTTCCAACTTCACAAATTCATCTGTCAAAATTTGAAGAAAAAAATCGTATCAAAAATAATTCTCAACACAAATTTCTCCTATAAGCTTTAACCCAAAATTTCCCAACCATTTACATTATCAACTGATTTATATAAAATAAAAAAAAAAAAGTAATATTTATTGATGGAACATTGAATTGCTGCAGTGCATTGTAACATTGGCACAATCAGAGTTTAATCACAATGACCTCGTGAATCTTATCGCGTACTCAGGGTGGAGCTCTCTTCTATACAATTTGTAACACATATATATATACACACACAATAAAACTATAAATATATATATATATATTTAGAGTTTTATATATATATGTATATTGGTTATGGCCTGAAGTGTGAGGAGTATAAACTTTATCAAGGTTAAATATCAATCACTGAATCAAGTGACGTAACCGTGAACCAATTGTACTTTTAAGTTTCATCATTTTCTTATCATTAAATAAATGAAGAAAAAAAATGAATAAGTGAATAGATAACAAATGATAATTTTATTTTATTTATTTTTCCCTTTAATGATAATTTAATAATATTTTATATTTCCTTAGAGATCTCGTCATGGAAAATTGTACAAAGAAATGAAAATTATTTGATGATTGATAATATTGATAATAATTATTATTTATTTTTTTTTATTAGAGAGTGTTTTTTTTTTAATGCTGTTATTAATAAAGAAGCGTTTGTTTATGTGGCTGTGATAATAAGTTTTGATTTATGTTCATGGTGAGTTATTATTTAGGTTAGAAAATAGAAGATAATGATAAATTTATTGATGTTGTTGGTGGAAATTGAGTGGTTTGGTATTTTTATTTGTTTATTTTTATTTGTTGTGGGCCTTTTTGAATGATTAGATTGAACATGAGTTATGTGAATAAAGATGAAATATTAAATGGCAATGTTGGGAAATTTTAAAATACTTGGAAAATTATTTTATTGATTTTTTTTTTAATTTGATATTAGTTGTGGAGTTTTTTCTTTGCAGTAGTTTTTGTGTAGTTTTTGTATTTGTTTAAAGAATATATTAATTGACTGAAATAAATGTCAAATGTTTCAAAGAAATATTTGTTTCAATGTAGAAAATTTAGTTAAAAATTCCAATTAATTCTTTTTTCTCAATATAAATAAACAAATAACAAAATAAATACACATATTTGTTTAATAAATATATTACTTTATTAAAATAAATATCAAATGTTACAAATAAATATTTGTTTCATCATAAATAATTCAGTTAAAAATTTCAATTAATTTTTTTTCCCTTTTGTATTATTTGTTTGAGGTTCAAACGGGCTTTTATTATTCCAATGAGAAAAACAAAATGTTTGTTACGAAAAATTAAATTTGTATTATTTATTTTTTCATTTATTTTCCTAATAAAAATAATTATTGGAAAATAAATGAACAATTTATTTTTTTAGTGTATTTAAGATAAAATTATTTATCTCACTTTCACGTATAAATTGTTTATTAGTGATAAATATATGTTTATAAAAATTAAAAAAAACATTACCGCATATTTTGATTAAAGTGATTAAAAAATGGAATTGAAAAAATTTTTTTCATATGTTAAATAATTTATTGATTACGTTTTCAATTCCTTGGTGTTTCTATAAGTGTTTTGTAATCAATTAAAGAATTATCATTTAAAAAAAACAATAATTGGAGACTTGATAAATAAAAAATTTAATTTTTGATATTTTTTTTTTATTCTAACGCAATTTGGAAATATTATTTACCGAGAATGTTAATAAATGAAAGGCGATATAATAATTTGGTTCAAGAAATGACGGAAAATATTGAAAAAAAAATGAAGAAAAAAAATTATTTGAAATTATTTATAATTTATTTCACACATGTATTTTTAAATTAAATATTTTTTATACGATTAAACATGCAAATTCAATTTTTTTTTATTCATATTAAAGTTTGAATTATATTAGAAGAAATGATAAAATCTACCATTAATCACCCACTATCAATTTTCCTGTCATTTGATCTCAATTAACCTCTTAAACTTATTTTAATCAATGAAAATAATTAGCACATTTAAATGAACATTTTACATAATTAAATCAAAAGTGATTCATCGTGTCATTGACATGAAAAGCATCAAATTCACCACATCCAAAACATCCAAATAAAAACACGAAAAAAAAACATGAATAAATTTTTCTATTTCATATTCAGTAAAAAATTTAATGTAAAAATCCAATAAAAACTGTCAGATTTTTTTTATACAAAATGAAAATTTCTTACAATTATTCTCCACGCACATAAAAAAACAAACACTCGAAACAAATAAAAAACATGTTAATTATTTCTTTTTTAATCTAATAAAAAATATAAATTCAGTTCATCAAAAAAAAAAAAAATTCAACATTTTAATTTCAACATTAAAAATATCCCAATCCCCAGCGGAAATAAATTAAAAAATACATCAAATTTTCCATTAACATCCAGCAAAAAAAAAAAAAATAAAAAATTATTAAACCCAACTAGAATAATAAAATAAAATCTTTCAAATTAAATGAAAATTTTCTATCAAAAACTGTCAACAAAAATTTCTATCAAATCTTTTCGTAAAATTGTTCACTTTGTACCATAATTTAATGTAATAAACTTCAAACATTTACCAAATAATAATTCTATTACAGTTTATAAACAACTTAATGAATTAATTTATCAAGGTTAAATCATATAGATAAGACACAAATTATAAATTATAAGCATATAAATGGATTTGTTTCGATCCGTCTTCGTTTCAAGGGTCACAACTGTTGAAACGTCCAAGTTTATGCATAATAAATTTGCGCTTAACTACATGTATATATATTATATTATATATTCATACATGACTTATCCATACCAATATACATATATACATACACAAATATGTATGTACACATATATAAAACAATAAAAACATTTTAAAGTCTGATAATAATCATGCAGGAAAAATAAATGTCACAATGAATTACGTTTGTTCAAATTCATCGAGGTTTAATAAATATCCGGTATATTTTACGGAAGTTGTACAAACTCCAATGCATTAATTTAATATATATATACAATAACCATTAGTAAATCACGCAATATAAATAATTATGTAGATATTTATGTATATTTATGTATAAATATTAGGGTGTGCCATTTTTGAGCAACTTTTTTTTTTTAACAAAAAAATAGGCTGAAAATTTACTAGACGATAAAAAAAGAAGGCTGTTCAAAGCGGAGCTTTTAATTTTAGTTCGTAATTTTCCATTTTTCATTTAGATAACTAGGGAAAATATTTTTTTTAATTTTTTGAGCTCGGCATTTGTGCATCATAAAATTAAACCTATAGCATATTCTTGTAGGGAATCGAACGCTCTACAATAAAAGTCTCTTGCATTTTTTTCATAGAGACAGCCATTCTAAAGATATTCAAACCCAAAGTTCCAAATGTATAAAATTTTGACTTTTTTGTTGTCAAATCGATACTAATCACTTTATTATTGTCTTGAAAATTATTTTATCAAGCGGGAAACTGGTTTTAGTGTGCTAGTATTTTCATAAAGCTAAAAAAAAAATACTCATGTGACAGATTTTTTTTTTCTTCATTTTATTTACTATAAAAAAAATTATTTATTATTTATGTTAAATGAATTTTATTATTATTTCAAAGCAATAAACGAAATTGAGCAATTTAACTAGAATTATTGAAGTGTTTTTTTATTACAATAATAAAACGATTAGTATCGATTTAATAACAAAAAATTCAAAATTTCATACATTTGGAGCTTTGGGTTTGAATATTTTTAGAATGGCTGTCTCTATGTAAAAAGTTCAAGAAACCTTTCTTGTAGAGCGTTAAATTCTCTACAAGAATATGCTATGGTGTTATTTCTATAATGCGTAAATGCCGAGCTTCAAAAATTCAAAGAAAAAAAATTTTCTTTTCCCATGTTATTTAAATGGGAAATGGAAAATTACGAAGAGCAACTTCTAAATATTAAAATTAAGGGCTCCGCTTCAAACAGACTTCTTTTTCCCATCCAATAAGTTGCCAAAAAGAAGTTGTCTTAAAATGGCTCACCCTAATAAATGTATAATAAACACTGTAAGAAATTTTGCGTAAAAGTCCATTTGAAATTTTTTCCAACAGAATTTTTAATCCACATAAAAAATTATGTAAAATCAAAATTCATGTGATTTGATTTGATATAAAATAAACTTGCACTGAGTATCATTAATACAAAAATATAAATCTATACATTCAGACATGTTAATTAAACAAATAGAAAAATTATAAAAATAAAACAAAATTACACTTTCTTATCTTGATAATTTTTATTTATTTTTGCTAACTCTCGTTGACGAACTTATTATTATTTTTTTATTTTTTTCGATTATACAATACTTGGTTTATTAATGTTTTTATAATACAGTGTAGATTTATTTATTGTTATCGATATACTGCAGATTTTATGTGATATTGGAAATTGCTTGTGTGTTATTTATTATTAGAGAAGATTCATGTATCGAGGGACGTTTGAAACATTCATGCAGATATTATTTATGTATATATGTGTGTAAATGTGTATTATATGAGACATGACATACGCCCATGGCCTGAATTTGAACCTAGTGCGCCCTTGCGTGACGTAGAATCGATTTTTCTGATGATACGTCGCTGCTTGATGCACTTTGACCTGTTTTCCTTCATCTATTCATCACTATTTGTTCGTACACTGACGAAATCCCAAGTCGCAATTGTTTATTGATTTTTAGTTGGTATATGGAAAGATAATTTTGATAGTTTCTATTATATTAAAGAATTTTTTTATTATTTTTTTAATTGGTATTTTTAATAATGAACAAATAAACAAATGAATTTTTTGTTGATGGATTGGCAGTTGAGAGAATATTTTTGTTAATGTGTTTTAGTCAATTTGTTTAGAGAATATTTAAGTTTACTTAAAAGAAATTAAAAGTAGATTTTTACATCAAAATTTTTTGCTTTATGTTTTTTATTATTTTTTGATTTATATTTGATAAATATTGGCAGAGAAATTGGTTTTTGTTAGTTAATATTGATAGATTGGCAGTTGAGAGAAGGTTTTTGCTGATGATTTTTAGTTAATTTGTTTAGAGAATATTTAAGTCTGTTTTGAAAAATTTTAAGTGGACTTAATTATGAATTGTAAATTATTTGAATCAATTTATCAAACTTTTAAAAAATTTATTCAATGCTCAAAACAGTGTGGAATATATTAAAGGAAATAAAATAAATGAATCCATTTGTTTGTAATTATTTTACTTCAATTATAGAAAGAATAGAAAAAAAAATTTGAAATTTTTTGTTTTTTTTTTAAAGAGTGAAAAAAAATTTATATTTATATTTCAATTGATAAAATATATTTGTTTATACTTTATACATGATATAATTGATAATACAATCCAACTATGAAAATTCACGAGAAAAAATCGAAAAATAAAAAAAATTCAAAAATAAAAAAAAAAAAAGATTCAATAAAAATAATCAAAATTGAAATATTTATTTCAAGGCCATTTTATTAATCCATGAAGAAATTCATGAACAACGTAATGTGCATCCAAGCAATATTTTTCCGTTTCCCTTCCTAATATAACGGAAGTAAATAAAAATAAAAATTACGATGAGAATTTTTGTTGGAATGTGAAAAAGTGAGAGTTTACTGTTCATGCTCGAAATCACTCACTAACCCTTTTATGTGTACATTACCTCTACAATTCTCCACAGTTCAACAACATCCAATAAAATACGCAGCACAAAAAAAAAAAAAAATCGCACATTTTTTTCCTTTTCGTTTTATTTTTTTAAGAAATTAATTTAAAATGTAGAGACAAAACGACAATGGACAACGAACTGAGTAATATATAATTTAAATAAAACGACCAGACCTAGTACATACATATGTATATATGTATATATGTTTATATAATTATGCGCATTTATGAGCAACTGAATGCATGTGAGAACACGTTAATTACTGCGTACTGCAGTGGACAATATTCGCTAGACAGTCTTGCATTATATTGTTGTCCTTGGTCACGGAATATTTTAAACAACGTTCTCTTTTTGTCATATATACACATATATCATATTAATACATGACTCGATATACAATTAATCATATAATAATTATGTATGTATACATATATTATGTAAAAATGTATTTATTTATTTATTTATTCAAGTATACAGAGGAGAAAAAATTAATTAGGATTTATATAACGGAATTTATAGCATTGAAACAAATATTCATTTGAAAAAATTGATATTTATTTTAATGGATTGATATATGTTTGAAACAAATGTGTATTTGTTTAGTTATTTGTTCATTTATATTGAGAAAAAAAAATTAATTGCAATTTTTAACTGAATTTTTTATATTGAAACAAACATTTATTTAAAACAATTGATATTTATTTTAGTGAATTGAAATATTTTTCAAACAAATGTGTATTTATATACACATTCAGTTATTTATTCTTGGAAAAAAAATTGATTGAAATTTATATATTTTTTCATTTATTTATTTATTCATTAACACTGAGGAAAAAAAAATTATTAGAAATTTTTAAATAAATTTTCTGTATTGAAATTAATATTTATTTAAAATAATTGATATTTATTTTTATGAATTATTATAGCTTTTAAATGAATTATTTATTTATCCATTTATCAATTTATACTGAGGAAAAAAAATTAATTGAAATTTGTACCTAAATTTATTATATTGAATCAAATATTTATTCGAAACAATTTATATTTATGTTAATCATTTAATATATTTTTTTAAACCATTATATATTTATTTATTTATTTATTTATTTATTCGCTTACACTGAGGAAGAAAATAAATTGAAATTCATAACGAAATTTATTCTCATGAAACAAATATTTGTTTGGAACAATTGTCATTTATTTCAATGAATTAATTTATTCTTCGAACAAATTTGTACTTATTTATTTATTTATTTATTTATTAATTTATTTATTCATTTATTCATTTTTGCCACTGGATAATAATCTTACAAATATTCCAAGTGCAATAACTGATACCAAATAAGTATTTAAGCACAAACTGTTTCAGCTGATCACCAATGTAAATTGTGATAATCCATCGTCTTATCTTTGTACAAATATATATGTTTACAAAAATAGATATTTATAGACATGTCCGACATTTAACCAGAGTGGGTCTACTATGAACATCAGTGGATCATTGGCGTCGAAATATAGGCCTTGATGACGTTATCCAAAAGCCAATACATATTTTTTCACATCGTTTTATCGATATCAAATGTAAATATACATAATTTATTTGAATTATATTATACTTAAAATATATAAACACGATACATAAAACGATGTGTATAAGTGTTTATGTAAATAAATAACAATTTCTTTTGTCTATTGTGAAAGTGGAAAAAATATTATTTAACTTTTTTTTATTAATTATTATTACAAATATCAATTTTATTAAGGGTAAATTAATTCGTAGTCAAGTCATTGTTTTTTATTTTCAATTAAAGACCTGAGAAAATCTTGAAACCTATACCCGTATATCGGTATATATGCAAGTATATATGTAGTATATAATCTTGGATATGTTAAATAGAAGGAAAAATTGAAGGATTTTACATGTTATATCGAAAATTTTTACAAATAAAGTTGATGATTTTTTTATTGTGTTCAAAAAATGAATATTAAATCCGGTAAATTGGGAATTTTTTTAAATTGTGGCGTTTTAAAAACAAAATTAGGAAAGATATTTGGATAAATTTATGAATAATGTGTTACTGAAATTATTGAAATTAATGGAAAGTTTTGAAATAATTAGATATTCCATCAAGTCGATATTTTATTTTATTGTTTTGTACCTAAATGAATAATTTATTGAATAAAATATTCAAGATATATTGTTTTTAATTGTACGACTTCAACAAAAAAACAATTGTGTCCGATTATTAATTTGGTTAAAAAATTTTTGTGTGATAAAACAAACTCAAATTTAAATGAATTTTTTGAATAAATGAGGAAGAAAATTTTTTTTTTGCATTTATTTTTATTGTAATTTTATTATTCTAATGTTATGTTGCTATTGTGTAGACATATTTGATAGTTATTATTTATTAAATGTCTCGTTAACCGAATGGTATATAGGATTTTCCGCATTGCGCAAAGTCTCAAACACAAATCCTATCTGTTTGTTATTTTTGCATCTAAATTCATATCGATTTATGTCTTTATGGAATTCACTTTCTTTATTATTATTCAATTGTAAATTGCCACATTTATAATTTATACAAATAGTCATGCAACGAAAGTTAAACAGATGTACAAACTATAAATTGAATTTATTCTACTACAAAAAAATTCTAAATTATTTATTTAAAAAGGCTTTGACATATGAAGAAATTAAAACTCTTGATATTTACATATTGCTTTTTATTGATATACAAGTTGTAAAAAAAGTTTCCTATAATTTGAAAAAAATACCCCAATAGCATTTGGTGCATTCCACCAAAGGCTATACAGGGATTTACATGAGAATGCATTAGGTGCACGATCGGTGCGCGCCCTCTTGGCTAATGAGGTAATTAATAACAATTGAATTTATAGATAAAAATATTTCGAAAGGATGATAAAAAATGTTTCTATATATTTATGTGATAATATACACTGTTAGTAATGTAAAGAACGATAATTTTGTTGTTTGAGGTGCGACATTATCAACCTCGGGAAAGGAAGAGAATTTTTGTATTGACGGAAAGAAAATATTTTTTGCCCCATTGGCCTCCCCTGCAATAGCATTTGGTGTACTCCACGAAAGTCCACTCCGTGCTGTCACAAGTTATAACTATTGTGTGGCCACAGTATTTCACGTTATGTAATAACCCCAATAGCATTTGGTGCACTCCACCAAAGGCTATACAGGGATTTACATGAAAATGCACTAGGTGCACGCACGGTGCACGATCGGTGCGCGCACTTGGCTAATGGGGAAGCCAAAATCATGTGAATTCCCCGATATTTGACACCGTATCACAGCATCACAACCAACCGACATGACTACAACACGCCAAACCATGTTCTCGTTTCATTTTTTTCTGTATCTTAATTGGTGAGTTCAGTAATTAATATTGATGAATATTAAATATAATTATGAAATGTCTTGAGATGGAAAAAATAATCATATATGACTATAAATGATTATTCGTTCCATCATTATTTATTCCATCGAAATGACCAATGCAAAGAGTTCCGTAGTAAATACTTTTATCCAATTTTGTATGTCCTACTCTTTGTCTCTGTATCTTTGTGTCTCTCCCCCTCTGTCAGATATGCAAACCCGATACATCCATGTGTCTTTATTGTTATGAATATACAGATTATTCCCCTGATTCCCCCGATCTTTCCCCCTTATATATATTTGTTTAAAATCTCGAAAGGATTTTTATAAATAATTCTAATACAGCAAAAAATTATTTTCCGATTGTTATAAATACTTCTTAATATCATAAACTACTAAAAAATACAATAATACAAAATTACAGGGTAATTCAGACATATTTTTCGATTCAGCATAGATGAATAATTTTTATTTATTATACATTAGAGTCTCAATATTTTAGAGGCGATTATGAAACAAACTAACGTTCCGAAATCGAACTTTATTACTTTAATTTTAAACCAATGGTGTTATCGAATCGTTTAGATTATGGATATTTACAGTTTACCACCTGTGACGTCAAACATTTGTGTACGAAATAATTTTGTTATTCAATTTATTCATATTATTTTCTTAGTGATATCCAATATTTTTTCACATGTTAAATGATAAATAATATTGAATAGATTATTGGAAAGGTGGGTTTTATCAATCAATAACATATGTACTTTTAAATATCTACGCATGTATATATATTAGGGTGGGTCAAATGAAACTTTGAATTTTTTTTTCTTTTACTATAATGAAAATACTGTTCAAGGTGACCAAAATATGAGCGAGTGAAAAGAGGAGCTCTTAATTTTAATATTAAGAGGTGACGGTGCGTGATTTTCGATTTCCCATTTAAATAACACGGGAAACTTCCATTAAACTAGAAGAATTGCCACCTAATGCATCGATATTTAATTCAAATAGAAGTAATTTTGACAATAAATCAAATCGCAATCAATTACTACTCCAAAATTTGAGATTATCGCATTTGAATGCAGAGGAAAAGAAATCTATCATTGATATTTGTAATAAATTTAATGACATATTTTTTTTCCCTGACGATGAATTTTCTTTTACTTACGCGATAGAACATGAAATGAATGTAACCAAGAATAGTGCTCCAATATTTACTAAATCATACCCCTATCCCGAAATTCATAAACAAGAAGTTAATAAACAAATTAATGAAATGTTACGCACAAAAATTATTCAACCATCAACTTCTCCATGGTCTTCTCCCTTATGGGTAGTACCAAAAAAATTAGATGCTTCTGAGAAACGCAAATGGTAAATAGTTATAGATTTTCACAAATTATATGGTATCACCATTGGTGATGCTTATCCTCTTTTTTTTATCAAAGACATTTTAGATCAATTAGATCACTCAAAATATTTCACTACCTTAGATTTAGCTTCTGGATTCCATCAAATCCCAATGAAAAAATCAGATCAATCAGAAACTGCGTTTATTACTTCTCTAGGTCATTATGAATTCACATGAATGCCTTTTGGATTAAAAAACGCCCCTGCAACATTTCAAAGACTCATAAACTCCGTTTTAACAGGTTTACAAGGAATAGAATGTTTTGTTTATCTAGATGATATAGTTGTGTACGCATCTTCTCTTGAAGAACACGCTACAAAACTCACCAATATATTCCAGCGACTTAGACATAATAATTTAAAGTTACAACCTGACAAATGCGCATTTTTGCGACGCGAAGTTTCATATTTGGGTCATATTATTTCTGATGAAGGTATTAAACCAAATCCTGATAAAATTCAAGCGATAAAAAAATTTTCCTAAACCTCTAAGTCAAAAGTCAATCAAATCATTTCTAGGGCTTGTTGGTTATTACAGGAAATTCATTCAGAACTTTGCAAAAATAGTTAAACCATTGGCATTACTATTAAAAAAGGATACACCCTTCGTTTGGACGAATGATACATTCTACTGTACAACTTGAGAACTACTATCTCATCAGGAATGATCGTACACTTGCCATGGGGGGAGGGGTTGCTTGTTATATTCATACATCTCTAAAAACTAAAATTCTTCAACTCTCTTCAAATGACAGCCTTAATGATCCAGAATATATAATTTTCTCGTTGAACGATGGAACGCATGAAAATGTTTTATTTGTGAGCATGTATAGACGTCCAAAAGGGGTGCTTTTCAACAACTTTATGAATGTTTTCAATAACTTTTATCCTCACTATAAAAATATTATTATTGCAGGAGATTTAAATTGCAATTTGAATGATAACTCGTTTGAAGCACAATATTTGTGTGACCTTGCCACATCGCACTCGCTTCATATACTTGGTAATGAGCCAACACACCACACAGCAACGTCTGATTCATTATTAGATGTTTTCTTAGTTGATGATCCACAGAAAGTTCTACATTACAATAAATCAGATGTGCCTTTTATATCTGGACATGATCTTGTATCCATTCACTATCAATACTCATCTGCTCCATCTATGGCAAGGCAAATTAAACGTCGTAATTATGCTAACCTCGACGAAACAGAACTTAATAATCTGATCCGTGAACAAACACATAAATTGCTGGATAACTCTCAACCTCACCGACAACTTACTTGCAATATTGACATGGCTGTGAAAAAAATTGAAACTGCTGTAAATGATGCACTCGACACGTTAGCACCGATTACCATGTTTTCAGTAACAAAGTGTAGCGACCACATTGGATAACGCAAGAACTTAAAGATAAGATTAGAAGTCGTGATAAGCTCTATAAACGTGCTCGTAGAACACAATCCATCTTACATTTCCAGATATACAGACAATTTAGAGGTAAACTACAGCTTGAATTACGTCGGACCAAACATGAATATTACTACAACAAACTCAGCACTATTTCTGACCAGTCTAGGATGTGGCGTGAACTTTCATCTTTGGGTCTAGTGAGCACAAAAAACCTTTCACCATTACACTTTTTCACATGTGATCAACTTTCGCATTATTATGCTGGTGACTCATTATCTACAAGGCCTTGCTCGACACATGATTTAACACATGCTATAAGCAAAATCAATAATGATTCACCAACATTTTCATTTGATCTGATGGAACTACCTGATGTGCATCAAGTCTTAATGAATTCACTCTCCAACTCTTACACTATGGGGCCTGATCAATTATCTCCGTTTATTATAAAGAAACTCGGACATATACTTTCGCCGATACTACTTGAGATATTTAACAACAGCATTATTGAATCAACGTTTCCGTCCAGTTGGAAGAGAGCTTATCTTAAGCCGCTATCGAAGGTTTTGACACCAAAATTACCAAAGGATACACGCCTTATTGCAAATCTGTGTGAATTTTCAAAAATTTTTGAGCGTTTATTACATAAACAGATCATGCATCACTTTGAGTCAACAAATAACTTTGACCCTTACCAGTCTGGGTATCGTAAATCGTACAGCACACAGACTGTGTTGCTGAAATTAAAGTTTTGTCGCATATAACAAATTGCACATTAGTTACTGTTTTTAAGTATAAATTGTTTGATCATTTGCTGACTACAGAAATGAACGAAATACAATCCACATAATATCATCAAAACAAACTGTACTGCATAATTACTGCTTAAGTTCAAATGTCCAAATAAAATTTCTTACAATAACATTGAGATCATGAAGTAAACTGTTATGTACATCTATTAAATATGCTACTCTGTTTTTGCAATTTACTTGGCTATAAACTTATCTTCGATTTAAAATAATTTGTAACAATGTCATTTATGCTACTGTTTTTCATTATTTACAAACATTACTAATATTACAACGATCTTTCACTATCATATTAATTATATGTGTCACATAGCTGATGTAAATTTGTTTTGGAATATGCTACTCTGTTATCGCAATTCATTTAGTTATAAATTTATCTTTGATTTAAAACAATCTTAACAAAGTCATTTAAGCTATTGTTTTTCAGTATTTACAAACATTGCTAATATTTCAAAGTTCTTTCACTACTGTATTAATTATTTGTATCAAATAACTGTTGTATTTTTGCCCCATGGCAGCCTTTTGCTAGGGCATTAAATAAATAAATCAATCAATCAATATCCTGACTTTAATAAAGAATTCATATTAACGACAGATGCATCGAATTTCGCGATAGGCTCAGTACTAAGTCAAGGAATAATTGGTAAAGATTTACCCATAGCATATGCCTCACGAACATTAAATAATATGAAAAAAGACATACAAAAATATATAAAACAATGCCCTTCATGTCAAATTAATAAAACAAATTTTCATCCAATGAAAGCTCCAATGGAGATTACATCAACGTCTAATAAACCATTCGAGAAACTAGCGATAGATATAGTAGGTCCACTACCTGCTACAGAAAATGGTAATCGTTTTATCCTTACCATGCAAGACGATCTTTCAAAATACTCATATGCAATTCCAAATTCAAATCATGAAGCTCAAACGATCGCAATCGAATTGACTACATTTATAACACTTTTTGGTATTCCAAGAAGCATTTTATCAGATCGAGGCACGGATCTCACATCCAAATTGATGAAATAATTAACAAAACTTTTCCAAACAAAGCACATCTTTTCTTCACCATATCATCCTCAATCCAATGGTGCATTGGAAAGGTCACGCTCAAAGATTATCTAAAACACTATATAAACGACAAACAAAATAATTGGGATGAATTCATATCATTTGCTATGTTTTCTTATAATTCACATGTTCACAAATCCGCAGGGTTAACTCCTTATGAGACACTTTTTGGTCATAAACCGTATCTGCCTAACACAATAACATCCGAACCAAAATTTAATTATTGTTACGATGATTATATTATAAATTTGAAACAAAAATTAAATACTACTCAAAAATTTGCAAGAGAAAATCTAATTAATTCAAAGACGAAATCGAAAACTTATTATGATAATAAAATAAAAACCCATGACTTTCGAATAAATGATCTAGTTTATATTCAAAATAAACAAATCAAGGTTGGGTTAAATAAAAAATTATCACCAAATTTTAAAGGACCATATAAAATCACAAAAATATTTCCAAATCAGACAGTACTATTAGAGATAAAGTCGCAGATTACGAACAAGATCTTGGATTTATAATTCAAGATGGCGGGCTGAATTTACAAAAATTAACCACCATCTTGGTGCTGCCATCTTGAATTGCAAATTCAAGATTTTGTTGGTAATCAGCGACCCAAAAAACCTCTGCATACCAGATTTGGTCAAAAACGAACGATGTTCAGAAATTTCGTCCACCACATTGGATCCGCAATCTTGAATTTCACGGATCTGATCCTGGATTCGTGATCAGCAACCCTGAAAACCTTCATATACCAAATTTCATGAAAATCGGTTGATTTTTTTAAAGTCGTCGCTTGTCACATGGTTTTGGCGGCCACATCGGATTTTACTTGCACTGAAAAATTTTTACCATATGGCTTTCGAAAGTAGAGTTCAAGACCTTTCATTTGCGATGTTGTAGACGTCAATCAGGTGAATGATAGTAGTTTTGTAATCATTTTTATAAAAAAAAGGGGAAGTTACGTGGTTTTGGCAGCCATATTTGATTTGTCGTGAGATTTTGATAAATACGCCACTCGGATTTGGAAAGAAGATTTCAAAACCTTTCGATTGACTACCTTTAGATCTCAAATAGCCTAAACCATTTTTGGCTTATAGGGGGTCATTCGTTGAGAAAGAATGACTCATATATATATATATATATATTTCTTCAACTTTTCGATATAACAGTTGAATAATGTATATTCCTTATATATATATATATATAAATATATATATATATAAGGAATATACATTATTCAACTGTTATATCGAAAAGTTGAAGAAATAATTGAAGGTTTTAATATTGAAATAATTATTTGATAGTTTTAACAAATTCTTTAATTATACATATTTATTACACAAATTTCTTGTGTCGAATTACAATATAAATATGTTATAAATTTCCAGCAAATTTTTCTATATAAAAAATATGTTTTTATTTACTGTGGAAAGACTTTTTTCTGAATTATTTTACGTGGATTTAATATGAATTATTTACTTTATAGTTTCATCAAAAAGTATAATATCATTTAATAATTTAATAACATTCTTTGTGATTGAATTCTATGTGACCTAAAGTAAAACCAAATTGTAAACTTCTGAGTTTTTGATCAAAATTTTCAAGTTTTCCACTAATACATGGAATTAAAAACAAAAAATTATCTTGTTGTTTGAATCCTAATGAAATTTTCACCTTTACTTCATATTCATCCACTTTTATATCAAAAGCATTGACGATATCTAAATAATATCCGCCTTTTTCGGCTATAAAATTTTTTGTTGAAAAATATAATTTACCGAATTTATTTTTTCCCACATTACCAAAAGTATCATTGGAGATTGCCACACCATTTGTGTATATGGTAATAAAGGGATATTTTTCATTAAATTTTTCAAATGATGGTGCATATTTTGCATATGTTAATACATATTCAATACTAGTTTTGTTATATTCTTTCAAACTAATGTCTCCTATTAACTGCACAAATATATTATAGGAAAGTTCACTGAAGATAGGATTTTTATATATTATTTGTTGTGAATTATTAGATGATGCAGCAATTATAGATGTTATAATACTATCACCAATAATTGTAATAATTTCGATTAAAATAAGCGCTCTTTTCATGATATACATCATCGTTTTTTTTATAACAAAAAAAATTATCAATGATTTTCTTCTTGGTTGAAATAAATAATTGAACGCTGATCTCTTTTGATTGATGAATCACAATTAGCATTGGAAACGTCTCAGCAACCGCATCTAATACAAACACATTTTCAATGTTTCTCTTTTGAAAAATTAAATTAACATATTTTATTGCTAATTATTATGATCCTTCAAAGTTTTGCTTCTAATTCTTAAATGAAAGTCATCAATAATTATATAATTTATCACTACAAATTTTTTTTCCTGAAATATGAATTCAACAAATTATTAAATCATTATACAAAATAATTTATTTTCTTCTTCATATTCTTCTTCTTTTTACAAACTTATTAGTTTATTTTATCAAATAATTTCATTGAATTATTCATGCTGTATAGAATAATTAATAAGTAAATACTATTTAAATTTCTTCTTCATACTTACATATAGAAGTGGAACTTTTTTGCAGTATCGGGATTGAGAGCTCCGAAATAAATGACAGGAACGAGAGGGTCGACTGCAAAAGAATTATAGCCCACCACTAATTCGCTGGATTGACAAATAATTATCAATTTATTTTCAGTAAACGATAGTGGACAAATGAAAAACCAATAGATACAAGAACTTCAAAGAGTATCAACAGAAAAAAAAATATATATATATACATGCCTAGTATTTGAAAGTACATATGTTATTGATTAATAAAACCCACCATTCCAATAATCTATTCAATATTATTTATAATTTAACATGTGGAAAGATATTGAATATCAGTAAGAAAGTAATATCAATAAATTGAGTAACAAAATTATTTCGTACACAAATGTTTGATGTCACAAGTGGTAATCTGTAAATATTCATAATCTAAACGATTCGATATTGGTATTAAAAAAAGGTAAACGTAATAAAATTCAATTTCGATACTTTGGTGTGTTTCATAATCGCCTCTAAAATATTGAGACTCAAAACAGTTTGAAACATATAAACTGATATTAAAACATATTTATATAACTAATGTTACTTGATAGTTTTAACAAATGTTTATTAAAGTTTGATATATGTATAGAATATTTTTTTATTTATCTCTTGTATCATTGATATAAAATGCTTACTTCATAAATTAATCTTTAGGATTGAAGGTTATGGACTCAACAACAAAAGCAAATTGTAAGTATCTCCTTTGTTGGTCAAAATTTTCAAGTCCTCCACCAAGGTAAAGAGTTAAATACAATCGAGAATTTTTCCTTGAGAATCCTATTCCAATTCTAACACTTACTTTATATGCATTCAATTTTTCATCAGAGGCATTAACAATATCTACCAAATATTCGCTTCTTCGCCTCATAAAATTATTTGTTGCAAAATGTAATAGATCAAATTTCCCTTTTCCCACATCGCCAAAAGTAGAATTTGAAATTGCCAAACCATTTGCGGCTATGGTAACATAGGGATATTTACTGACAAAGTTTTTAAATGATTTAGCATATTTTTTGAAATCTAATAAATATTCAGATGCATTAGATTGAAATTCTTTCACTTGAGGATCTCCTGATAACTGTGCAAATTTATTGAAGTCAAGAACACAGATGATTGGCTGGTTATCTTCTAGCTGTTGTGAATCATTCAATGATGCAGCAATTACTGATGTTATAACATTATCTCCAATAATTATAAAAATGCCGAGAAAAATTAGTGTCTTTTTTATGATACACATCATTGCCTTTTTTTTTTTGTTCCAGTGCAAAATTACTAATGATTTTCTTCTTGATTGAAATAATTAATCAACCACTGATCATCCTTGATTGTAGAATCATAAATTATGATTTGCAACGTGGCACAATGACTTCATCTGTAAAATGTAAAAATATCTTTAATGTTTAACTTTTAAAAAATTGAATAAACGTTTTTAATTCAATAATATTATCATACTAAACGACAGCGCCGATTGTTGAATTAATTTCTCAACGTTGGATAATTGTTAAACGGATCTCAATATTTTAGAGACTATTCACATAAACCAAACTGATTCCCATGGTAGACAATTGTATTTCATTGTCAAAACGATAGATGCGTCTTCCCCTCGACATAAAAATGAACTTTATAATAGCATAATAAGTCCGAATTTTGTATTGACTAATTGAAATGGAATATTTTGGAGGGAAATACGCCATATGTACCCTGAGGATATTTTTTCATTTATTTTTATAAAAAAATATATCGATGAGAAATCTATCATTAGGCCGGGTACACTCTAGTCGAACGAACAGTGGCGGAAGAATTCTTTCGGCTACTTTCGGCTAGTGTGGACGTCCCGACAAACATCTGCGAACATTTGTGTTCGCGTTCGCTTGTGTTCGCTCGTCAGGCGGTACATCAAAAGAAAGTTCGGCCTAATTCGTTCGGTCTATTTTCTAGTGTGAACGGGTTTACTGTGCAGTACAAATCTACGTCATGTGTATATACATAAACTGATTATTTTCATTTGTGATATGAATCATGAACTGAAGCCATTCTATTTATTTAAATTATATCGATTCATATCGAGAATATGGATGTTACAGCATTTTTTACAACCCACCCGCAACTCCGGCGAAAATAGACGAAAGTCGACAAGAGAATTCTTTCGCATTTGTTCGTGCAATGTGGACAGCGAAGGGAATTTCACATCAAACGCCAAACATTTTCGGACGAATTTATCCGAACAAATTCTTTCGCCTTCGTTCGCCTAGTGTGTATTCGGTCTAACATTCAATTTGCATCTGGTGTTATTATAGCTGGGGATTATACGGTTTCCGTGGCGCCGCCAAATGACAATTGATTCTTGTAGAACTCGACGAGATAAGACGTTTTTGAAGGATAAAAAATTTCGATATCTCGCTTAGTTTTCGAGATATCGAAGCTTCAAACATTTTTTTTTTATTTTTATTTCTATATTATGTTTGAAATTTTTCGACGAAATAAGGCTTTCTTGAGTTTTATGTCGTTGAGGAAAGTATGGATGTAAACAAATAATATGTATGATGTATGTACGTATGTGTGTGAGTGTGTATGTGTATGAGTGTAGGATATAGAGTGGGGTCCGGGGCAAAGCCCCGGTGGGGTCCACAGGCGAAGCCCGGAAGGGGGGGGGGGGGGCTTGAATAAATTTGAAAAAAGTATGTTATAAAAACAAATTTAAATTACTCTTGATGATTTCACCAAAGATAAATGAATTTATGAAATGATAAAACATTTTATGAAAAAATTTATCAATGCCCAGATCGCACCATGAGGAGGTATCATTTGTTTAAACAAATAATCAAATAGTGCATTTTCTGTTCATATATTCTTCCTGTATTTGAGTGGAGATTGGAGTTCCCCACTCAAAGTATATGATTCCAAAATGTAAATAAATAGTATGTAAACAAAAAATCGGAAATTCCAAGACTCTTGTGTGTTATTGTATATTTATAGTTTGAATTAAATTTCCTAGTGCAACTGTGTCGGAAAAATTTGTTTTGAGATGTACATACAGATCATTTGTTTACATCTATACTTTTCGCGACAAAATAAGACTTAACAAAGTCTTATTTCGTCGAAAAATATCAAACATAACATAGAAATAAAAATGAAAAATGAAATTTTGAAGCCTCGATATCTCGAAAACTAAGCGAGATATCTAAAATTTTTATTCTTCAAAAACGTCTTATTTCGTCGAGTTTTACAAAAATACATTGTCATTTGGCAGCGTCACGGGAACCGTATACTTGCCTTGTAGCTGTATGGGTGGTTTGAATATTTGTATTTACCTTTCTTTTACCCAATGATTAACAAATATTAGAGATAAGATAATAATAATGAGTGACGCAAAAATTTAAATATTATTCTTTTTTTTATATAGTCCATATCACGAAATTTTTTATTTCAAATAATATTTTTACCATAAAAACAAAATTCAAGGTCATTATTTAGTATAAAACGAATTAAATTTCAAAAGCGATGTCAGTTGTCAGTGAACCAAATTCTAATTTGTTAAAATAAAAAGTGAAAATATTTTACATCATGTAATTTGATATTTAATATTAAATTTGATCGATTTTGAAAATAAATATAACATTTTTGTCGTAGAAAAAATTTCTATTGACGAACAAAATGTCATTCATTTCGTTGTTATTAATAGCAAAATTGAATAAATTTTTTTATGGAATAAAACGACGTTGTAAAACTCAATAGTTGATTTGTTAAAAATTCTCTCACCATTAAAAATTAGTTTTTTCAATATTCGTAAAATTACCCTGTAAATTACAAAATAGAATTATCTATTAATAATTTAAAACGCCACTTTAACTATTTATTGAATAGTTATACCAAAACGTTGCAATAATCTTTTACAAAAATATATATTAATCATTCAACAAATATTCAAATTTTTGATAAAAAAAAATTTATAGAATAATTTGTATACTATTGAATTTTCTGCAATAATTCATAGAGAAATTTGATATGCGTATACAATTTCGTAGATAAAATTGAATTATTTTCCATTATTAAAATTGTCAAAGTCATTTTATCTGAATATTTATTGTCCCAAAAATCAAGCAAGCATTCCAGCATTACCAATGTGATATTCTTTGTTATACTTTTGGGACAACCGTTGAATTCAATATTATATGTATTTTAATTCTTGACTTGATTAAATAATTTGTCATTTATTTTCAGATACGTCAAATCAAAGCTACCATCACAAAGAGAATCCAAAATGTTTTCGTATAAACTGTATCCATTACTTATTTTAGTACTGATTTCACCATGTTTTGAAAATGCAAATGCTGGTGCTATATATATAGAACGATCTCGACGTTCGTTCTTTCACTATTTGGATTGTCCGAAATCAGGCGAATACAATTCAGAACAAATAAAAATTATTGCAAGGCTGGATAAAGTTTGTGAAGACTGTTATTATCTGTATCATGAACGATACATTTACACACACTGCAGGTTAGTATTTATTTACTTTTGTCATCCTCTGAAGAGAAAATAGTTGAATGGGATCAAATGAATTCATTTCATTGAATGTTCTTCAAATTAATTCAAATAATCTACATGTAAAATTGATTCATGTGCATAGACTTGAGCTCACTCAGTTGATACAAATAAAATTGGATGTTTTTGTGATTATAAATGCAACTTTAAGAGGTTGGAATTCATAAAAAAATTTTTCTTTTATTTTGAGGTTAATGTTTGATTATTTTTTGCGGTGATTAAACATATAAACTAATGGATGAATTTGATCGTTGATTACCTGTTTTTTTCTTACATACAAGTTTAATATTTTAAATTAAATGTTTACAGAAAAAAATGCTTTTCAAATGAGTACTTCTTAGCCTGCGCAGAAACTTTACGAATGGATGGTGATGAATTGGAGAAATTAAAACAGAGTGTTCGAACACTTCGTTCGTATTCCGTATCGTAATTATTTTTGAACTTCGGTATTTTTCGATTATTTTCATCCCATAATAATGAATTGAATATTAATTTCTATCTTAATTCTAACGATTATGTCAAAATTTATTTTTAACTCAAATTCGAATTTATTTAACGACAAATATGAATCATTTACGAATATTAAGCTAACAAATTACATAAAATTATGTATTTTCTTTCATTTATCATATTAAAACAATAATACCGAAATAATATTTATCTATATTAACATTCATATTTGTTGAATGACAATCAAGACACTTCGAATTTAAGTTTAAGTTTAAGTTGGTACCATGTATTGATATATGAAAAATCTTTTCCGTTCCATTGTATATATTTTATGCACATGCAATTATTCACCTCTCTCAACTTGGCGACTGGAAGTTATTTTTTATTATTTTTTTATAAACAAATCGTTTGTTCGTCATTTGTTCT
>JAQQBS010001422.1:19822114-19840003 GCA_030347275.1 Microctonus aethiopoides
CAAGATTCGTTCGAAAACTAACGCGTAAACAATAATGGCTTTTTCAAAACTTGGCTCTTTCATGCCACTCTGCCCCTACACATGTGTATGTATTGTGTACTGATAAACTAATGTGTATGTGATGTACATAATGTGAAAGATTATAATGAAACAAAAGAGTTGGAGAGATCAATATATTTATTTATTGTTTGGAGTTTATCGATGTATTAACATATGGCGAATTATTTTGGCAATGATAATATTTTCACATTGTTTCATTGGATTAAATCGCAGCACAATATTAAATAAAACAGTATTTAATATTCATAAATTCATCTAGAATTTTGTAATCATTATTGAGGAAAATATTGAGGTGAATTTGAGATTATAAATTAATCAAAAATATTAAATTAAATTAATATTGAATTGATATTTCATTTTATTAATTCGACACTGAGTAAATTCAAATAAAATATTAACACAAGTTAACAATAAATTGAATCAATATTTTCTGATGGTTAAATAATTTTCGAAAATTTAATCCAATTTTTTTTTATGTAGAAAAAAATTATTCAATTTCAAGGAATAAACATTCATTATTTATTTATTATTAATATTTTTTTTTTCTGATTTTTCAGGAATTTGATTTTGTTGATTTCCAGATAAATTATTTCGCGCTGTATTATAGTTTATTTATTGATATTGTTTATTTATTTTATTTCAGACAGTGAAAAATTTTATGTAAAGTCCACTAAAAATTTTTATTAACTATTTTTGGAATTTTTATTAAAGTAAAAAAATTATTTTGCTTTAAGTAAATAATAATTTATATTAAATATTAAATAACACTAATTTTTGTCTGTCAAAAAAACAAAAAAAAATGAATTTTACAGCAACAAATTTTTTAAATCTTTACAACTGTTTAATATATTATTTATATTATTTATATCAAACCAAATCTCATAAATATTGCATTAATTTAACCAAACTTTTGAGTTAATAATTTATGTAAAAAAAAAAATTTTCCACAAAATTTTCCATTTTATAAATTTATATAACACAGATCCTAACCTTTTATTTATAAAATCCATTATCTCACTCGATTTTCTTTATTTTCCCCGTTCTCGCACTTTTTCAGTTACTCTCAGGCTTTGTCTTTTTATTTTCATTTTTTTTTTACGACGTGCTTAAAAGCTTCGGCTTATATCTTGAACGTCAATGAGGCTCTGATTGACACAGAAAAAAAAAAAGCCATGACAATCTCTATACTGTGGAGCCACATTTCGCTCATAAAAAAGTGGTTAAAATCCCTGTGAGTGATGTGGTCGTCAGCTTAAAGAACAGAAAATATCTGACTTGTTCATGTTATATGTGTCTGTGTACATTTTATCCGAATGCACGAGATGGTAGATGACAAATATATAGGATTAAATAATGGATTTCAAATGTTCAAAAAATTATACAGAAAATCAAAAAATGTAGCAAGATATGTATTTATTTTTTTTTTCTTTGATGTCAGCATTATGTCAATTAATTTATTGTATTATGCTAATTTAGAGCTTTTGTATGAGCTTTTTATTTATTGGAGAGACTTGAGAAATTATTTGATCGCAAATGAAAATGGAGTTATTTATAAAATTATTTTTGTCTGTGATTGAGCTTGACGTCACTTTAGAAATTTTGTTCAAAAAGTATGAAATCTATTGTTGGAAATTCAAAAATTCAAAAATTATGTGAACTTATTTTAATAGATTTTTTCTTTGTATTTTTTTTTTTTTTTTTTTTTTTTTTTTTTTTTTTTTTTTTTTATAATTTTTTGAAACTAGATTTAAAATTTATTGGGCAATTTTTTCAAGTTTAATTTGAGATATGAGAGAAATTATGAAGAAATTAATTTGACTTTTTGAATATTGTTTAACGGTAAATTAAAAATTTAATGTTTCATAGTAAAAAATTATTTTGAATAAAAAAAAATTGTATTCTTATGTAAATTTGATTAATTATTTTTCGTTAGTATTTGTAAAATTTTTAGTGATATTTTAAACGGAATATTTTACTCTCCACAATAAAAAAATTAAAAATAAATACAATGAATAAACAAAATCAATAAATAAATTGTATGACGTAAAATTATTTTTCTGCTATAATAAAAATTCTTATGTTAAAATTTGATACACGATTTGCGTTGAATAGAGTTGACACAAATTTTTGGTGGACTTTTAAACAAAATTCTTCGCTGCACACAGTGAAAGAATGATTTGAAAAAAAATATATCAATGAATTTTTCGAAAATTTAATTATTATAAATAAAATAACAGGGAAAAAAAAATTTTTATATTTTTTAATTATCTCATCATTTTATTCAATTTCAGAAAAAAAATGACAACAATATAAAATTCGAAATTCAGAATATTTTTATCAACATAGTTTTTTATAAAATAGAAAAAATAAAAAATAAATTATTATTTGATAAAATAATAAATAAAAGGATTTATTATTCATCAAAATAATGTTTCAAAATTTATTTTTAATTGACAATAGTTAATTCTCAAACAATTAAATACTTTCAATAAAAAAAGAAATAAAAAATGAGATAACATGAAAAATTAATAAACAAATTTAACGCAATGAAATTCACGATAATTGACTTTATATACCTACAAATCGCCAAAATTCGATATTGAAATTGGTATTTCATCGCATATTTCACAATTAAACTATATTAACAGTAGTTAATAGCACGCTAAACAAGATTATTGCAGTTATTATGTTTCATTATCATAAAATCAATATTGCTTTGTAGAGTATTATCATAAGTCTATATGCAAACGTCAAATAATGTTTATATAATTTATTCTTCAATCCAATGATGATGCAAAACTGTATTATTTATTTTATTTCATATCAGTTTGGATAGAGTTGAATTATTAAATAAAAATTTGATAATAAAATACGTCAAGAGCCTGTGGGATTTATTTATTATTAATACTACTTATATAAAAAAAAAAATTTGTGTACAATTCATTAAAGTTTGTGTTTTTAACGCAAATTTTGTATCAAATTTTAACACAAAAATTTTCATTAAAGCAAAAAGATAATTTTACATTGTACGATAATTTATTTATTGACTTTTATATTGATTTTGATTATTTATTGGGTTTTTTATATATTTTTTTTATTATGTACAGTAAAAAATTTTGTTTGAAAGTTCACTAAAAATTATGTCGAATGTTTTTAACACAAATTTTGTATTAAATTTAACACAAGAATTTTTATTAAAGCAAAAAAATAATTTTACGTCACACAATAATTTATTTATTGATTTTGTTTATTTATTGTATTTATTTTTAATTTTTTTATTTTGCAAAGTAAAAAATTTCGTTTAAAAGTCCACAAAAAAAATTATGTCAATTGTTTTTAACACAAATTTTGTATTAAATTTAACACAAGAATTTTTATTAAAGCAAAAAAATAATTTTACGTCACACAATAATTTATTTATTGATTTTGTTTATTTATTGTATTTATTTTTAATTTTTTTATTGTGCAAAGTAAAAAATTTTGTTTAAAAGTCCACAAAAAAAATTATGTCAATTGTTTTTAACACAAATTTTGTATTAAATTTAACACAAGAATTTTTATTAAAGCAAAATAATTATTTTGCGTTAAATTGATGATATTTTTCTAAAACAAAATAAATTTTGTATCAACACATTCGAAAGATCTTTAAATTATTGAATAACATAAATATTGTCCATAATTCAACAAAACTCTCAAGTAAAAATTTCATAAAAATATAATTTCAACAAAAATTTTCATTGAACTTTTACACAAAATATTTCACTATGTACCAACTAATACAATACAATATTGCACATATCACATCTGTATTGTAAATTATATTCCTCTGACATAATCTTGCATTTCACCTTCATGAGGATTACATTGACGTACAACCTATTTCCCTGTTGCTCCCAGCTCTCATGAATTATTAAACGTGCATATAAATCTTCGTGTTACATTACACGCAAGACGTGACAGAATTGGTGCATATGTTGAAATTCCAACAAATAAAACACAACAAGAATAAATAAATTAAATTATTCCTCGAAAAAAAAAAAATATAAAAAATAAATAACAATTAATATATGTGTATTAAATCAATCGGAAAGTAATGTCGTAAAATTTAAGATTTTTACAAGTATTTCTATATAGTGAGTCTATTTTTAATTCAAGTTTAATGTTTAATGCAATGAAAAATTTGCATAAAAACGACTTTTTTTTTAATTGACTCAATATATAAATTAGGGTGTGCTATTTGTAGACAACATTTTTTTGTCATCAAATAAACAGGCTAGAAATTTACTAGACCCGTGAAAAAAGAAGCCTGTTTGAAGCGGAGCTCTTAATTTTAATATTTAGAAATTCCGAATCGTAATTTTGGTTTTACCATTTAGGTAACAGGAGGAAAAAATTTTTTTTTTCTTTGGAATTTTGTAGCTCGACATTTGCGTATCATAGAGATGAGTTCATAGCATATTCTTATAGGGAATCGAACGCTCTACAAAAAAGGTCTCTTATACTTTTATCATAGAGACAGCCATTCTAAAGATATTCAAACCTAAAGTTCCAAATGTATTAAATTTTGACTTTTTTGTTATTAAATCGATACTAATCACTTTATTATTGTCTTAAAAATTTTTTTTAATCGGAAAACTAGTTTTAGTGTACTAATATTTTTGTTAAGCTATATAAAAAATACTCACGTGCCAGATATTTTTTTTCTTTAATTTATTTACTATAAAAAAATTATTTAATAACTTATGTTTAATGAATTTAATTATTATTTCAAAGCAATAGAAATTATGCTGTCTAAACAAAATCAAGTAATATAACAACAATTATTAAAGTGTTTTTTTATTACAATATTAAAGTGATTAGTATTAGTATCGATATAGTATTATTGTATTAGTATTAGTATCGATAACAAAAAGTCAAAATTTTATACATTTGGAACTTTGGGTTTGAATATCTTTAGAATCGCTGTCTCTATGAAAAAAGTGTAAGAGCCCTTTTTTGTAGAGCGTTCGATTCCCTACAAGAATATGCTATGAACTCATCTCCATAATGCGCAAATGTCAAGCTACAAAATTAAAAAAAAAAAAATTTTTTTCATGTTATTTAAATGGAAAAACGAAAATTACGATGAGTAAGCTCTAAATATAAAAATTAAGAGCTTCGCTATGAAGAGGCTTCTTTTTCACACTCCAATAAGTTTTCAGCCTATTTAAAAAAAAAAAAAAAAAGAGGCCTAAAAATGGTACACTTTAATTTAAATCCTTCCACTTGTTACACAATTTATTTATATTTATTTATCTTCATCCAACATTTTGTTTCAGTGGCAGCAACACTTGAACACAATTTACGAAGTTGGATATACGATATCATTAATAGCATTGATATTATCCTTGGGTATTCTTTCATATTTTCGGTAAAATTATTTTATTTTCATTCTTAATTATTCATTTAAACATTCGTAATATTTATAAATTTATATTTTTTCTTAGATCACTCAGATGTGCAAGAATAACACTTCATATGAATTTATTCGCTTCATTTGCTGTGAACAATACTTTGTGGTTAATTTGGTATGGTTTTGTCGTGGCAAATACTGAAATGTTGGTTGAAAATGGAGTAAGTAATTTATTTATTATTAAACAATTTTTTTTCATCATCAATTTATTATTATAATTTAATTTTTATCATCAAATTATTGTTACATATTTTTATTTTTATCATCAATTTATTATTACACATTTTATTTTTATCATTAATGAATAAAATATTTTGGATTTTCGTGATTGAAAATTTTTTTTATTTAATTTTTTGTTTCTTTTTTTTTCAGATTGTTTGTCGTGTACTGCACGTGTTACTTCATTATTTTCTACTCACAAACTATGCATGGATGTTGTGTGAAGGAGTTTATCTTCATACGCTACTTGTAAGTGCATTTACAAGTGAGCACAGTTTAGTAAAATGGTTAATGGCTGTAGGATGGCCAACACCAGCAATTTTTGTTATGGTTTATACAATTTTGAGAGCAACCAGCGATGATCCACGAGATTATTTAGAGTAAGTTAATATCTGTATATATCCATTCCCATAATTAAGAAAACATCAGTAAATAAAATGTAGAATTAATTTACAATAAATAATTTTTTTTTTGTTTCATAATTTTTGATGATGTAAAATCGTTGAATAAATGTGATTAAATATAGAAAAACAATTATAAATTTATTTTCAAAGTGATTGGTATGTATACTAATGTGTTTAATTAATTTGATTGAAAGATTTGATGATAAAAAAAATTTAAACTTTGATTATTTTCAAGAAAAAAATTTATAAATATTAAAAACGAAATTTATTTGTTTTTGAAGTTTATCAATAATTATATTTGTTTATATTTTTTGGGATGAATTTATGTTTATATCTGTTTACTTGTCAATTAATAATTTTTATTTATTTAACAGATGTTGGATTGATTCTGGAAATTATATGAATGCACTGATTTTCCCTGTTTGCGTTTCGACTCTTCTCAATCTTTTATTTCTTTGCAATATTGTTCGTGTTTTATTAACAAAATTGCGAGCTGGACCAGCCATTGGTACACGACCATCTCGTTCCATGCTTCAAGCTTTCAGGTAAAAAAAAAAAACTCGTTTTAATACAGCGTTATTTTACAAATACTCCATGAAAAAATTTACAAAAAATTTCCATTCAAATTAATTATTCAACACAATTTTTTTTTACTCAAAACTTTTGTTCAATTAACTCAATATTTATTTAATTCGATGTTATACAAATAATAAATAATAATGCATGAATACTTTTGCGGACTTGAAAAGAAATGGAAAAAAAAATTAATATATCAATTTATCAAAATCAAACCCAAAATTTATTTAATTCTACACACAAAAATTTTTATGTTAATAATTAATTCAAAATTCATGTTAAAAAACACTCAACACAAATTTTCAGTGAACTTTTACACAAAATTTTTTACTATTTGTTCAGATTTAAAAAATTCAAAAATATTGGTTTTTTTGAATCAGAATAAATTATACAAACAAATGTAAAAATATGAAATATTGAAGGGGGTGGAGGTGGGGGGTGAAAATATCAACATAAAAATATTGAACATGCAATATAAACAAATTATATAAAAATAAAAAAATTATTTTAGGGCAACTTTGTTGTTGGTTCCACTTTTGGGACTTCATTATTTGGTTATTCCTTTTCGACCGCCAAAAGGACACCCTTGGGAAAAAACTCATGATATTGTTTCAGCTGTAACAGCCTCATTTCAAGTAAGTATACACACTTATCAAATCGTCAAGAAATAAAATGTAAGGAAGAAAAAATGACGAATAAGAGAAAAATTAAAATTATTATAAATCAAAATAAAAACGAAAAACTACTGAAAAAAAAAAATGAAATGAAAATATTAATAATGTATAATACATTAGGGTGTCTCATTTTTAGGCGATATTTTTTTTTGTCTGTCATACTTGAAAATTTAATAATTTATAAGAAAAAAAAAAAATAATATTTATAGAAAAAAAAATTCCAGTTTAAAAAAAATTTTTTGTCAATTTTAATCAACTTTCACCTTTTCAGCTCTACAACTCGAAAACTGTTGGTCCGAGAGCGTAATCAGTGGGAAGCTTTTTTGTAGAAAATTTGACGCCCTATAAAAGCTGTGCATTCATTTTCCCTAAAAAAAATTTTGATTACCGAAAAATCGAGTTGAATTCGAAAAAAAAAAAAAATTTCTCGAGTTATTTAAAAATGAAACACCTTAACAATACATCCAATTATTATTTATTTTATGTACAATGTATGTCTTTGAATGTGTCTGCATATTTTTATTGTCATTCGTAGTTTAAAATTGCATATAAAATTGTCACGATAATTTTTTTTTACGTTTTATACAAAGATATGTAAAATAAAAATAAAATGGAATTGTGTTAGGAATGTATGTTTATATTATATACATGTATATGTGTATATGTATTTTTCATATACGGAGAAACCAGTGCAATAGAGAATTCCAAGTGGTTGCACATAGGACACTTCAGTTGATAACATCCAAAAGACGATATAATTATGAATTCGCTTTGCGATTTGTTGAACTGAATCAAATTAGTGAAACAAGTTCTGTGAGAAACCTCACGACAGAGTTAAACTTTTCAATAATTTCCATCTTCCATTCTCTCGATCTTGCACTTAAATTCACAGGATCCATAGCAGTGTTTATAATGAACAAATATAAATAAAAAATGTTGGAAAATTGAAGTTATATTAAATCAAAATTGTTGAATTTATTACATCAAAGTGAAATTCATAAATGAAAAAATTTTTTTTTATTAATTTTATTTATATTTTTTTTATTGTGAAATTATTAATTTGATAATTTTCGTTTTATTTTTATTAATAATAACGAAATGTTAAATCGGGTATTTAGTTAAGAAATGGGTGACTTGATTGTTTATCAATTTTTTTACTGCTCTTCTGATATTTATTGTTATAAACTTGATTTATTATTTATTATTGCTTTTGGACAATAAATATTAAGTAAAATACAAAATAACATAATGAATAAAATTATAAATGACTATGTAGGAGACTGTTCAATCGCATATATTTATTAACAAAAGTTATATTCAACTAGGGAATTTTTTTAATTAATTATTTGATATGAAATAGTTTATAACAATTTTTTATAATAATGAAAAAAATTTTTTTTTTCGTCAAACTAATTTTTTTCTTATATTTTGTCTGATATCCGAAGAAAATGTCAAATAACTTTTTTTTGCAAATTCAATATTTTCATAATCATAAATTTTTGAAAATTAAAAAAATCCATTTCTTTTTTTTTTCAATGTTTGAAGAATATTTGAAATAGCAGACAATAAACAATAATAAAAAAAGAAAAAAAAATCTATCGTGTCGTTCGTCATTAGAAAAAAAAATTGAAATAAATTACACCGACAAAAAATTTAACTTTAAATATCCCGATCAATGTCACAAAAGACAAAAATAAATTATCCAATAATAACAATTCACATTATGAAAACTTTTCATCAAGATTGAAGTCACGAACACACAAAATAATTTATTCCAACAAATAAAATTATAAAATCACGAAAAGACAATTTTTTTTTAATTATATTCTCTCATAAAATGTCGATTTGAAAAATATTTTGTATTGATTTTCCAGGGACTTTGTGTAGCAGTTTTATTTTGCTTCTGCAACGGTGAGGTGAGTTATTATATCAACAAAATAATACAGTAAATGAAATTAGCCTAAAATGGCATACCACAAACTGATGAGTTAAAGTAAAATAGTTTTCAAAATTAGCTTCAAGGAATATAATACTTTCATACTGACACACTTAGAATATCGTGCATTTTTAAATATTTATTTAATTAGGTACAAAAAAACATAAAAACTGTTATTAACCATTTTACTCTCACTGCTATGGGTAAAATGGTATACTTAAAAGAAAACATATTGGATACATGCCGGCTTAAAATGGCATACACTTTAATTAATTTTTCATTTAAATAACATGAGAAAATTTTTTTTTTTTTTTTTTTTTTTCGATTTTTGTGGCTCGGCATTTGCGCATCCTAGATATGAACTCATATCATATTCTTGTAGGGAATCGAACGCTCTACAAAAAAGGTCTCTTACACTTTTTTCATAGAGACAGCCATTCTAAAGATATTCAAACCCAAAGTTCCAAATGTATGAAATTTTGACTATTTTGTTATTAAATAGATACTAATCACTTTAATATTGTAATAAAAAAACACTTTAATAATTGTAGTTATATTACTTGATTTTGTTTAGACAGCATAATTTCTATTGCTGTGAAATAATAATTAAATTCATTAAACATAAGTTATATAAATAATTTTTTTATAGTAAATAAATTAAAGAAAAAAAAATATCTGACATGTGAGTATTTTTTATATAGCTTAACGAAAATATTAGTATACTAAAACCAGTTTTCCGATTAAAAATAATTTTTAAGACAATAATAAAGTGATTAGTACCGATTTAATAACAAAAAAGTCAAAATTTAATACATTTGGAACTTTGGGTTTGAATATCTTTAAAATGACTGTCTCTATGAAAAAAGTGTAAGAGATCTTTTTTATAGAGCGTTCAATTTCCTACAAGAATATGCTATGAACTCATCTTTATGATGCGTAAATGCCGAGCTAAAAAATTCCAAAAAAAAAAAAAATATTTTTCCCAAGTTATTTAAATAGAAAAACGAAAATTACGATGAGGAACCTCTAAATATTAAAATTAAGAGCTCCGCTTCAAACAGGCTTCTTTTTCCACCGTCCAGTAACTTTTCAGCCTGTTTTCTTATGAAAAAAAAAATAGTCACTTAAAACGGACACACCCTAATACTCACCTATAGTTTTCTTGATTCGCATCACTTATTATGAATATTTTAACTTTAACAACGCACAAACAAAATATTTCACGAAGCCATCCATATGCAATAATGATAAAACCATCTTTGCACACTTGAGCAGGAATTTTAAAATCACTAATATATACCATTTTACCCCAGTATGCCATTTTAGGCCACTTCCCCCTTATCATAAATTCAATAATTGCATAATTAACATTCAATAATTATTATATCATTCATCATAATCAACATACTAAATTAAATAATACATCATTTGTTTACAATTCCAGGTCATAGCACAATTTAAACGAAAATGGGAAGGCTCAGCACTCATAAGAAAACGTGCTAATTCATGCACAGCTACAACAGTATCGGTGAGACAAAACTCTAACAATAATCCATTGAGATTATCAATATCAATGTCTAGTAATAAAAATTATTCATAGACATCTAAACATAAAATCAAAAAAAAAAGTAGAAAATAAAATTTAAATTGCATTGAAATAAAACAAGTAGTTGCTTGCAAAAAAAAAATCGCCAATGATACAATACAGACTGTAAAACATTTTGACAATTATTATATAATTGAAATATCATATGAATTGTTTATGATTTTTGCTGTAATTTAAACAAAGTTATAGAGTAATTGGAATATGAATTAGTTTAAAATGTAGAAGAAAAAGTCTGTATTGTGGCAATGGCAATGTTCGAGTCGAGTCCATTGTGGGATGTTGACTGTTTCAGTTTGTCCGCTCGACCGCAGGTCCGATGGCGGGAGAGGAGAAGGTGTGACTGTCAAACAGAACTTCCGGTGGAAGAAAAACCAATGAAACAAATGGGAAATGATGTGGCATCACCTACGTCAGTGGCGTTTACTACAAGACGTGATAGCAATGGAATTAAACACGCGAAGATTCTCATCAAACGCAACGATTCATCTTACGATTTCAATCAATATCAAACGCAATGTTAATTTTTTGGTTGTAACAAAATAAAAAATAATAATAATAGGGTTCAATGGAGATAAATAAAAATACATTCGATTACATCGACGTTTAAGGGGGTAGTCTCGTGTCCGAGCCTAAAATTTGAAGGTTTTTGAAGAATTTTTTTTTTGCGGAAAATGAAATTCAATCTTTTTATGAAAATTATATGTTATTATTTACATATTAAAAAATACAAAAAAATTTTTGTTGAATAAAAAACAAAATTATTAACGTCATTTTGGTGTCTTAAAGAAGGCCTCTCGAAAAAAAAGTAGGTGGCTGGCCCCCCTGACTACTCCTTTTGTAATCATCAGAAATCAAAATTTCTAAAAGATTATTACTTAGTAGGGTTGTCATTCCGTCCCGTACCAAATTCAAAAAATTTGGATGAAAAATAAAAAAATGGCGGCCTTGTTAAAAAATTTTTTTTAAAATCGACTTTTTTTTGCTTTAAAATTAATTTTAAAAACAAATAAAAAAAAAATAATTGATAAAAAAATCTAATTCTGGTACCGGACAGAGCCATTGATGTGTAGAACCTTGTGTTAAAATTTCAGACCGATCCGTTGAATAGTTTTTTTTTAATCATCCAGGCCGACGGAAAAAAAGTAGTTTCGAGAAAAACGCATTCAAAATTTGGAAAGAAAATTTTCATTGAAAATTTATACTTACATTAATCATCTATTCCTGGCGCGGCGTACGTTCTCAACTTATTAAACTTTGAAAATATGCAATAAAAAAATATCAATTTTTTGAAAATCGGACACGAGACTACCTCCTTAAATTTTTTACTCTACTATTGAAATTGTTAATTATTATTCTGGTTGGATAAATTATATTTTGTTTATTTTTTGGATGGGATTTGGGATTTTTTTATTTTAAAAATTGTTTTGTAATTATAATTTATGTGGTTTTGTAATATGCTTGATTGTATAAAGAAACGGAGAATGGACAAAGGAAAAAAATAAAACAACGATGTAGAATATTTTTAAAGTCAATTGAATTTTAATGCAGATATAAATTGATAATTTTTCTATGGAATATTTATATTTTATTAATTAATTGCTCAATGTATTGTGGTTATAGATGTATAAATAATGACCATTTTTTGGTGTTTTGTGGTGGATTTTATTATCAATATTTATAAAAAATTATTCATCGCTTGTATTTTTTGAATTTTATTGAAAAAATTAGTTCATCTTGCCATTATTGAGCTTTAATATCGTTTCTTTTTTCGTTTATTTAATAAAAAGTTTTATTTAATAGCCTGTACAAATATAAAAAAATAAAAAACTGAGTTTTTAACTGTTTTACAAACGTCAAAATATTAATAAATTATTAATTCGCATGCAAAAATTTTTGCTAAATTGATCGATGGTTTATTGTAAAATGAAAAAATAATTGTTACGTATTAACGAATGTTTAAACATCGGTTAATATTCCATATATGAATATGCAAACAAAGAAAAAAATAAATTAAATATGCCTAAATAAATAAACTAAAAAATATATATAAATATAAAAAATACTATTGTAAAATTTAATGCACCCCGTAAAAAAAAATGTAATTATTTGTTGATGTGTCCTACACGTGATTTGTAATTATCTGAAATCATTTTAAGAATCGTTGAATGAAAATAAAATTGTACTTACCTCTTGCCAGGAAAAAAAAACGAAAATTATATTTTAAATACACAAATAGAACAAATCAATTATCATGTAGAAAAAATAAACAGACCAAAAAAATAAAAAAATAAATTAACAAAAATTTGTAGCAAGGAATAGACTGGCTCTGTAATATTTATCATGTCAGTAAATCGTATAATTGCACAAAATAAATGTGAACGACATTATTGGAAATTACATACAAATATAATGTAGTAATTATTTTTTCAAAGACAATTCTTTATAAATTTATGTTAATTTAGGCAGTTAAAAAAATAAATTAATTGAATTTGATTCACCTTTTTTATTTATTTCAACTAAAAGTCTCAAACATTCTACGTATGACGAAATAATAACGAATTTATTTACTGTATATTTTCTAAGGTATTAAATAATAAAATTATTAGGAATAAAAAAGTGAACAATGAAAATGGTCTCGAATTCTCACACGTTAATAAAAAAATCTTGGCAATTAAAAACTTTACCTGGAAAAATATTTATTACATTTTTTATAGTTAAAAATTTGGTAATTCAGTTTTAATTTTAATTCAATATTCCAAGGTTGTTTTTTTGTTCCTAGAGAAAAAAAAATTGTAATTTTGTCACGCAAGAATTTAACATTTAAAAAATATCCATTTTTAATAATCAAAGTGTAATTTGTTGTACAATTAATTACGATCTAAATAAGATTATTCATAATGAGCAATAATTTTAGTGATAAATATTGTTGACATAAGCGAAAATAAATTCGGATAATTGATGAGAAAAATTTATTTAAGAAATCAAATTTAACTACAATCGAAATTCCATTCTATAATAATTATTTTTCATTAAATGAAGCAATTATCAATTTTAATGATCATATTTCGATTTTGAATATTTTTTCTCACATTTATTTGCAACTTAAATAAATATTATATTAATATTTTTTTTTTTTTAATTGAAAGTTCAACGACAAAATTTTGGTCTAACAATCGGACTATGCACATTCATGTTTTGAGACTATATTGCAAATGTAAAATAATTTCAAATTTTAATTTTCGCGACTCCATGACGAAAAGTTAAAAATGAAAATGTGAAAGAATATATTGTGAAAAAAGAATTAATTAACAAGTTAAACACAAATTAATTCATATTTCATCAATGGATCGAACAATCATAAGGGGAAAAAAATCAAACAAAGGTTATAGTATCAATTATAAAATTATTATTCACATGAATTGTGTATTATTAATAATTTTCTTTCATAATACACATGTAATATTATGGCCAAATACAATTGGCCAATCCAGGAAGAGTTAATGCAATACCAATACTTGACAAAAGATTAACACTGTGATTATCCAAAATTTGTCGACCACAAATGTGTTTAACTCCTTTACCAGGACGTTCAACAATTTGACCAAACTCATTTACACCTGAAAAAAAAAAAAAAAAAAAAAAAAAAAAAAAAAAAAAAAAAAAAAAAAAAAAGGATAAATCACATATAATGAAAATGAAAATTAAATGAAAAATCACATTTTTATGGTACACGGAGAGAACTTTTGCTGTGCACTACAAAACAGTCATAAATGAAATTTTTAGAAATATTTATCTTTTAAACAATCGAAAAAAAATTAGTATGGAGATTGGAGACATAGTAAATTTGAATTAAGTGTGGATATTTTTAAGTAACACGACAGTAAAAATTTCCAAACTAGCCGTTTTAGCAGTCTGTGGACAAAAATTTCTTAGCTGTTCTAAGGTTGAATATGAGATACCTCATGAAAATTTACCGTGCCAGAATGGAAAATTTTACTGTGCTGTCTAGCAATCGGGGCTCGCTTCATTGGTACCAATGTTTTGGTCTTTGTTGACGCATAAGACGCCTGAGAAAAAAACTCGTCGGGGGTCATCGGCATTCTTCGGGACTTGGCGTGTCTATTGTCTTTTCAATTCATTCTGTTGCGTCATAACATATTGCAACTCACAACGGTCAACATTGCCATTAATAAGTGTTCTTTGGAAACAAATTAATCGTATTAAATTTGTAAATTATTTATGTTTTCATTTATTTATTCATTTTATTTCCTCATTTATTTATTTGATTTTTTCGTTTGATTTTTTTTTATATAATTTATTTATATATTAATATATTTAATAATTTGTTTCATTCATGTCTGATGGCTATAATTGTGAATTTTTATTTCAAAGCAAGAATTTTTGATTGAGTGCCACTGCTAATTTTTAGAGATCTGGTTGGTAGAAAATTTTTGTTTTCCTAACAGTTGTGACTCGATTACTAGACAGCATATGGTAATTTTTGTTTAATTTTCTCTACAAAAATTCTACGATTTTTTTCTCCGTGTATACTGTATATATTACCTGAATATTGTAAAGTTGCCCCGAGAATAGAATCCAAAAAGCTACCAAAAAATCCACCAATACCACCAATAATTATAATTGGCCATTGAGGTGGTGCTTGTTGAAGAATAACTGAATCAACAGTGTATAAAACAGTAAAATAATAAGAAATGCCAACGGTTAAACCTCCCAACAGAGACATTATCAAACCTATCCACGATACACCGCCATTAGTTCCTGAAAAAAAAAAAAATATTATTAAAAAAAATTGAGAAATCAATAAATTTCTCATAAATTATTATACTATTATTTTATATTATCATAATTTTTTGTGTAATTTCAATTGAATATTATGAAAGTAAATGAAATTATTTTAAAATAAACAAATAATAATGTATTTTGCAATATTAATTTAATTATATCCTCAATTTCCCCAATATATCAAAATAATGTGGAATAATATTTTTAAACAATTAATTCTTGTGTTTATTTGCGTCAATAATTCGCAAATTTATTTTAACGTCGTCTTCAATCTCATCTAACAAAATTGTTCTTAATTATATATTAAAAACAAAATTTTGATCATCTATTATTTTATAATATCTGATAAGCTATTAAGAATTAATTTCAATGGATAATTAATAATCAAATTTGTATGAAATAACTAAAATATAATTATGAATATATTGCACGTCTTGTTTAACAGTGTACAAATTTTCTTATGACAATGTACACGATAATCATTTAAATTGATTACCATAACTAATTGCTTATTCAGTCGGTATTCATAGTTATTTTAGAATATTACTGATCTTAATAATTTTTCAAGTGAAAAATTATTATTAAGAAATTTTTCTAACAATTCTAAAATATTCATTTTTTTATTAAAATTATTTTCAATAATTTACAACAAATTAACGCACTTCTTAAAAACTATATGACATGTTTCACTGATATCTTCTTTTCATTGTTGAATTTTAATGTTGTATATTATTGTATGTTCTTTTTATTCATGCAAAAAAAAAGTTACACTGAAAAATTTGAGTTTAAAAAATATTTGATTATTGATATGATGGAAATTTATTTTTGATTGCTTTTATATGAACAAATTAAACGTTGTCTTGAAGCTATTACACGTCTAAAAAAAATATAAAACAATTTAATTGTCAAAACAATCGCGAAAAAAAAGTTATTTTAAAATAAAAAAAAATTACGATTTTTTTTATCAAACTTTCAAGATTGAATGTGTTGTTTTTTAATTCAAATACTTACAAGTTTCTGAAAAATTCCATCATTTACAAAAGCCTCAATATATTTTTTCAACTACTGCAATGTAAAAAAAAATAAAAAAAATAGTTTTCCCTATATTACCGGCTGTTTTTGAGAAATTTCACATACCGATGCGGGATAATTTGCCTACATTACAGAAATCGTATTAAACGACTCCATTTTCATCAATGATATAAACTTTTCTTTCAATTGTAGTTCATTTTAATAAACTCCAAAATTTGTATATTTAAATTCTTTTCCTCAAATCACAAAATTTATCACTTAAAAAAAAAAAAAATACATATTTCAACTGATGTTCTTCAATATTAAATAATTTAACATGTCGATAAATAAATATCTTTATCAACAGCTGATAAATCCTGCTCTCGCTTACTTCTCATCATCAAATGAACTCTCAAATAAGCAATAAAAACAAAAAAAAAAAAACTACGAAAAATATAAAATAATTTCAGCATAATCAAACATACCTCGAAGAACTTTTCTTCTCGATGTAATTAAAAATGGATCACCATTACCCAACGCTGTGCCCAATTCTGAGGCCCACGTGTCACCATTACAACATGAAAATGCGCCTATTATACCAATGGACAGCCATGAACTTCTATAATCTTTGACAAAATCTATCGGTCTTTCACCACAGCCAACGTCAAGTAAATAAAGTAACGCCAATTGCAATGCCATTCCACCATTGCATAATACTTGTACCCAATTTCTTTGACCTCCTTCTTTAAAATCAGTTTCCAACTTTTTTTTTTTTTTAGCACCAAACTTTGTTGCCAAAGTTGATGTTACAAAAAACGCTATCAAACATGACAAATGTGCATAATTACTGATAGTCACAAAAAAACCGACAAATAAACCTAAAACAGCGCCACTTAAATTCAAACTTCGTCTTTTTAATCCCCAAATTGCAAACAAAATTGGAATAACTATTGATGCAAGCCATCTCCATGGAGAAATCACTGGATGTTCTGTATTAAAAATATAAAAATCAAAAATCAAAATTATATTTTAAATAATTATGAATAAATATTTAATTGCGGTTTCATTTCAGCGTGTCAATTATTTTTTTTGTAATTAATATTGATACTTGCCTTCACTATTATATTCAGAGTTCGGAGTTAATATTG
>JAQQBS010001422.1:19843422-19864156 GCA_030347275.1 Microctonus aethiopoides
TAAAATTTCAGTCCTGTAATAAGAACTTGGCTCTTTCAAAACATTAGGTGGCTTTTTCAATGCCTATGTGTTATGAAAAAGCCGAATTTAATTATTTTTATAAATGGTTAGAAGCCCAAAAATACCGATAATTTTGAAAAATGTTTTATGACATCACGTACATAAATGAATGAACAATTACTATTATACAAATTTTATTAATTATTTATTTCCTTTTTTATTATTTATCCCTTTTTCCAAAACTGGCTCTTTCATGCCACTCTTCCCCTATATGTATATTAGGGTGGGCCAAATAAAACTTTGAATTTTTTTTTCTTTTACTATGATGAAAATACTGTTCAAGGTGACCAAAAAATGAGCGTGTGAAAAGTAGGAGCTCTTAATTTTAATATTAAGAGGTGACGCAGCGTGATTTTTGATTTCCCATTTAAATAACACGGAATTTTTTTTTTTTGAATTTTTTTGCGTTATAGCGAATTCTTATGTTGTAAAAATCAATACATATTCTTATAGGAAATCAAGTGATCTACAAAAAAGGTCCTATATGATTTTTCGCTAAGTCAACTCGTTGAAAAGTTATTCGAGGTTAAAGTTCAACCTCAAATGACATATGATCACTTTCACAATTTTTTACACGTTATCACAAAATATTGGCACAACAACATTAAATATCGTATTTTCCGTGACTTTTTACGTTTTTATTCTACAAATTTGTAGAAAAAAACTCATATTATTCTGCACGTTTCAAATAAAAAGCATTGAAAAATAATTTTAATGAAATTATTAATCAATAATCGTAAAATTTTTATTTCGTAAAAATGTTAATGTTTTAGTAGAGAATACCTAATGAACCTCGCAAATAATATGATATTTTATATTGTTCAACCATTATTTTGTCATAACGTGTAAATAATTGTGAAAGTGATCATATGTCATTTGAGGTTGAACTTTAACCTCGAATAACTTCTCAATGAGTTGACTTAGCGAAAAATCATATAGGACCTTTTTTGTAGATCACTTGATTTCCTATAAGAATATGTATTGATTTTTACAACATAAGAATTCGCTATAACGCAAAAAAATTCAAAAAAAAAAAAAAAAAAAAATTCCGTGTTATTTAAATGGGACATCGAAAATCACGCTGCGTTACCTCTTAATATTAAAATTTAGAGCTCCTCTTTTCACACGCTCATTTTTTGGTATCCTTGAACAGTATTTTCATTATAGTAAAAGAAAAAAAAATTCAAAGTTTTATTTGGCCCACCGTAATGTATATGTAAAATGAATATTTCATATTTAATGCATCAATAAATTTAATTCATCGTCAAATCAATCAACAATTAATGTAGGAATTTTTTAAATAATATATATTGTTATTTATTTTTAACTCACTGCAAGATCTATCACGTTTACACAGGTTGTATAGTTGCTCCAAATAACATTTGTCTCTGGATGACGAAACCAACTGCCATTTGATTCGCACCTTTTGTGGCCAAATACTAAAACAAATAAAATTTTCGAGATGAAAATAGAGAAAAAAAAATTTTTTTGGGTTGAAATTTTGGATTGAATTCGTGGAGGAAATTGGTGACATAAATATTTAGTGGGCTTCTTAGGAGAAGTTTTTGAGTGTGAATAATAAGAAATAAAATCAATAATTTTTTTTTTGAAAATGCAAAATTGTTTTTCTACTTTGATACAAATTTTTGTGTTGAAGTTTAATACAAAATTTTTGTTAAAGATGGTTTATATAAATATTTAATGGACTTTCACACAAATTTTTCTAATTTGCACAATAAAAAAATAAAATAAAAAATTTTTTTCGAAAAAGCAAAATTATTTTTTTGCTTTGATATAAATTTTTGTATCAAAATTTAATACAAAATATTTGGAAAAAACAGTTGACATAAATATTTAGTGTTTTTTTTACGCAAAATTTTTTACTCTACACAATAAAAAAAACAAAATCAAAAATTATTTTTAAAAAACCAAAATCATTTCTGCTTCGGCACAAATTTTCGTTTTGAAATTTGATACAAAATTTCTATTAAAAATAATCAAAACAAATATTTTGCGAACTTTTATATATAATTTTTTAGTCTGCAAAATAAAACAAATTTTTTCAAATAAGTAAAATATTTTTTTTCTGCTTTGACACAATTTTTTATATTAAAATTCGATTCAAAATTTCTATTAAAAACAACCAAAACAACATTTGATTAAACTTCTACCCAAAATTTTCTATCAAGTATTGTATCAATTCATAAGGTAAAAAATTAATTTATCATTATATTTAAAATTCTAATGCCCTATAGTATATTTTAGTTTTGATCATTTATTCAAATATATAAACTTTTCGACTTATTTCAACCCCATGGTCAAGTACATGTGCATATTTTTGTATATATAAACAGTAAAAACAATTAATCTCTCTATCTACGTATCGCAATATTTCCTTTTAGTAAAAGTGAGCTTTATACTAATTTTATGCATTTATTCTGCTTAATGAAAGCTTCGGAAACCCATAGTAAATTCCGCCTGTGTTTCAAAGTATTCATATACGTATATATAATATATATATATCCTTCGTTAGTGTTTTTCATTTTCCTATTCTCCATTTTCTTACCTTTAAATAATTAATCTTTTGCTTTCATTTTTTCTTATGTACTTAATTTTTATTCATTTATTATTTTTAAACTACGACTTTGCAAGAGTAAAATTATTTAACATTTTATATTTTACACAGTGATACATATAAAATTTTTTGAAATAAAAACAATAATTTATAATGAATAAAAAATTAATTTTTAAATACATTAAATTTATACTCATCAAATAATCATTTATATAACTAAATAAATAAAAAAATTTTGAATATATTCACTGTATTAAATCTCCATACTGAAGATTAAATAACAAAAAAAACGGAAAGTAGTTTTAATTAACAATGGCATTAAAAATTAATTAAAAAAAAAAAATTCCAGATTTATTTTTTATTTTTCTAAATGCAGAATTTTTATTAATAATAAATTAATATAAACATGTATTGCATTGTATAAACATTTTTACACAAAACTGTGAATGAATTCGTACGTGAAGTAAAAAAGTGTAAAAAAAATGGATAAAAAAATAAATAAATGAAGAAATAAAAAGTGGAAAAGTAAAATAAATGTATAAACATAAATTATATTTATAATGTGAAATATTATTAACACGTTCACTAAAGATCAGTACAATCAGCAGTGAAATTGTTGCTCAGTATATTTTGCGAGAAAATAAAGTGCACATATAAAAAAAAAATATATATACACCATTGAGGGTACTTGGATAATAAAAATAAAAGGTTCGTCTGGCGACTGAGGTTGGATCTATTCTCGAGGGGATTTTCCTGTCTCTAACACATGATCCTTTTCTCATGACGGAAGGACAAGGTAGTCTTTACAGAAGAAAAACATCTTGGACAAACTGACAAAGATGAAGAGAGTGAGGAAAGGACGAAAGAAAATAAAATGACAGGATTAGGGGTGCGCTGAATGAAAGTAAACATATAGATTCAACATCCTTTATTATTTTTATAACAAAAAAAAATCCAGAATAACCACTCCAGTCAATTATATCTTGAATTATACGAAACGAATAAAAAAAGGATTTGAAAAATAGAGGAGAAAAAAAAAAGGTCACTGAATGTCTTTTTAGTATCTTTTAGAATAATTTTGAGAAATAAAATTATAAAAAGAATATTTTTTATCGGAATTTTCAAAAAAAAATTATCAAATATTTTTTTATTTTGGAATTATTTATTATTTTGAATGATACCAAACGAATAAAAAAAGGATTTGATAAATAGAGGAGAAAAAAAAAGATCACTGAATGTCTTTTTAGTATCTTTTAGAATAATTTTGAGAAATAAAATTATAAAAAGAATATTTTTTATCAGAATTTTCAAAAAAAAATTATCAAATATTTTTTTATTTTGGAACATAGATGTTATTGTTTATAATAATTATGAAGCTATGTAATAAAAAAATATATAATGTTGAGATAAATTATTGTTGAACTTGCTAGTGGAATTTTACAATTTGTAATTAGGAAAATTTTTTTGTGGATTTATAAAAATTACTAAATTTGTTTACAAAGAAATATAAATAATAATTTCAATAAATTAATCGAAGAACATGTTCATTCCTGATGATTTATAAACTAACATGTTATAAATAATATAAATTGTTGAGTAGTATAATTAACTTTTCGAGTTTAGTAAAATTTTCGACTAATTCAAATAATAATTTTATTGAACTATAAAAAATAAATTTATAATCGCAATTTCATACACAAACAAACAGTAATAATTATATTCAATAAAAATTACTACACAGTGTAATAATAATTATTTAATCGTCAATTAATTATCATCACAATTTTATAAATCATTTTAACTTTTAGTAAATGTTTTGATTTTTTCTTTATTTATGCACATCATTTTTTATTTCATCACAATACGAATAGTCTGGTTTAGTCCTTTTTTTTATTTTGGAAGGAATAATGTTGTAAATAATTTAAATTGTTTGAAAAAAATTTTTTTAAATTGACACAGAATTTTTTTGTTAAATTTTTCTCATTCCTTAATTGACGTAATTTTTTTTTTAAGTTAAAAAAAAAATGCAATTTTTTCCGTCATGTTTTTTAATAAATATCGAACACATGGTTGCAATATATTTTAGTGAAATCAATTTGTAGCCAGTGAGTTGCACTTCATAAAACTCTTTTTGATATCCATTTTACAATAGAAGAAATAAAATATAATTTATGAAGATTTATTATTTTTGTGTGTTTTCACACACACATCCACAAACACACACACACAGTCCATTAGATTTTCTCTATGATACTAAATTTCCACACATAATATTTCAATTTGACAGCTATATAAAAATTTATTGCGATAAAATGGTACAACTTGACACTATTTCTTCTTTTTTAGTCATGATAAATGTCCTCGTGTGATGCAGTGCAACATTGAAAATCCATTTGTGATATATAATAATTTTATTCATTTTTAAAAAATGATTACAATGTTGAAAATAATAAAATAAAAAGTGTAGAATAAAAATTAAAAATTTGTGCATTGTCTTTTTACTTATTTTTTCGTTTCCATTAGCAAATTAATTCACGATGAATTATTTCATTTACCAGTGAGATATTTCATTTTCAATAAATTTTGATGTACTGAGATGACGTGAAAATGAACCTGTTGAAACTTGTCAATGACGTAATAGTAAAAGGTCAAAAATTCATCGCAAATTAATTGACAGTGAATTATATTTTTTTTATTTGATTTACTACCAAAATAAATTTATAACAATAAATTAAATAATGAAAAAATAAAAAAATAAATAATAAAATAAAATAAAAAAATAAAAAATAAAATAAAAAAAAATAATACACGCAAAAATTATCATCTCAATTATCAAGTTTATTTATTAATTTATTTAACTATAATTTCAGTTTATTAATTAATTAAAATTCTTTGACATAAAATTATGCTCAAATTTTTTCAACACAATTTTTTTATTAAACACAAATAATATATCGAATGAAATTTACTAAATCAAACAGACGAAAATTTTCCGTTGGATTAAACATAAAAAATAATTATTAATAATTATTTTGAACAAAATTATTTTTCTACTCCAAAAAAAAAATTCTTGTGTTTAAATTTTATACAAAATTCATGTTAAAAACAATAGACAAAATTTTTTAATAGACTTCTTTAATAGACACAAAATTCCTCACTTTAAAATTACCAAATCGATATTAATATTTTTATTATTGTAAATAAAATTGAATTCAATTTCATTTATTAAACATCAGTGGAAAATTCAACAACGAAAATTTATATAATGCAATATAATATTGATTCACAATATTGCTTTTCATTCTGAATGAAAATTTCACGTTTGTGAATAACTAAATAATTTTTTATATTGTGCTGACGTCAATTTTGTGCCTCTGAATTTTATTATATTTTTGTATACATGAATATTAATACCCATACGCATTTCTTTCCGTCAAAAAATATCAATATCAATATAAATTTATTTATATAGTTACTTTTTTTATTTTGATTATAAAAAAACTCCCACAAATATACTGTCGCAGATTTTTATTAAATTCCTTATGTATTTCTCATCGAGGCATTTTTTATCCCAATAAATGAAATCGATAGCGAGAAAAAAAAAGAAAGGAACATTTTTTATTTTAACGAGGTTCAAAAATTATCATAAAATAATAATAATAAATATTTAATTATAGTTAACATTGCAATAATTAAACTAAATTAAAAAAGTGATAAATTAAATGTATATTTTTTTATTTAAAATTAATTATATAAAGCTACTTCTTAAGTTGTTTTAATTTTATTATTATCAATTGAAAGATTGAAAAATTATTTATCAAACTTAATTATTTATAGATGCAATAAAAAATAGGATGAATTAATTAATTCAGTTTATAAAATGATTTTATTCATAATTTTTATTAAGATTCAAAAGTTGAATGAATATAATTTTTAAATTATATTTATTTGATATAAATTTTTTTTTTTTATATTTAGTTGATATAAAATAGCAACAAATAGTATTCAAAATTTAATACAATTAGTTTTTATATTAATTCAATTTGAAGAGTGAAAAAAAAAATTTTATTTGCAGATGTTTCAGTTAAATTCGTCACGAATATTTTTTTTTAAAGTATTCGTATAAATTTGAACGTTTTTTTTTTGTTTGTCTCTCAAACTCGTGACTAAAGCAATTTATTGAAATTGATAGAAAGCATCGTATGGGAAAAATTTTTTGGCAAATGAATTATAACCTCCCTGATACTTCTCCTCACCCTATAAATTGAATATTCGATAATAAAAAATAAAATAAAAAGAAAGAATCAACGAATGTGATTGCTAAAGTAATTCAGAATGTGAATTCAAGAGAGATATAACGATTTCTCATTTCCATTTTAACCAAAATAAATTGATAAAAAAAAATTTATTTTCTTATTCTACGATCAATATATAAAATTTCAATAAATATAAATTATAAATATCATTCCCCTTTTTGGTACATAAATATTAAATAAAAAAAAAATAAATAAATAAAAAAAAAATATCTTTATTTAATTTCAATTTATTAATTCTCAAAATTATTTCAAACAATATTTTTATTTTGATTTATCTCAGAATAAATTACTCAACAATTTTTTTTACATAATTTAAATTATCCTCAACAACATATTGTGTATAATTTTACATATATTTTATATTTCCTTTACATTTAATTCAACAAAATGTATCAAGTACAATTTCCCACTTTGGAATAATGCATGAAGGGAAAACGTAGTTATATATGTGTTTATAAATTTGAAATATTTATGGTGTTTGCAACACTGGAGAAATTTTTGCATAGTAATGTAAACTGATCCATGAAAACAATCGTGATTTGAATTTTTAACATGCAAAGTAATTTATTTTTGATAAACAAATCTCATTGATGAAATAATAAATAAAATATTCATAAACCTATGTAGTAAAAAAATAAATAATGTTGAAATAAATTATTGTGGAAATTTTACAAATTATAATTGAAAAAATTTTTTAGTGGGTTTAAAAAAATTACTAAATTTGTTTATAAAGCAAACTTCCTATAAATAATAATTTCAATAAATTAATCAAAGAATATATTAATTTCTGATAATTTACAAACTATCATAATATAAATAATATAAATTATTGAGTAGTATAGTTAACTTTTCGATTTTAGTAAAATTTTTGACTAATTCAAATAATAATTTTATTTGACTAAAAAAAATAAATTTTTAATCTCAATTTTATACACTAACAAATTGTAATAATTATATTCAATAAAAATTACTACACAATATACTAATAATTATTTAGCAGTCAATTATTTAAAATCACAACTTTGTAAATCAATAAAAATTTTAGCAAATGTTTTTATTTTTGTTTACAAATTAATTTTTATTTAATGAACGAAACTGATTGAACTAATTAATATTTATTGGATATAATATGTAAATACAAACAAATAAAGGACTATATGAGATGATAATACGTGTATTGATGTCATGATTATTCACACTGATATAATTTGTTTGCAATAATCAAGTGCTGTAAGTATATGCAGAGATGTTATTAACCAGAATTTACTGATAGGATTATTGAATTTTCATTCTCTTGCATTCAAGTGAGAACTTTAACGAGATCTCTCACGAACAACCTTCAATGTACGTTGAATTGAACTCTAGTTATTCACCATAGCAACATGAACTTTACTGTGAATATATTGATATCAATTAATTCAAAAGATGAAGTTTATATTTGGATATTTAAAAAAATTTTTGAGTAAAATTAATTTATGAATGTATTTTTTATTATTTGTTGGACAATATATTTTATCAATTGTCAGTTATTTGGATAATATTCATGAAGAATACCTTGGGGAGTAAATGGAAATAAATAATAAATAAATAGTTGAGGTTTATTAATTTTAATTGGTGTTGAAGAAGTGAACGAAGTATTTGTGATTTTTATTTGTTATTCATTTAATTTTTATTTAGGTTGATTATAATTTTTGTTTGTTAATTTTTTTATTGGTGACTGTTATTGTTGATGTATTTATTCGAGATATTCTTAATTAATTCATGAATTAGTTGAATGAAAATAAATGAAATAATTATTGTGTAGAAATTTTTATACTGAAATTTAACTGGGTTTGAAAAATAATTTGTCTTTTTATTAATGTATTTTATATTATTTGTTGAACAATATATTTTATTAATTGTCAGTTATTTTGATAATATTCATGAAGAATACCTTGGGGAGTAAATAAAAATAAACAATAAATAAATAATTGAGGTGTATTATTTTTAATTGATAATAAAAAAAAGATAGAAAAAGTTTTTGTAATTTTTTGATTGATTTAATTTTTATTTAGTTTGATTATAATTTTAGTTAATTAATTTGTTAGTTAATAAAAGTTTATACAACAATGTTATTTACTTGGATTGAAATTTTACAATGATTTTTAGTATTCAAAATGTTAAATATTGATTTCGATTATAAAAACTAAATATAAATTCATAATAATATAATAAAGGATGAAGTTTTTCGTATTGAATATTGACTAAAAAATTCACTTTGCAAAAGTTTTTTCCTTCAAAATTTTTCCAATTGGATTTTATATCAACTTTCTGCGTGATGTCACTGGCAATTCGTGAATTCAATCTTGGGGATCAGGATTTAATTTAAAGTTGGGAATTTACGTAAAGAAAAAGAGAAAATTGCAAAAAGACAAAAATAAAATAGTCAATTTTATTATTATTATTATAATTATTATTTATTTATTTATTTATTTATTTTATGCCCTAGCGAGGCTATGGGGCAAAATATACAATATTACATTCAAATAAATGTAAGTGTTACAGATTAAATACAATAGGGAAAGAAACAAATAAAATAAAAAAAATAATATAGTAAACAATTTTTTTTCATGTCGTTATTTATCAAAATATTCAAAATTAGTTTGGAAGAAATTTTTTATAAGTAGCTAAATAATTTTTCCAGTAAAAAATACAGTTGAATAAAATAAAAAATGATTATTTTATGCGATGTATACAATAAATTTGATAGGATTTAAATAAAAAGTTCAGAAATAAAAATAGAAAAGGCCAATGGGGAATTGAACACGTACCAAGTTGCAATTTAAAAATTTTTCTATTTGTTTTATTATTTTTTTTGTCTCTTTTTTGGTTTCAATGTCGTCATAGTGAGCAAATACTATGCCTGCAAATCGAGAAAAATATGTCATCCGTGTGAAACGATTTTATGTTTTTATGGAATTTCTCCATTTTACCTCAGGGACTTTCGCCTTATTTCATTTCACTACTCCATTTCCATTTCCATCTTTCCATCGTGCTCAATTTCTATCTCATCGTTTTTCCTATTCTTTTTTCCTACAAGAAAAATTAACTGTTTTTTTCCTAGCATCATTTATTGCATTTATAAAAATATAAATATATTGCATTTCAACTAATGAACAAAGTTAAAATGCAGTTAAATATATACATAAATATTTAAGTCTTTTTATGAAATTTATTGCAATTTTTACATTTCTTTGTGTTACATTTTTTTTTTTATTTTCTTCATTTATTCAAATACGTTTATGTTCACAGTTTGTTTTATTTTATTTTTTTCTATTTTTATCTCACTATCTAAATTTTGACTTTTTATAATTTTCTCGACAATATTATCAATTTATTCTTGTATAATAATGATTAAAGGTGCGAAATAATTGTAATGGAGAGAGGATGAGAATGATTAAAATTTTTTAATTAAAACCGCCGAATGTCGTGGGAGGAATTAAAAAATATAACAGTTTAACAAATACCTGTGTGATTAATCCGAGAAAACTTTTTGTCGTTAAACTAATCTTCAAAGAACATCAGAAAAGAAACTAATGAAAATTAGAATAAAAAAAATATTTTTTGATATTAATTTAAAGCAAAATCACGATGAAAAAATTCTTTTTTTTTTTTTTAATTTATTGGTGCGTTTTTTATTACATATTAACAAATTCAATGTCTTCATGTCATATTTTTAATAAGAATAAAAACAATAAATCAATAAATATTTTATCAAAATATAAAATGAGTAAAAAAAAATGATTTAAACTTTTTTGATTGTTTTTTTTTTTCGTGTATATTGTTACAAACTTTATTTATTTATTGTTCGAGTGATTTGATATGAAAATAAAATCGTCTATAAAATATTTAGGGACTATTTAATTTTATATAACAGAAAAAATTTTTTTTTTTTTATATTTATATTAAAAAATAAAAAAATAATTCAATAAATTTAAGGAAAATGAGATGAAAATTATTCTCGTAGCTTTTCTTTTCATTTTTTCTTTTGTTTAAATATTCACATGCAGCCATCGAAAAACGAATTAATTAAATAAAAAAAATTAGGCATATTAATAAATAAAAAAAAAATTTTCTACTTGCACTGCAAACTCCACATAAAAATTTGTGACAAATATTTTAACCCAAAAATTATTTTGCATTAAATTAATAATATTTTATATCAAACCTAACACAAAATTTTCATCAGTAAAACTTCATAAATTTTATGCCAACAAATTTTTTGTGTTTAAAATATTATTTGACATAAATAAATTTTTCTTTGATTTAATTAAACTTCAAATAAAAAATTGTATAAAAAAATCATCGCAACACAAATCATTAATAGACTAACACAAAATTTTTTACTATGAACAAATCTGTAAAATAAAAATAAAAATCCTTCTTCATACTAAAAAATAAAAAAGCCAAAAATTCAGTACAGTGACTCATATTTTTTTCTGCATCCCTTTGACATTAATTAATTAATCTGACATGACTTTACACATTATCCCTCATGCTATGAATGTACCACGTGTTCCAAAGCACTTTAAATTGTAAATAGATAAAATTCACTTTTGGTGTAAATAAATTCTTCTCTCTACAACTTCAGTGATTTTTTTTTTATTCTTTTCATTCTCATTTGATCCATCTAATGAAATTGTTATTTATGTCCACATCTTTCACTGATGTTTTTCAATGTCTAAATAAAATTAAGCACGAGCTTGAAGGGCTGAAGAATTATATCCGTTGTTCGTCGATGGTGCAAAATAAAAAAAGAAAAGAACAGAATAAAAATAATAAAATTTACTTTAACAGCTCTTCCATGTTCTTTTTACGGCTTGGTGTGTTTTGTAATTTTTTTTTTAGAACCAATGGCGCGTATTTAGGGTGTTTATTGTGCTATTTCAAAGGTCCTCAATTCATTCACGTCAACACGTCTAACCTCAAAATGTTTTATATGTATATTTTCCTTTTTTTTTTTTTTTATATTTCTTTATCATTATTATCATTCTCCTTTTCTTATAAATCGCTCTTCTATATTTTCACCGGCTTCCTGCAATGCATTGTGTGCATTTTATGCATTTAGAATGTGAGGTTATGAGCATTCTTTGATAGTAAAAGCTCAGTCAAGGTCTATAACTTAAGATAAGCGTTTCAAATAAAAAAAAAATATACAGTAGAGATGAAAATAAATTGCTCAAGCAAGAAATATTCCTCCTATATGTGTATATAAATTTTTATATATATTCGATAATTGGTTTTTAATATTTGGAAAAAAATTAAAAAAAAAAAATTCTTTCAAGTCAAAATAATTCAAATAAAATTCGTTGAAAATTATTATCAATTTGATTTTTATATTTCAAGATATATTTTTTGTTATTTAATTTTTTTTTATGATTATTGTCGGCATTTTAATCTATTTTTTATGATAAATATTGTTATTAATACGTATTTATTCTTGTCGTTGAATAAATTAGCTTGGATAAATTGTGCATTTATATTTAAATAATATATAATAAATTTTATTTCACATTTACAAAAATTCTGAATTATTGCTTTCATGGAGATATATGAGCAAACGACAGATAAATTTGTTCATATTAAAATATAAATGAATATTGACATCAAAAAATAATTTGACTAAAAATAAAATTAATATTTCCCCGATTTGTTTGATTTAAAAAAATTTTTTTTTACAGAATTTTGGTAACATTATTTATCAAGGAATTTTGTGTAAATATTATTCCCCTAATTGCTCTATAAATATAACAAAAATTCCTTTCTAAATGTAAATCCAAGTTTATACCGAACAGATCTATCTCCTTCTTTGAAACAACAATTTAAAGTAGTTCTTAAAAAAGAAAGGATAAACATATATTTGTCTCTCTTTTTTTTCTCTCTCGTCTGAAAATTTGGCAACGCTGAAAACAACTGGATATGAATGTGTAGCGGGTACGTTTGTCAGTGCTGTAAGTGCAATGCATAATATTTTTATAAAATGAGTACGAAAGTTATTGAAAAACTGGGAGAAAAGAAAATTTACTTGTATAAAGGAAAAAATTTAACTGAAAAAGTGTATTATCATCGATTGAAATGTCAAGAAAGTGCAAAAAATCTACACAATAGTTACAACAAAAATACATCACCGTCTAACCTCAATTCGAATGTAATTGAAAAACAACTAATAGTACTTCATGGGCGAAGAATAATTGATATAGACTATATGGGCAAGCAAATGTTTTGTCGAAAGTGTAAAAAAATACGATCCCGAAAATCAGAATTTTATCTCACTTCTAAAATTTTATATGCAGATGTATATATTTATTTTGTCCTATTTCAATTCAAAAATGCGCGCGTCTGGATAACCTAAAAATAAGTGCGGTGTTGCCAATTTTCTTCGACTACTCGTAATTATCATCTAAAAACAATTTTTTTAATTATTTCTGGCTAACTATCGAGAGTTTTTTTTTCATTTTCATGTTCACTGATTATTGAAGTATCGATACAATTTTTTTCACGGAAAATTTCACTTGCGATTCTATGTTAGTTGCAACATCAAATTCGGAATATCACATATTCTCCATAAGAACCCGTGTTATTTGTGTCATTTACATTTTTAATAATTTCTGACAAAATAAATAACTACAGACTCTATAAATTTACATACATATTTTTATGAATATTTTACAACTTCCTATAAAGTATCATCAAAATCTGAATGATAATTCCTTAACCCATAAAACTACCTTAATGAGTACTAATATAAATAAAAATAAGCCCAAGCAATACTATGAAATATACAACAGCAATTAAAATATGTAATACAAAAAAAAATACAATTAATTGGCTGTTTAATTTATTCATTAAAAACAGTAGAGTACAAATGCAAGATGATCATAATAAATAAACGAAAGAGGAAGCACTTTCCCATGCATATATACAGGCCCTTGTTACAGACAGTATGATGAATTATTATAGTATACATATACATATGCAAGATGGACGAAGTGAGATCGATCGTGAGGTTATGCACATAATATACGTATATATTATCCGAACAAAAGGAGTAAAGGGAGAGAATAGAACTTTCACATAACCTCTACTCGCTGTGTTGTGGCGAGCCATGATTTTGTGTTTCAATATACACACTTAACAAAGGAGGCAATGTATATATGTATATTGTATAAACTATATCAACCAATCATATGATGCATATAATGCTAATATAAATTCTAAAGTGCTATTTAACTCTTTGTTATTATTTATGATAGTTCATGTGAAGTATGAAGAATTTAGGAATGATTTGAATTTTGGATACTATGTGGATGATAGTAATAATCAATAGTAGAATAAATTTTGAAAAGATTCAGTTGGAACTAATTAATGGACATGATTATATTTAAAGTTTGTATATTGAACGGATTTAACCTCAAAAAAATACAGCAGAAACGCACATTTTTTTTTTTTTTATAATATAAAAACTATGTTTACTATCTGAATAAAAAATATATAGTGTTACGTCCTGGATGCAATTATTGGACGTTGAAACAATTCTAAAATATTTTATTGAAGGTAGATTTTATTTTAGGGAGTAGTCTTTTGTCCGAGCCTAAAATTTGAAGGTTTTTGAAGAATTTTTTTTTTGCGGAAAATGAAATTCAATCTTTTTATGAAAATCATATGTTATTATTTGCATGTTAGAAAATACAAAAAAAATTTTGTTGAATAAAAAAAAAAATTATTAACGTCATTTTGGTGTCTTAAAGAAGGCCTCTCGAAAAAAAAGTAGGTGGCTGGCCCCCTCGACTACTCCTTTTGTAATTATCTGGAATCAAAATTTCTAAAAGATTATTACTTAGTAGGGTTGTCATTCCGTCCCGTACCAGATTCAAAAAATTTGGATGAAAAATAAAAAAATGGCGGCCTTGTTAAAAAATTTTTTTTTAAATCGACTTTTTTTTTGCTTTAAAATTAATTTTAAAAACAAATAAAAAAAAAATAATTAATAAAAAAATCTAATTCTGGTACCGGACAGAGCCATTGATGTGTAGAACCTTGTGTTAAAATTTCGGACTGATCTGTTGAATAGTTTTTTTTTAATCATCCGGGCCGACGGAAAAAAAGTAGTTTCGAGAAAAACGCGTTCAAAGTTTGGAAAGAAAATTTTCATTGAAAATTTATACTTACATTAATCATCTATTCCTGGCGCATACGTTCTCAACTTATTAAACTTTGAAAATATGCAAAAAAAAAATATCAATTTTTTGAAAATCGGACACGAGACCCTTAAGAACAATAATTAGATTTTATTTTCATTGATGAAAAACGTTAAATTAATGATTACAAATGTTACAATTTGATAATATTGTCTTTGCTTTGACTTATGTTTATTTCTGATTTGGCTGATTTATTAATAGCCCAGTCAAATAAGCATTTAACCTCGGAATGAAAGCGAATAAGCTGAAAATTGGTGAAAACCTTTGTTTTGGCATTTTAAAGAGTGGGAGAAAAGTCACATATAATCTCGTGTTGCGTCACAAGATATTCAAGGTCAAAGAACGGGAAAATCGGTTTTTTGCAATTATCTCGATTTCTATCGAAAAACCGTCATTTGAGGTTATTATGAAACTTGTAGATTATAAAAATACCTACAACTTTCATCTGAAGCATTTTTTTGTATCTTCAACCATTCTCGAGGTATAGCGCGGAGAGTGCAAGTGCACATCCGTTTACAGGAGTATATAGCGTATAACGCTATATATATAAACGCGGGGCCAAGAATGTAATACATTATTCAAAGCTAACAATTGTATTAAAATATTATTATTTATATTATTATTATCTGTTTATAAATTTTATTAATAAATTTATTTATAGAAAATATTTAAATATTATCTTATTTATGAATGACAAATTCATTTGTTAATATTAGAATAATGTCTATAGAATATTCACGATTATTATTTCAATAAAATACAATTGAACTTTGATACAAGATAGAATTTTTAGGTTATAATAGATAATGATTAATGCATTGATACGACACGACATTGGAAACTAAAACTAGAAAAAAACGAGAAAATCTGATAGGATGAATTATCAAATTTGAATAGCATTAACTTTGGAAAAATAATTAAAACAAGTAAAAAAATTGAGTATCATAAAAAAAATTACATAAAAAAATTTAAGTAAACCCAGTAAAGCCTCGTGTAATATTCATTAAATTTTTTCTTATTTTTTTACATATTTTTTTCTTTCTTTTTCTTTTTTCAAATCTTCCTTTATTATTCTAAATTTATACTAATAAATATTTTAACTAGTATTTGATCTTTTGATAATTTATCAAAGCAAAAGATAATACAGAAAATTTACGGAAATTTTGACGTAATTAAGAAAAAATTAAAGATAAACTTGCAGAAAAAAAATTGCATAAAGTTTTTTATTAAAAGTGTAGAAAGTTTTTTTATTAGATTAGCGTGAAATAATACTATACCAACTTAATTTATAATCTCTTTCAGTATTATAACGTAATTTTTTTATCTTTTCTTCTGTTCATTTCATTTATTTTTTTTTTCTTTTTTTATCAGATCAACTCGCGAACAAGTAAAAAAGTCAAGCGTGGTATTTGCATTTAAATTACTCCATACAACAGAATTATGCATATAATAATAATAATAAAATAATACTAATCATAATATTACACTCGAGATATGATAAGATATTTTATTCGTTCATTTTATTTCAAATTTTTATCTGTAAAACGTTGAAAGTAATAATAATATTGTTAGGTAAAAGATATAACACTTGTTTAATAAATATTGTTTATGTAAATTCACTCTATGAAATTTACTGTGCATAATTAATTTGTCAGCAAATTATTCAGGAAATTAAATTGATGACAAGGGAGACAGGACAAACGAGAGATGAACAAATGAATGAATAGAGAGACAAAATAAATATTATTAATAAAAAGACCACACACAATAATAAAACTTCTATAAATTTTTATTTGCTAGTTATGTTATATTAACATAATGTTTATATTTGTATGTAATTTGATTCGACACAAATAATATGGTAAATGATAAGGAAGATTTAAAAAATGTGTTGACATAAAATTTATTTAGTTTGACAGACAAAAATTTTATGTAAAATAAAATTTTCAAATTTTCATTCATGGTAAAATAATTTTTTATGGATTTTTATGTAAAATTCTGGATTGTGTGCAATGGGAAAATCAGATAATGATGTATTAAATGAACAAAATTATTGAATACATTGTTAAATAAAACAAAACAACTTTTTTGTTTTAATACAAATTTTTGTATTAAAATTTGAGACAAAATTTGTGTTAAAAACAGTTGACAAAAAATTCAAGTCCATTTTTACACAAAACCATTTGCAACACAAATTACAAAAATTAAATAATAATGATTTAAATAAACAAAATCAATAAATAAATTATTATACAACACAAAATAATTTTTCTGCTTTAGAACAAAATTTTGTCTTCAAATTCGACACAAAATTTGAGTTAAAAGCAGCCAACACAAATTCCAAGTCCACTGTCACACGAAATTATTTATAATACACAATAAAAAAATTAAATAAACAAAATCAATACATTCATAAATAAATAATTATACATATATAACACGAAATAATTTTTTTGCTTCAATTCAAATTCTGGTGTCAAAATTCGACACAAAATTCACGTTAAAAACAGTCAACAAAAATTTCAAGTCCACTTTTCCACGAATTTCACGACAGAGAATGATTGGACAAGAATAAAAAAAATAAATTTATATTTTTACACAGTCACCAAAGGCGAAAACTCTATTGAAGTCCGCACATGTGACCTTTAATTTATCGAACATAACTAAAGCGTTGGTTGGAATACTGAAGAGTGACATTTGAAGTGAACCCCCATTGAAACCCAGTGTTATTGTTGCTCTTTTCTTGTCTTATCATCTCTCTCTATCTCTCTCTCCCACTCACATTCTCTATCAACTCCTTCTACATTTCTGCTTTGGATGAGTATAGTAATATATATATAAAGTTTCCGGAATTTCTCGAGGACGCAGTAGGAAGACCAACTACTTCTACTCGGCATACCAATGAAGAGGACCTTCACAAGATCAGAATCTCAATAGCAACAGACAATTAGCCATTTAAGTGGCTGAATGTTTAATGCAATGCAATAAATATACAATACCTAACAATAAGTGCATAGATGCAACAAAGAAAAATTAAATTCAAATCAGAATCACAAAAATAAATATAAGAACTAAATTTTATATAAAAGTCCACTAAAAATTTGTGTTGATATTTTTTTTTTGCTGCATAATTAAGTAACTGACGTGTTAATCATTCATTATAATTTTAATTATTAATGCATTTGTGGTAAACATCACAAAAATTTCAATTGAGTTATGATTTATTTATATTTATTTACGCAATGTGTCACAGTAATTTTGTGAATTTAATTAATCTTTGCTCGTTTGCAAATGAGAAATACAAATGAATAATAAATTGATTAAATGAAAAAAAAATATGCATAGGTTATTTTCTCATGCTCAAAGTTGCGCAGTTTCATTAATTCTTTCTGATTAATTCTAATAAATTCGACATTATTAGAATTTTTCTAAAATATTCACAATTATTTTTTTATTCCCAATAAATTGTTGTTTTTATACTTTTAAGAATTTTAAATTTAACTCACCTATATGAGTTCAACCATTTTATAAATTATATTACGACAATAATTAATCATTAGAAGAAGAAGAAAAATAATTAATTATTTGGATAGGAATAAAAAATTTTATGTAAAATATTCAGTCAAAATTTGTGTCGATTATTTCGAAGGCGAATTTTGGCACAAGAATTTGTGTGGGAAAGCAGAAAAATTATTTAGCATTTAAATAATAATATTCTATCTTGAATTTAACACTGAATTTTTGCTTGTCAACCTAAATAAATTCTGTATAAACTTATAAAAAAAAAAGATTTATTCACTGTGAAGTAGCAACACAATTAAACAGAATTTTTAATGATTACCATTTTATAAATAAACAGGAAATGCTTTGCGAATCATACTACAAAAGTAGGGATACTTTCGTCATGATTATTCCTCAGCGAATAGTATTTATAAGTGAATTTCGATTATAAAATAGTTCAGTTGATAATAATTCATTGATTCATTCGTTATCGTTGTAAAATACAATTTTCATCATGGAAAATCCAATTGTCAGAGTGCAACAGGGTCGATTACGCGGAATCAGAGAAAGAAATCTAAATGGAATGATTTTTGTAGCTTTTCGTGGTATTCCATATGCAACGCCACCAATTGATGATTTGCGATTTAGGGTACGTAATAATTAAATAATAAATTCTATCTTTGACACGAGGAGATTTGAAGTTAGTCAATTGATAGGATTGTGAACCACTAGAACCATGGATTGGCATCAGAGATGTCATAAAATTTGGAGACCAATGTGCACAACAAGAGTGGGTTACACATAACATAATCGGTAGTGATGATTGTCTTAATTTAAATATCTATACCCCAACTTTAACTCCACCAAAGCTAAAAGCTGTCATGGTATGGATTCATGGTGGATCATTTATTCATGGATCAAATAGAGATGATTTATATGGACCAGATTATCTTATTGAAAAGAATGTTGTGCTTGTTACAATCAATTATCGAATAGGAATCCTTGGTAAATTATTGTTTTAATATATAATTATGTATTTTTTGTTTTAATATATAGAAAGAAGTAATTAACCCTTAGGTGAGTTATAAAATTTAAAAGTAACAAAGAATATTTGTTAAATTCTTCAATCTTTAACCTCCGATATCTTCTAAACAGTAAAAGTTATGAAAAAATTGTAAGATACCTTTTTTGTAGAGCGTTCAATTTCGTATAAAAATATGTATTGATCATTTGAATCCGTTCATTGGTTCGTAAGCTACAAAATTTTAACGATAAAAAATTTTTTTTTCATATTATTCAAATGGGAAATCAAAAATCACAATGCGACACCTCTTAACATTAAAATTAAGAGCTGCCCGTTTCACAGGCTCATTTTTTTGGCACCTTGAACAATATTTTCATGGTAACAAAAGAAACAAAAAATTAAAAGTTTTTTTTTTGCCCACCCTAATGTTGATACAAAAAAGTACAAGTTGAAATTCGTTATACCTTTTTTACACCTTAAAGTGAAATAAATGGGAATATCTGCCATTTCTGAAAGTCTTAATAAAAAGGACTAAAAATAAAGAGCTTGTGCTTAAGGTAGTTTTATGGGTTAAGGAATTATCATTCATATTTTGATGATACTTTATAGGAAGTTGTAAAATATTCATAAAAATACGTATGTAAATTTATAGAGCCTGTAGTTATTTATTTTGTGAGAAATTATTAAAAATGTCAATGACAAAAATAACACGGGTTCTTATGGAGAATACGTGATATTCCGAATTTGATGTTGCAACTAACATGAAATCGCAAGTGAAATTTACGTGAAAAAAATTGTATCGATACTTCAATAATCAGTGAACATGAAAATGAAAAAAAAACTCTCGATAGTTAGCCAGAAATAATTAAAAAAATTGTTTTTAGATGATAATTACGGGCAGTCGAAGAAAATTGGCAACACCGCACTTATTTATAGGTTATCTAGACGCGCGCATTTTTGAATTGAAATAGGACAAAATAAATATATACATCTGCATATAAAATTTTAGAAGTGAGATAAA
>JAQQBS010001422.1:19864392-19891693 GCA_030347275.1 Microctonus aethiopoides
TTTTGTTGTAACTATTGTGTAGATTTTTTGCACTTTCTTGACATTTCAATCGATGATAATACACTTTTTCAGTTAAATGTTTTCCTTTATACAAGTAAATTTTCTTTTCTCCCAGTTTTTCAATAACTTTCGTACTCATTTTATAAAAATATTATTACGCACACTTACAGTACTGACAAACGTACCCGCTACAGATACATATACAATTGTTTGCAGCGTTGCCAAATTTTCAGATGAGAGAAAAAAGAAGGAGAGACAAACATATATTTATCCTTTCTTTTTTTTTTTTTTAAGAACTACTTCAATAATACCTTCAATTCCTACAAAACTAGTTATATGCAGGTCTAAAGCAGGAACAAAATTTCGACTCGGATGTAGCGGGCTAAGGAACTTAAAATAGGTTTAAATAGCTTCCATTGATGTGTATTTTATAAAATAAATTTATTCTAAACTATTTCGTTCATATGTGGGCTCGGGAATCAAGAAAAACTAGTGCGGTGGACATCCGGGTACCCTTGGTGTTGTGCACTGTGCACATAAGGGTTGAAAGTATTTTTTATTCACCAGGTTTTCTCAATGCTGATAATGAAGAAGCACCAGGGAATCAGGGATTAAAAGATCAAGTGCAGGCATTAAAATGGATCCAACAAAATATTTCACAGTTTGGTGGAGATCCAAATAACGTTACAATCTTTGGACAAAGTGCTGGAGGAGCTTCTGTACATTATTTAACAATTTCTCCATTAGCACAAGGCAATTGATGAATTAATTTATAAATATATATTAATATGTGAAGGAATTCATGTTGGATAAATCATTTGCAGGATTATTTCATAAAGCAATAATGCAAAGTGGTGTTGCTTTAAGTCCTTGGGCAAGTTCATCAACATCACCGATGGAAACAGTTAAAAGGCTTGCTGAAGTATTGAAAGAAAATTTATCTGATGTGAAGGAATTTATTAATTATTTACGAACACTGGATATTCATCAGTTGATTAAAGCTGCAGAGGAAATGGAAACCCATCAAGTATATTTATTATGAATTAGTTGAACTTTACTATTGAAAGTGGTTGTTTTATAAAATTAAAATATTGTTCCTTTGTTATTTTAGGATAAAATACTTTTTATTCATCCATTTCTTCCGTCTATAGATCGAAAAGCGAAAAATCCTTTTCTTTTAATTCCACCTGAAGAAGCAGCAAAAATTGGAATTAAAGTTCCTAGCATATGTGGTCATTTAAGTGGTGAAGGAGTAATTGCTATGGGAGGTATATGCAATTTATTTTGTTTGATATTAATCAAGAAGAAATGTTTTGTTATGTATAAATCATTATTTTTTAAAAAGATGACAAAAATTCTAATTATTGTATGAATATTCTAGTTATGAACAGTGAAATTTATCATCAAATTGACATCGATTCAGAAAATTTATTGATACATCCAACAGTTTTACGATTTTTAAGAAAGAATAATTTAACAGTGAATGATGTGAAAAAATTTTATTTTGGTGATGGAAAAATTTCATCTGAAAATTATGAAAAAATTGTTGCTATGTTGACTGACATTAATTTTGTCATTGGTCTCCATCATGTGATTGAAATTCAAACGTTGAATTCAATGGCTCCAATGTATTACTATAATTTTGAGTATGAATCAGAAATTTCAATTATAAAAAAAGTTATGGACATAAAAGTAAAAGGTGACGAATTTTATTTCGTAAATTTTTAAAAATTTTCCTCAACATTTTCATGAAATATTAATTCAATTTGAATTTTAAAATCAGGGATTTGTCATGGCGATGAATTAAGCTTTTTATTTTATCCAAAGTTATCAAAAATGCTTCGTAAAAATGCACCTCAAGTTGGATCTGTTGAACATTCTATTATTCAAAGATTGACTGATTTATGGTCCAACTTTGCGAAAACTAGGTAAAATTTTTTTATTATCTTAAAAATTGTTTTTAGATAGTAAATTAAATATTAGAATTGATATAAAATATTTTTAATTTATGGCAAAATAATTTTTCTTCATTGGACTTTCACATGTATTAATTAATTAATTAATCAATTTATTATCATTCTCAGCAATCCAACACCTCAGATAACAGATAATATTCCGGTTGAATGGAAACCAGTTGACAGTTCAAATGAATATAAATGTTTACATATTACGGAAAATTTTAATTTAACCAAAGAAACAAACATAACTCAACAGTTGATCGGAAGTGTAAAAAGAAGTAATAAATAGCTGAATATTTATTATTATCTTCAAGAAAAATATAGGATACTCATGAAATTCAGATCAAATTCATTATAAAGCAGACATAAATACATGAATTTGATTTATAGTCAACTTTAAACACAAAAAAACTCATAAATATCATACAAAATGTATAAATATTTTATTCATGAAAATAAATGAATGAAATTTGATTCATTATAGTATCAAGTTGATATTGGCACACATTATATACTTATCCTTGAACATATTAATTAATGCACCACTTTGTCAGTAAAACACAAAGAGGATAGAAAATATGAAATACGATTTTGATGAATGAATAAATAATATTCCTCAAATTAAATTTATGTCAACTAAATTAAAATAAATTGGATATTATGCTGATGATTATAATTGTAATTATTCCTACTGTTTTCTATGATCTATTTGATGTAGTTATTCAATAATGTATATAAGAGTTATTTTATTTCATAATAAAATCAATGTTTGGAAATCCATTTTCAAAAGAGGAATATTTATTACTGGCACATTTATTCAAGTCAATTGGGTCATGATTAGCGAAGATAATGTGACAATAGTTTTTTAGAATGAAAATTAATTGATGTACGTTTGGTAAAAAATAATGAACAAATAAAAAATTATTTGTTTGAAGAAATATTTCTTCTTACATTCGACATTTAATATTGACAGGGTTATATCTCGAAAACGGTCAATCCTATGAAAAAAAGTCTTTCTACTTTTTTTGTGTCAAATTTTATGAACTACTAATTTGGTTATTAATATTTTTCTTGTAGGATTCATCGTTAACAAGATAATCGCAAAAAACTTTTCAATTGAGACAAAAAATTAATTCCACAAAAATTATTTTAGATTTCTTATTTATTTTTGGATCTATTTCAAATTTACTTTTAAACTTCTCTTTATTTACAATCCCACCAGTATAATTTATACATAAACATATTTTTTTATACATTAATTGTTGTAAAATACCACTATAAAAAAGTACAACATTTCTTCTCACATTCGACATTTAATATTGACATGATTATATCTCAAAAACGGTCACTCCTATGAAAAAAAGTCATTCCACTTTTTTTTTGTCAAATTTAATGTTCTACCAATTTGATAATGTGTATTTTTCTCATAAGATTCATATTTAACAAGATAATCGCAAAAAACTATCCATAATTAAAACAAAAAATTGCCCATTCGAAATTTATTTCAGATTCTTTATTTATTTTTGGATCTATTTCAACTTTACTTCTAAACTTTTCTTTAATCATAATCCCAATAGTATAATTCATATGTAAACATATTTTTTTGTATATTAATTATTGTAAAATACCACTATAAAAAAGTACAACATTTCTTCTCACATTCGACATTTAATATTGACATGATAATATCTCAAAAACGGTCACTCCTATGAAAAAAAGTCATTCCACTTTTTTTTTGCCAAATTTTATGTTCTACCAATATGATAATCAGTATTTTTCTTGTAAGATTCATATTTAACAAGATAATCGCAAAAAACTATCCATAATTAAAACAAAAAATTGCCACCATGAAATATATTTCAGATTCTTTATTTATTTTTGTATCTATCACGACTGGAACAATATCACATTACTTCAGAAGACCGCGATCACAAGTCATGTACTCAGTCCAATCATAGATGAATGGTGGGAGTTGTGATGTGTGCTATGAGTGGAAAAATGGGGACAGCAATGATTACATCATTCTAACAGTAAAAGTTAATATAGAAAGCAAGAATTCAGCTGACTGCAATTCAGTTGTACGTCGAAAGTGATACGTTAGACATATTCCATAATGAATGATCCTATTGTTAAAGTAAATCAAGGTAAATTACGTGGAGTTTATGAAAAAAACCTTAATGGAAAAAATTTTATTGCATTTCGAGGAGTTCCATATGCAAAACCACCAGTTGGTAATCTACGATTCAAGGTAATTAAAGTACACAGATAATATTTGATATAAAAATTTATAATGTCAGTGAATTAACTGTCAGGATCCAGAACCGTTGGAGTCATGGTCTGGAATCAGAGATGCTGTTGCATTTAGTGATCGTTGTGCACAACAAGATTGGTTCACACGTGCAATAGTTGGTAGTGATGATTGTCTTTATCTCAATGTTTATACACCAACTCTAAATCCATCTGAGCCAAAAGCTGTTATGGTATGGATTCATGGTGGTGCATTTATCTTTGGTTCGGGTGAAGATGACATGTATGGGCCAGATTATCTTATAGAAAAAGACATTGTACTTGTCACAATAAATTATCGCCTTGGGATTTTTGGTAATTGTTTTATTTCAACTTTGTAATGGACTTTTTGTTTGATTGGATGAAATAATTTTATTCTTCAATTGAAGTGTATTAATTTATGTTTTTGTTTTGTTTGAAAGGTTTTCTCAATGCGGAGGATGAAGAAGCACCAGGTAATCAAGGATTGAAAGATCAAGTGCAAGCATTGAGATGGATCCAACAAAATATTTCACAATTTGGTGGTGATCCAAATAATGTTACAATATTTGGCGAAAGTGCTGGTGGAGCTTCGGTTCATTATTTAACAATTTCTCCTTTAACACAAGGTGATTATAATCTTTTTAATATTGATATGAATGAAAAGTTGTTTATGATGGAAGAATTATCTTTAGGATTATTTCACAAGGCAATTATTCAAAGTGGTGTTGCGATTAATCCTTGGGCAAGTTCACCAAAATCACCAATGGAATCAGTTACGAAACTTGCTGCAGTATTGGACAAAGATATTTCTGATGTAAAAGAATTTATTAATTATCTACGAACACTTGATATTAGTTGTTTGATTGAAGCTGAAGCTAAAATTCGAAATCGTCAGGTATATTATTTATCAATGAATTAATAGTGTTTTTAATAGAGTGTGCCATTTTTAGACAACTTTTTTTTTTTCATCAAATAAACAGGCTGAAAACTTACTGAACAAATGAAATAAAAACTGGTTTAATTTTCGTTTTTCCAGTTGAATAACTTGGGGAAAATTTTTTTTTTTCTTTGGAGTTTTTCAGTTTGGCATTTGCGGATTGTAGAAATAGGCTCATAGCTCATTTTTATAGGGAATCGAACGCTCTACAAAAAAGGTCTCTTACACTTTTTTAATAAAGACAGCCATTCTAAAGATATTCAAATTCAAAGCTCCAAATGTATGAAATTTTGACTTTTTTGTTATTAAATCGATACTAATCACTTTATTATTGTAATAAATAAACACTTTAATGATTGTAGGCACATTGCTTGATTTTATTAAGACAGCATAATTTCTATTGCTTTGAAACAATAATTAAATTCATTTAACATAAGTTATAAATTTTTTTTACAGTAAATAAAATAAAAAAATAATAATGCCGAACACGTAAGTATTTTTTTCTTTAGCTCTACGAGAATATTAACACACTAAAACCAGTTTTCCGACTGAAAATAATTTTTAAAACATTAATAAAATGATTAGTATCGATTAAATAAGAAAAAAGTCAAAATTTCATACATTTAGAACTTTGGATTTGAATATCTTTAGAATGGCTGTCTCTATGAAAAAAGTGTAAGAGACCTTTTTTGTAGAGCGTTCGATTCTCTACAAAAACTTGTTATGAATTCATCTCTATGATGCACAAATGCCGAGCTAAAAAAATCAAACGAAAAAAAAATTTATTTTCCCATGTTATTTAAACCAAAAAACGAAAATTACGATGAGATACCTCTAAATATCAAAATTAAGAGCTCCGCTTCAAACAGACTCTTCTTTCCCCTGTCCAGTGAGTTCTCAGCCTGTCTTTTTGATGAAAAAAAAATTTGCCTAAAATAGCACACCCTAGTATTTACATTTGTTTATTTATTCGTCTGTTAATAAATTCATGGATATTATTAATTCTTCCAGGATAAAATACTTGCTATTCATCCATTTATTCCATCTATAGATTCAAAAGCAAAGAATCCGTTTTTATCAATTCAATTAAATGAAGCTATCAAAAATGGAATTAAAGTTCCCAGTATGTGTGGTTATATGAGTCATGAAGGGATAATTGTTATTGCAGGTATGTCATCTCAATTTTACACATTGAAAATTGATAACGTCAAACAATTGCGTTATCATATAAAATTCATCCAGTTTATTATTGCACAAATGCTCTCAAGCAATATGATAAACTCAAGAATTTTGTTGTTTAATTAATTTTTCAGGCATGAATGATGACATGTATAATGAAATTAATGCTGATCCAGAGAATTTATTAATACACCCAACAGCAAAAAAAATTTTGAACAAATATAATTTAACAGTTAATGATGTAAAACAATTTTATTTTGGTGATGAAAAAATGTCTTCAAAAAATATTGAAAAAATTGTTGATGCATTGAGCACTATTCATTTTATATTAGGAATTCATGATGTTATTGATATTCAATCGAAAGTTCCTGATGTTCCAATGTATATTTACAAATTTGAGTATGAAGTAGAAACTTCACTTTTGAAAAAATTTTTAAATGTCGACGTAAAAGGTAAAAAATATTTTGAGGTTATAATTACAAATTTTTCAAACATATAATAGAAATAATATCAATTTTTTTTTCTGCACTGTAATAATAATATTTTATTTATCTCAATAAGGAACTTGTCATGGTGAAGAAATGAGTTTTTTATTTTATCAAAAATTGACTAAACTTCTTGATAAACCAATTGCAATTCCTGGATCTATTGAACATAATTTCATTGAAAAATTCACTAGAATGTGGACAGATTTTGCTAAAACTGGGTAAAAAATTTTTTTAATTCCTTTATGGATAAATTATTTTAATATAGTATTAATTAATTTTTATTTAATTTACATTTGAAGAAATCCAACACCAAAATTAACGAATGAAATCCCTGTTGAATGGAAACCAATTGATAATTCTGATGGATATAAATGTTTGCTTATTACGGACAAACTCAACATGATAACTGAGATGAAAATAACCCAACAATTATGTAAGAGCATAAAAAATAAATTATGAAAGAATTTTTTATCATATTCAGTCCGAAAAATAATCAATAATTTTAATAACAAGAAAAAAAATATATTAAAATTCTTTAGATTTAGAATAAAAAAAAAAAATCAAAAATAAAATATTGACATGATTATTAAATTTGTAATATATTTTTTAGTAATTGATAAATATTATAGAGCATTATTAATTGATATAAATTTGCGTATAATTATTCATATTTATTACAATTATTATTTATAATTTGATAAAAAAATTTAGTAGCAAATTATGGAGATATTTTAAATAGTCATTATTATTTTTTCGATTAATTATTGTCATTTGTCGTAGATTATAATTTATAAATATGAAGTTTACTGTAATAAAGAGGTGAATTCAAGTTTTTCATCAGATAAATCAATTTGAATAATAAAATTCATATCAAAATGGAGTTTGCCTCATTTTTAATAATCATGAAAGAATGATTAATTTAAAAATTGCGATAAATAATAATTATATTGCTGGTCTATCTGTTATGATGACGTGAAAGAAATGAAAAAAAAAAAAAAAAAAAAAAAAAAAAAAAAAAAAATACGTTGTACAGAGGCCAAATGGCAATTAAGATTCAGGAACTTGTTGGTACTTTGGACGATGTGATGACATAATTTCTTGAGTATCACTATATTTCTCAGAGTAATTGTAGCTGATACCTAACAATCAAAGTAGATAATAAAAAAGTGGAAAGAATTATGTAATGATATTTAATTTCAATGCTAGAGAATAAAAATACAACGACAAAATGAATTCAATCGTGTTTTGTATTTTGAATGCAACAAACGTTATCTCATCATGAGCGATCCTATTGTTGAAGTGCATCAAGGTAAATTGCGTGGAGTTAATGGAAAAAATATCAATGGAATAAATTTCGTGGCTTTTCGTGGAATTCCATATGGAAAATCACCTGTTGGTAAATTGCGTTTTAAGGTAATTTAAATATTTTTATTTATATTGTATCTTTTTTTTTTCATCAGAAAAACAGCGTTAAAATTTACTGGATAGTGAAAAAGAGCCTGTTTGAAGAGGAGCTGTTAATTCTAATATTTAGAGGTGCCTGTTTGTAATTTTTCATTTTCTATTTAGATAATATGGGAAAAGAAATTTTTTTTTCTTTTGATTTTTATAGCTCGGCATTTGCCCATAATAGAGATGAGTTCATAGCACATTCTTGTAGGGAATTGAACGCTCTACAAAAAAGGTCTCTTACACTTTTTTCATAAACACAGCCATTCTAAAGATATTCAAACCCAAAGTTCCAAATGTATGAAATTTTGACTTTTTTGTTATTAAATCGATACTAATCACTTTATTATTGTAATAAAAAAACACTTCAATAATTGTAGTTACATTGCTTGATTTTGTTTAGACAGCATAATTTCTATTGCTTTGAAATAATAATTAAATTTATTTAACATAAGTTATAAATAATTTTTTTTATACTAAATAAAATATGGAAAAAAAAATATCTGACACGTGAGTATTTTTTTTTAGCTTTTCAAAAATGTTAGCACACTAAAACCAGTTTTCCGATTAAAAATAATTTCTAAAACAATAATAAAGTGTTTAGTGTCGATTTAATAACAAAAAATTCGAAATTTCATACATTTCGAACTTTGAGTTTAAATATCTTTAGAATGGCTGTCTCTATGAAAAAAGTGTAAGAGACCTTTTTTGTAGAGCGTTCGATTCCCTATAAGAATATACTATGCGCCCAATTTTATGATGCGCAAATGCCGAGGTACAAAAATCCAAAATAAAAAAAAAAAAATTTTTCCATGTTATTTAAATAGAAAAACGAAAATTACGATGTGGAACCTCTAAATATTAAAATTAAGAGCTCTGCTTTGACCAAGTTTTTTTTTTTCACTGTCCAGTAAGTTTTCAGTCTGTTTTTTTGATGAAAAAAAAAAGTTGGCTAAAAATGGCACAACCTATTAAATATCTAAAAGAATGAATAAATTTAAGGATTCCGAACCTGCAGAACCGTGGTCTGGTGTGAAAGATGCTTTTAATTTTGGTAGTCGATGTGCACAAAAAGATTGGATAACACATGGAATTATTGGTAGTGATGATTGTCTTTATCTTAACATTTATACATCAGATATAAATCCACCAGTCCCTAAAGCTGTTATGGTGTGGATTCATGGTGGTGGATTTATCTTTGGATCTGGTGATGATGATTTTTATGGACCAGATTATTTAATTGAAAAAGATGTTGTACTTGTGACGATAAATTATCGCCTTGGAATTCTTGGTAAATTTTTTTTTACAATAATATAAATAATAAATTTATTTTAAGAAAAGTAAAATATTATTTTCCATTATTATTCTAGGTTTTCTCAATGTTGATGATCGAGAAGCACCAGGTAACCAAGGATTGAAAGATCAAGTGCTGGCTTTGAAGTGGATTAAACAAAATATCGCAAAATTTGGGGGAAATCCAAATAATGTTACAATTTTTGGAGAAAGTGCTGGTGGAGCATCTGTTCATTATTTATCAATTTCACCATTGGCACAAGGTAAAATATCTTTGATAATAAATAATATTTCTGTTAATAATAAATAACAAAAAATTATTTACAGGATTATTTCACAAGGCTATAATACAAAGTGGTGTTGCTTTTAATCCTTGGGCAAATTCTGTAAAATCTCCAATGGAATCAGTAAATAAATTGGCTGCTGCACTGGGCAAAAATATTTCTAATGTAAGAGAATTTGTTGATTATCTACGAACACTTGATGCTCATACTTTAGTGGAAACCGAAGCTAAAATTCATTCCTCAGAGGTAAATTTTATAATAAAACATTACAAACTATTTTTAATTTCTCAAATAATATTTTATTTTATTTTTTCTTCATAATTCAAGGATGAAATTCTTTTTATTCATCCATTTCTTCCAAGTATTGATTCAAGTGCAGAAAATCCATTTTTGATAAAACCGATTGATGAAGTGGCAAAAGCTGGAATTAAAGTTCCCTGTATGTGTGGTTATGTGAGTCACGAAGGAATAATTATTGCTGCTGGTAATTATTAACGTTATAAGTATGTAAAAATTAGGGTGGGCCAAATAAAACTTTGAATTTTTTTTTCTTTTACTATAATAAAAATACTGTTCAAGGTGACCAAAAAATGAGCGTTTGAAAAGAGGAGCACTTGATTTTAATATTAAGAGGTGACGGAGCGTGATTTTCGATTTCCCATTTAAATAACACGGAATTTATTTTTTTATTTTTTGGATTTTTTTTGCGTTATAGCGAATTCTTATGTTGTAAAAATCAATACATATTCTTATAGGAAATCAAGTGATCTACAAAAAAGGTCCTATATGATTTTTCGCTAAGTCAACTCATTGAGAAGTTATTCGAGGTTAAAGTTCAACCTCAAATGACATATGATCACTTTCACAATTATTTACACGTTATCACAAAATAATGGTTCAACAACATAAAATATCATATTATTTGCGAGGTTCATTGAGCATTCTCTACTAAAACATTAACATTTTTACGAAATAAAAATTTTACGATTATTGATCAATAATTTCATTAAAATTATTTTTCAATGCTTTTTATTTAAAACGTGCAGAAAAAAATGAGTTTTTTTCTACAAATTTGTAGAGTAAAAACGAAAAAAGTCACGGAAAATACGATATTTAATGTTGTTGGGCCAATATTTTGTGATAACGTGCAAAAATTTGTGAAAGTTATCATATGTCATTTGAGGTTGAACTTTAACCTCGAATAACTTTTCGACGAGTTGACTTAGCGAAAAATCATATAGGACCTTTTTTGTAGATCACTTGATTTCCTATAAGAATATGTATTGATTTTTAGAAAATAATAATACGCTATAACGCAAAAAAATTAAAAAAAAAATTCCGTGTTATTTAAATGGGAAATCGAAAATCAGGCTCCGTCACCTCTTAATATTAAAATTAAGAGCTCCTGTTTTCACACGCTCATTTTTTGGTCACCTTGAACAGTATTTTCATTATAGTAAAAGAAAAAAAAAATCAGAGTTTTATTTGGCCCACCCTAGTAAAAATAATAATAATTAACATATCAATAAAATTATTTTAGGTATGAATAATGAGGTTTTGGAAAAGATTGATGCGGACCCAGAAAATTTATTGATAAATCCAGTGACGTTACGATTTTTAAAGCAACATAATTTAACGGTCAATGATGTAAAACAATTTTACTTCGGTGATAAAAATATTTCATTAGATAATTTTGCTAATGTTATAGATTTACATACTGATATGCATTTTATTATTGGCTTACATCGTTTCGTTGATATTCAATCAAGAGTTTCTAAAACTCCTACGTATCTATATAAATTTGAATACGAAGTGAAAAATTCATATTTAAAAAATTTTCTTGGCATGGGAACCATAAAAGGTAATGGAAAAATTGTTTTACAATGTGTTTATTAGGGTGTGTCATATTTTTAGGCAACTTTTTAAAAAAAAAAAAAAAACAGGCTGAAAACTTACTGGACGGTGGAAAAAGAAGCATGTTTGAAGCGGAGCTCTTAATTTTAATATTTAGAGGTGCCTGTTTGTAATTTTTCATTTAAATAACATGGAAAAAGAATTTTTTTTTTATTTTCAATTTTGAAGCTCGGTATTTACGCATGATAGAGATAAGTTCGAAGCTTATTCTTGTAGGGAATCGAACGCTCTACAAAAAAGGTCTCTTATATTTTTTTCATAGAGACAGCCATTCTAAAGATATTCAAACCCAAAATTTCAAATGTATGAAATTTTGACTTTTTTGTTATTAAATTGATACTAATCACTTTATTATTGTAATGAAAAAACACTTCAATTATTATAGTCACATTGCTTGATTTTGTTTAGGTAGCATAATTTCTATTGCTTTGAAATAATAATAAAATTTATTCAACAGGAGTTATAAATAATTTTTTTTATAGTAAATAAAATATAAAAAATAAATATCTGGCACGTGATTATTTTTTTTTTTTTAGCTTTACGAAAATATAAGTACACTAAAACCAGTTTTGCGAATGAAAATAATTTTTAAAACAATAATAAAGTGATTAGTATCGATTTAATAAGAAAAAAATCAAAATTTCATACATTTAGAACTTTGGGTTTGAATATAATTAGAATGGCTGTCTCTATGAAAAAAGTACAAGAAACCTTTTTTGTAGAGCGTTCGATTCTCTATAAGAATATACTATGAGCCTAATTTTATGATGCGCAAATGCCGAGCTCAAAAAATTCAAAGAAAAAAAAAATTTTTTTCCCATGTTATTTAAATAGAAAAACGAAAATTACGATGAGAAACCTCAAAATATTAAAATTAAAAGCTCCGCTCCAAACAGGCTTGTTTTTTCACTCTTCAGTAAGTTTTCAGTCTGTTTTTTTGATGAAAAAAAAAAGTTACCTAAAAATGGCACACCCTAATGTTTATCATAATTATAAACTTTTATAACTAATATTTAAATTATTTTTTCATTTCATAATTAGGAACTTGCCATGCTGAAGAGTTAAACTACATTTTTTATCCAATGATAACTAAACTTTTGGGGAAACCACCAGCATCATTCAATTCTATTGAACATTGCCTCATTCAAAGATTCACTGAATTGTGGACTAATTTTGCCAAAACTGGGTACAATATTTAATCAACTTATTTTTGAATTAATTATTATTTCACATGCCTTTGACTATCTAATACGATTTATTTTTTTCAAAGGAATCCAACTCCTGGAACAACAGATTTAATTGAAGTTGAGTGGAAACCAATTGACAATTCCACTGATGATTATAAATATTTAGAAATTACAGACAAACTCAAAATGAGAACAGTGAAAAATATAACTCGACAATTGATGAAGAATAAAAATGATAAACAGTAAATTACTAACAATCCATAATCATTACACATATCATAAAATATTTACAACATCTTAAAAATATTATTCAAAAAAAAAAAAAAAAAAATTGGTAACATGAAATAATTTTATATTACACTAAAAATCTTTAAATTTCGAATTTATGTAATGATGAATATTATCAATTATATTTTACACAAATGAATAAATAAAATTTTTATGAACCTATAGAAACAAATGTTTAAAATATCACGTATTTCATTCCATTTTCAAGATCTTCAAGAGATCGCAAAGTGTGATTATAAAATGACGTAATCAAATAAATTAATCTTTTTTATTGAAGTACTTGGCAGTAGGGGAAAAATTATGTGATTACGTAACACATTTATTTTGAAGGGGAGAGATATAAAAGTTGACGTCATATTATTCTTGAGTTTGTCAGTGTAAAACACTGATCAGTTCCATCATGGAGAATCCTATTGTTGAAGTTTGTCAAGGAAAATTACGTGGAATCAATGAAAAAAATATTAATGGAATAAATTATGTTGCATTTCGTGGTGTTCCATATGCAAAACCACCAATTGGAAATTTACGTTTCAAGGTAATTTGAATTAAATTATATATTTCGATGATTCATATGAAAATGTATTATTTCTGATGAATTAAATTGATTAGGATTGTGAGCTTGTGGAATCGTGGATTGACGTGAGAGATGCAGTTAATTTTGGCAATCGATGTGCACAAAAAGAATTTTTAACTGGAACTATTTTAGGAAGTGATGATTGTCTTTATTTGAATATTTATACACCAACTTTGGATCCAATAACACCAAAAGCTGTCATGGTATGGATTCATGGTGGTGCATTTATCTGTGGATCAGGTGAAGATGACTTCTGCGGCCCTGATTATCTCATTGAAAATGACGTAGTGCTTGTTATGATAAATTATCGTTTGGGAATTATTGGTAATTTTCTAAAAAATAAATTGATGAAATTTCTGGACCATAAAATGGTATCATTGAAGATGAAGAAATGAAATTAATTAAATATTTAATTTTTCAATTAGGTTTTCTCAATGTTGAAGATGAAGAAGCACCAGGAAATCAAGGATTGAAAGATCAAGTGGAGGCGTTGAAGTGGATTCAACAAAATATTGCACAGTTTGGTGGTGATCCAAATAATGTTACAATCTTTGGAGAAAGTGCTGGAGGTGCAGCCGTTCATTATTTAACAATATCTCCATTGGCACAAGGTGATAATTTTCTCAAACCGATTTTTCGACTCTTTGAATTGTCATATCTTGTGAATGGTAGCTCGTAGCGAAAAAATTGTAGAGACTATTTTTATAGATAATTTCATCATCTGTAACTTTGGTTCTACAAAGTTTTTTCGATAAAATCACGGTATGCGAAAAAAATGAGAAAAACCGATTTTTCGACTGTTTAAATCGTCATATCTCATGAATGGTGACTTGTAAAGGAAAACGTGTAGATACACTTTTTGTAGGAAATCTCATGATCTACAAATTTTGTTCTATACATTTTTTGCAATAAGATCACTGTTTGCGAGTAAAATTGGTACGAGGTGATAAATCTTCGAAAAAAAAATAATAAATCAGTACACGGAGAGAAAAATCTACGAAATTTTACTATGCTGAGCACTACAAAACAGTCACAAACGACATTTTTGAAAATATTTATCTTTCATACGAAAAAAAATTAATATGAAGCCGTAGTAAATTTAAGATAAGTGTGGATATTTTTAAGTAACATCACAGAAAAATTTCTGTGAAAGCACAGTAAAAATTTTCAAACAAGCCGGTATAGTACCAATGTTTTGGTCTTTGTTAACGCATAAGACGTCTAAAAAAGAACTCGTCGGGGGTCATCGACATTTTTCGGGACTTGGCGTGTCTATTGTCTTTTCAATTCATTCTGTTGCGTCATCACGTATTGCAACTCACAACGGTCAACATTGCCATTGAAAAGTGTTCTTTGAAAACAAATTAATCGTATTAAATTTGTAAATTCTTTATGAATTCATTTTATTTCCTCATTTATTTATTTGATTTTTTCATTTATTTTTTTTATATAATTTATTTATATATTAATATATTTAATAATTTGTTTCATTCATGTCTAAGAATTAGCAGTGGCACTCAATAAAAAATACTTGCTTTGAATTAAAAAATCACAATTAGCCCCTTAAAATATCATATGCCATCAATATAATTCTGTATAAAAACCATTTTATAAACAAATCAATACATTTACTTATAAAATGGTTTCTATATAGAATTACATAGACGTCATATGATATTTTAATCGGCTATAATTGTGAATTTTTATTTTAAAGCAAGAATTTTTGATTGTCTGCTAATTTTTAAAGGTCTGGCAGAGTTATGACAATTTCTCCTGTTAATATATTCATATGGTTGGTAAATAATTTTTGTTTTCCTGACAGTTGTGACTCGATTACTAGATACAGCATGGTAATTTTGGTTTGATTTTCTCTACAAAAATTCTACGATTTTTCTCTCGTGTATGAATTGCTCAGTAGTTCATCATAAAAAATATTTTTATAGGATTATTCCATAAAGCAATAATCCAAAGTGGTGTTGCTATTAATCCTTGGGCAAGCTCATCAGAACCATCGATGGAATCAGTTAAAAAACTTGCTGCAGTATTGGACAAAGATATTTCTGATGTAAAAGAATTTGTCAATTATCTACGAACACTTGATGTTCATCGTTTAGTTGAAGCTGAGGACAAAATTAGAACCTCTAAAGTATTATTTTTATTATACATAAAATCATAAATGATTTATTAGTTAAATGAAAAATTAAATCTCAGTTGTATATTCATGAATTATACTCTTATGTTTTTGATTTCAGGATAAAATATTATTTATTTATCCATTTCTTCCAAGTGTAGATTTAAAAGCGAAAAATTCATTTTTAACTAAACCACCAGATGAAGCAGCGAAAGATGGAATTCAAGTTTCCTGTATGTGCGGATATGTAAGCCACGAAGGAAGTGTTATTGCTATGAGTAGGGTTTAAATATTTATAAAAATAAAAATAATAATTTATTATTTCAGTTTTAATTATCTGAGATTAATATTTGTTTGTGTGATAAATGTTTCAGTGATGAATGAGGATATTTGTAATGAAATCGATGCAGATATTGATAATTTACTTATACATCCAACAATATTGCGATATTTAAAAAAACATAATGTGTCTGTTAATGATTTTAAACAATATTATTTTGATGAATTGCCCATTTCATTTGAGAATATGGACGAAATAGTTAATGCATTCGGAGCTGTACATTTTACTATTGGAATTCATAATGTCATTGAAATTCAGAAGAGAATTCCTAATGTTCCTGCATATTTATATAAATTTGAATATGAAATGAATAATTCGCTTGCAAAAAAATTCATGGGTCCACACATTAAAGGTAAAATATTATTATCAATTGTATTTAATTTTATTTAAATTTATATAAGCTATTTCAAAATTTATAATTATTTTTTATGTTAGGAACCTTTCATGGCGAAGAATTGAGTTATTTATTTTACTCAAAATTAGCTGTCGAAACATTCAATCAACAACCGCCAGCACCTGGATCCATTGAACATAAATTAATTCAAAGGTTCACTAAATTGTGGACAAACTTTGCCAAGACTGGGTATCATTTTTTTGAATTTATTTTGATCGTTATAAGATAAACATTATGGTATGTCATTTTTAGGTAACTTTTTTTTTTCATCAGATGAACAGGCTGAAAACTTATTGGGCGGTGGAAGAAGAAGCCTGTTCAAAGTGGAACTCTTAATTTTAATATTTAGAGGTTCTTCATCGTAATTTTTGTTTTTCCATTTAAATAACATGAAAAAATTTTTTATTTTTTATTTTTGTAGCTCGGCATTTGCGCATCATAAAGATAAACAAATGAAGTTTTCTTATGGGGAATTGAATGCTCTACAAAAAAGGTCTCTTACACTTTTATAATAAAGACAGTCATTTTAAAGATATTCAAATTCAAAGTTCCAAATTTATGAAATTTTGACTTTTTTCACTTAATTATTGGTATAAAAATTATTTTTAATCGGAAAACTGATTTTAGTATGCTAATATTTTCGTAAAGCTGAAAAAAGAAATATTCACGTGTCAGATATTTTTTTTTCTTAATTTTATTTACTGTAAAAAAAAATTATTTATAATTATTGTTAAATAAATTTAATTGTCATTTCAAAGCAATAGAAATTATGCCGTCTAAACAAAACCAAGCGATGTAACCACGAATATTAAAGTGTTTATTTATTACAATAATAAAGTTATTCGTGTCGATTTAATAACATAAAAGTCAAAATTTCATACATTTGGAGCTTTGAGTTTGAATATCTTTAAAATGGCTGTCTCTATGAAAAAAGTGTAAGAGACCTTTTTTGTAGAGCGTTCGATTCCCCACAAGAATATGATATGAACTCATCTCTATGTTACGCAAATGCCGAGCTACAAAAATCCAAAAAATAAAAAAAAATTTCCCCATGTTATTTAAATCGAAAAACAAAAATTACAATGAGAAACCTCTAAATATTAAAATTAAGAGCTCCGCTTTAAACAACCTTCTTTTTTCATCGTCCAGTAAGCTCTCAGCCTGCTATTTTTTGATAAAAAAAATTTGCCACAAAAAAAAACATATAAAAGAAAAAAAATTGCAAATATAATTAATTTTCTGAAAAGTTCATAATAATCTGTCTCTTCAAATATAAATAACATGATTTAATTAAATTTTTTATGCATTTTTTTCAAGGAACCCAACTCCTGAACAGACAGATTTAATTCCTGTACAATGGCAGCCACTTGATCATTTCAATAATGACTACAATTTCATGCAAATCACGGATGAACTTGCAATGGGTGTAGAGAAAAATATAATTCAACAATTGATCAAGGTCTCAAATGATAAACCATGTTCCAATTAATTTCTACTGTTATACATTTATCTAACATTCAATGGTTAAATATTTCTAAAAATTTTGTCTATTACACGTTAGCTTTAATTAATCAAATAATTCCGATATGTAATTTTAAATATTCCACTGATGATTATTTAATAGTTTATATCAATATACTGAGATTAAAGTAATGATAAAAATAATTGAGCTCTGTTTATTCTAATCTTATTCATTTGTATGTCAAGGATTTTCAATTTTATAAATGTAGTATCAAAAAAATTTGATAATTCTGTCTGTCATAATATTATCAAATTAAGATCCCAATTAAAAAGGAATTTCTGTACCTATTTTTGTAATGAAAAACAAATTAATATATAAAGTTCAAAGTAATTATTTTTCTATTAGTCAATATGATAAAAGTCAATAAACAAATATAGGTTAGAATACAAAAGTTTCTAGTATTTTTACCAGCCAGGAAAATATTACATAACCTAATTCTTCCATAAACTAATTTAATAAAATTATAAATTTATTCTCAATACTCCAATGAATAATTTCATCATTCATTTTCATAACAGGTTTTTCCTGCATGTCTTTTGCAATGTTAAATCATTGAAATGTTCTGTGATAATAATTTTAAGCCTGTACATTTTTTTTCCCCTCTATATACCGGTTGCCATCTCCTAACAGTCGGCATTAATACTGGCAAATCAAGATGTAAACAGCAGCTGAGTGAAAAACAAAGATAACACGTCAGCTGTATCACCCAAGAATTCTAGTCACATTCGTAAGCTGTAAAAACGTTTCAGTTTGTGCAGTTATTACACACTGAGAGGTTGATTAAATGATGGAGGCTCCCTTGGTTAAAGTGAAACAAGGTCAATTGCGTGGAATTATTGAGAAAAATGTAAATGCTAAAAGTTTTCTTGCATTTCGAAGTGTTCCATATGCAAAACCACCAGTTGGAAATTTACGATTCAAGGTAACTAACATTGAAATATATCAAAATGTAATTATAATAAATTATTGAGCTAATGAGAATAATTATTAGGACCCTGAACCACCAGTGTCATGGTCTGGAGTGAAAAATGCCACGGAATTTAGACACAGATGTGCTCAAGAAGATTGGATAACTCGTAAAATAATTGGCAGCGATGATTGTCTTTATCTCAATGTTTATACAACAAAATTAATTGAAACAATTCCAAGAGCTGTTATGGTTTATATACATGGAGGATCATTTATATGTGGATCTGGTGAAGATGTTATGTTTGGACCAGATTATCTTATTGAACGTGAAATTGTTCTTGTCACGATAAATTATCGTGTTGGAATTTTCGGTAAAATTACTGAATAGTATTTTTGTTATTTTTAAATATTTTTATGATTAATTAATAGTGTAAATATTATGAATCTGTTTAATTGTTCAAGGTTTTCTCAATGTTGATGATGAAGAAGCACCAGGAAATCAGGGATTGAAAGATCAAGTGCTGGCATTGAAATGGATTCAACAAAATATTGCACAATTTGGTGGTGATCCAAATAATGTTACAATCTTTGGACAAAGTGCTGGTGGTGCTTCTGTTCATTATTTAACAATTTCCCCATTGGCACAAGGTAATGAATGTCATGGAAAATATAATAAATAAATTTTCACAATAGTATATTTATAAAAATAATTACTTGCAGGATTATTTAATAAGGCAATAATCCAAAGTGGTGTCGCTACAAATTGTTGGGCAAGTTCATTAAATTCACCGTTAGAATCTGTGAAAAAGCTTGGTATTTTTCTAAATAAGGACACTTCAGATGTGAAAGAATTTGTTAATTATCTGCGAACATTCGATGCTTATGATTTAGTGAGAGCTGAGATAAAAATTCGTACACATCAGGTATTTGAAAAAATTAATAATATATCACAAGAATAATTTTATTTCTCGTAAAACTTTTATGATTGCTTTGAATAATTTCAGGATGATGTGTTATATATTTATCCATTTCTTCCTTCGGTGGATTTGAAAGCAAAAGATCCTTTTTTGACGTCGCCAATTCAAGAAGCAGCAAAAGCTGGAATTAAAGTCCCATCTATTTGTGGTTATGTAGCTCATGAAGCATTAATGCTAGTTGGAGGTATAAATAAATTATTTAATTAGTAACACTTTGGTATTTTGCTACGAGACAAATTATTTCAAGTATTTTAGAATATTAAATTGATGTTTCAGCAATGAATGATGAAAAATATGCTAAAATTGATGAGGATCCAGAAAATTTACTGGTACATCCATCAGTTGTACGATTTTTGAAGGAATATAATGTGACAATTGGAGATTTCAAACGATTTTATTTTGGTGACGAGAAAATTTCAGCGAAATGTATTGATAAATTTGTTGATATGAACAGCGCAGCTTATTTCACTATTGGGATTCATGATATTATTAAAATACAATCTAAAACTCCTAACATTCCAATGTATTTTTATAAATTTGAATACGAATTGGAGACATCGATATCAAAAAAATTACTAGGCGTTAATATGAAAGGTAAAAATGTATTTTTAATTCGTAGATTTTATTTAAGGGGGTAGTCTCGTGTCCGACCCTAAAATTTGAAGGTTTTTGAAGAATTTTTTTTTTGCTGAAAATGAAATTCAATCTTTTTATGAAAATTGTATGTTATTATTTACATATTAAAAAATACAAAAAAATTTTTGTTGAATAAAAAAAAAATTATTAACGTCATTTTGGTGTTATAAAGAAGGTCTCTCGAAAAAAAGTAGGTGGCGGACCCCCCTGACTACTCATTTTGTAATCATCTGAAATCAAAATTTCCAAAAGATTATTACTTAGTAGGGTTGTCATTCCGTCCCGTACCAGATTCAAAAAATTTGGATGAAAAATAAAAAAATGGCGGCCTTGTTAAAAAATTTTTTTTAAAATCGACTTTTTTTTGCTTTAAAATTAATGTTAAAAACAAATAAAAAAAAAATAATTGATAGAACAATCTAATTCTGGTACCGGACAGAGCCATTGATGTGTAGAACCTTGTGTTAAAATTTCAGACCGATCCGTTGAATAGTTTTTTTTTAATCATCCGGGCCGACGGAAAAAAAGTAGTTTCGAGAAAAACGCGTTCAAAGTTTGGAAAGAAAATTTTCATTGAAACTTTATACTCACATTAATCATCTATTCCTGGCGCGTACGTTCTCAACTTATTAAACTTTGAAAATATGCAAAAAAAAAAATATCAATTTTTTGAAAATCGGACACGAGACTACCCCCTTAAAAATTTATATTTCATGTTTCAATATTTATTTTGTCTTATCTGCTTCATGATTAGGAACATGTCATAGCGATGATATGAGCTTTTTATTTCATGCGAAGATTGATAAAATTCTTGGTAGACAATTGCCTGCACCTGATTCCATGGAATGTCGTTTAATTGAAATATTCACAAAAATGTGGACGAATTTTGCTAAGACTGGGTAGGAACTATTTAAATAATGCAATATATAATGAGAATATTATTTAGTTATGATTGGAAATAATTAATTAAATAATATATGTATATTCTCTTTTTTTAAGAAATCCAACGCCTCGGAAAACTAATTTGATTCCCGTGACTTGGGAACCAATCGACAGCTCTGTTCAATATAAATTTTTAAATATCACAGATAATCTCGTGATGAGTTCAGAAAAAAATATAACTCAAGAATTAATTGAAAGTGTAAATAGTAAAAATTGAAAAATCAAAAAATACGTATCTAATAATTTTTGAAAATCTATTTCCTGACACCACATTCGGCCCCCTTATCTTCCCCCCAATGCGTGAAGTAAGAAGGGAGGGGGGAGGGGCAACTTTAGAATTTTAAATGGAAACCCCATTTTTTTATTTTAGAATCTGATTCTTGGGAAAAAAATATGTGAATTATGTATGAAATATTTTTTTCAATTATCGCAAGATGTCGGAGTAATCGTGAAGTGAAATAAACCATGAAACATAGAAATTTCGAAAATAAAGCATTTCTCCAGCAAGTTTCTAAGTTTTAAATCATTGCATATGTTCAAATGCTCTCCTATAAAAATTTCAAAAGAAATGAGAATTAAAAATTTTAATGAACAAATACGATATTTTTAAAATTTTCAAGTTTCATGATTCAGATAAGATTCACGGTATTTTTTTCTCGAGAATCAGATTCCAAAATAAAAAATTCGAATTTCCATTCAAAATTTCAAAAGTTGCCCCCCACTTCACCCGCTGGGGGGAGATAGGGAGGTAGGGAGGTCAGACGTGGTGTCAGAAAATAGATTTTCAAAAAATATTAGATACGTATTTTTCGATTTTTTGATTTGACGCATACGTTATGAGATTTTTCTCTGTTCCTATCTTTTTATAACACCCTGTATATCGCAAATATACTGAGAAAAGTATTCATCAACTGGTTGATAATGATTTGTCGTTGATTAGATTTTTAGAGATATTTATTAATTCTTGGAACAATTGGGAGCTATTTTTTTTTTCACAGAAACATGTGTGAACTTAATTCAAAGTTGAATATGAATATTTAGAAAATATATCGTAATTTTTTAGATAAATGACCAATATTTACCTTAATCAAACCATCACAAGTGTCTACAAACCGATAAAATCATTAAAATACATTAAAAAAAAACACGTGGAATTTAATGAAAAAAAAATTTTATTTAAAATTACCATTTGTAATATATCAGCGAACTATTCTTATAATACTTTTTATCACGTTTTTGTGCAATGTCGCTGATAAAAAATGTAAATAAATGATATTTAAATGCACTTTTAAATTTCTAATGATAATGAGGAAAGAATTTTCTTCTTATCATTCAACAGTTAGAACTTGGAATTATTTATACAATGAACGCATGTACAATTATGTCATGATAACGTTCAAAATGAATAATTTCTAATATGAATTATATTCATTTGAACATTGTATGGTATATAACAAGTGTTTTTTCAACTTGCTGTTAGAATTTTGTCCAGTATCTGGATAAAATTCCTTAGAATGAACATTTTATCAATCTCCAAATTCATTTTCATGTGATCAAAAAGTATAATAAATATTCCGATAGGAAATTTGCATCATGGAAAATCCAATCGTTAAAATAGAACAAGGACAATTACGAGGAGTTGCGGAAAAAAGTCTCAATGGAAAGAGTTATTTTGCATTTCGTGGAATTCCATATGCAAAACCACCATTAGGAAACTTACGATTTAAGGTAATTTGGGATAAAACATTTATTAACATTTAGAACAAGATGAAATGTTAATGTATAAATATTAATTAGGATTCTGAACCAGCTGAACGATGGTTCGGTGTGAGAGATGCTTTTAATTTTGGTGGTCAATGTGCGCAACGAGATTTGATGACTCACAAAATTTTCGGAAGTGACGATTGTCTTTATCTTAATGTTTATACTCCAATTTTGAACCCACTGGTGCCAAAAGCTGTCATGGTGTGGATTCATGGTGGAGGATTTCTCTGTGGATCTGGCAATGATGATGTGTTTGGACCAGATTATCTAATTGAAAAAGACATTGTCCTAATTACTGTGAATTATCGACTTGGGATTCTTGGTAAAATTATTTCAATTGTCTTAATTTTGCTTTCCCTCAAATAAATCAAGCTCGAATGTGTTGGGTAATTTTGATTCTAATATGAATACAAGGTTTTCTCAATGCTGATGATGAAGAGGCACCAGGAAATCAAGGCTTGAAAGATCAAGTGCTAGCATTGAAATGGATTCAAAAAAATATCACGCAATTTGGTGGTGATCCAAATAACGTTACGATTTGTGGCGGAAGCGCTGGTGGTGCCTCGGTCCATTATTTAACAATTTCCCCATTGGCACAGGGTGATTTACTGTCGGAATACATCAATAATAGGATGATTAAAAAAAAAAGAAAAAAAAATTCTTTTTCTTGAAACCAGGCTCAAAAGTTTTGTTTAGGTCAAAAAAGAAGTTCCCGAAAATATGAGCTCTTAATTTCAATATTAAGATAGTGCGCATCGCACTTTTCTATTTTCGAATTTACGAAAAATTGAACTTTGACATTGAATAACTTTTAAATAAGTAGACTAATCAAAAAATGTGAACACACCTTTTTTGTAGAGCGTTCGATTTCCGACAAAAATATGTATTACCATCTTCTGTGCAATTAATAGTTTGCAAGTTACAAAAATCAGAAGATGAAAAACAATTTTTCCGATTTTATTCTTATGGAAAATAGAAAAGTGCGATGCGCACTATCTTGATGTTAAAATTAAGAGCTCATATTTTCAGGGACTCATTTTTTGACCTAAATGAAACTGTTAAGCTTGGTTGCAAGAAAAGAAAAATTTTTTTTTTTTTTTTTTTTGAATCGCCCTAATCAATAATGTATATTAATTAACATTCAAAAACAATTATTTCCAGGGCTATTTCATAAAGCTGTAATGCATAGTGGAACAGCTGTCAATGCTTGGGCAAGTCCATCAAAGTCACCAATTGAAACTGTTAAAAAGCTCGCAACTTTATTAGGCAAAAATATGTCTAATGTGAAAGAATTTATTGGTTACTTGCGAACTCTTGAACCTCTTGAATTAGTCAAAGCTGAGAACGAAATTCGAACTTTTGAGGTGTTTATTTTTCCATTTCCAAACCGTTATCTGGAATGAAAATTAATCTTCTACGCGATTTATGTTTTGCAAGAAATGAATCAATTGTTTTTTTATTCTAGGAAGAAGTTCAATTCATTTTTGCTTTTACTCCATCTGTAGATTCAAAGGCAAAAAATCCATTTTTAACCATTCCAATAGAAGATGCTGCAAAAATTGGAATTAAAGTTCCTTGCATATGTGGTATCGTGAAACAGGAGGGAATAAGTGCTATTCAATGTATGTATAAATATTTTTCTCGAGTGTTGAAGAAAATAAATTGTTTCATGATATAAAAATCTTCATGAATATTTATAAATAAACTAATCTCATTATGTAATATTTATTTCAGATTTGTGTGATAAAAAATACGATAAAATTTATGAAGATCCTGTGTTACATTTGATACATCCAAATTTATGGCGATTTTTTGAAAAATATAATTTGAAAGTTGACGATGTCAAACGATTTTATTTTGGTGATGAAAAAATCTCATCTAAAAATATTAAAAAAATTGTCACAATGCTTAGCGATACTAATATCATTATTGGCGTACATCATATGATCAAAATTCAATCTGAGATTTCTGATCTGCCAATTTATTATTTCAAATTTGAGTACGGATCAGAGTGTCCAATTATAAAAAGATATTTTAACACAAATATCAAAGGTAAGAAGTTTAATTATTGTCCATTGAATACAAAAATTGTATCAACATCTTTGATGATTTTATAATTATAAAATTTTTGATTTCCACAATCAGGAGCTCGACATGCCGAAGAGTTGAGCTATTTATTCAATCAGAAATCACTCGAAATACCTAACAAACAACCACCCAAACCTGGATCTATTGAATACCAACTCATCCAAAAAATGACTGATTTATGGAGCAATTTCGCCAAGACCGGGTAATCATCTCAACAAACAATTATTCATATTGACCATATGTAATTTAAATAATCGATTCACATTTACAGCAATCCAACACCTACGACATCAAATGAAATTTCTGTTGAATGGAAACCTGTTGATAGTTCAAATGAATATAAATGTTTGCATATAACCGAAAATCTGAAAATAACCAAAGAAACAAACGTAACCCAGCAATTAATCGACAGCGCAAAAATAACAGTAACTAAATATTCATAATAATATACAGAAATACATGAAATATACGAGAAATTTGACTAAAGATCAAATTGCTTTGATATAATTATTATACAAATTACACACAAAAGAAAGCAAACCTAAAATTATAAATTCAATCTTTCATTAGATTCAATGAGAAGGAATTTGGGTAAATAAATAAATACTATGTAGAAAAATATTTAATAATATTGCGTCGAACTTATATATATGTGAGAGTTGTATTTGTGCTTGGAAGTCATTTGAATATTGTTTAATTGATGGTTGCATATTGTCACAGAGCAACTTACTCATAAAATTTGATAAAAAATATTTAAAAAATAATTTTTGTCATTTACTTTATGGTTCACTTTATATTTAGACTTGAAATCGTGTATATTTTATGCTCATAAGTAGCTACAATTATCGAACAATTTATCTACTTTTCCGTCGTCGATCTACGGTAATCATCGTGTGCGTTCGGGAAATAAAAGAGAAAAACAAGAATAGTATGTTTGGTGTTTCATCACAGCCGAACAGCTGAGACAGCATAGCCAACGCGCATGCGCTACAGTCGCGTGAGGGAATCCCCAACTTTTCTCTAAATTTCTGTTTTGGGGGTCCGAATTCGACTTCATAGGACCAGAAGTCGAATTGTATTCAAAACAATACTACGTAAACAATCATGATATGGAATACACTTGTTGTGCAAAGTATAAATTCTGTTGATTAATCTGATAATTATATTGAGTTGTAAAACATTAATGTAGTGATTTGAGTGTGATAATACGTGGATTTATTAATATTCAAGGTTGGATTTGTGATTCTAAGATATTAATAAAGAATTGAGGTAGATATGTCCTGTGATTAAATTGTTTGTTATCTTGTAAATTATATATGTATTTATATTATTATTTTTTTATTAATATTAGTGATTGTGAGAATGGAACCGTCATTGTATCTTCAGGCCATTCAAAATGTTGCTGGTTCAACACCCGGTGAAAAATATGGAACACTTAATCGCATTGCACGAGAAATCGTTGCGTTATCTCAAGGTCAAAATGATACGATTCAAGTTCAATTATCATTGAAAGTACCTGAAGTTTTGGTACCTCTTGTTAAAGTAGAAATTGCCAAAATATTACGACAACCTGATGGAATTGTTGAAGCACTTACATCAGATGATGCTTCCATTTTTCATCGTGCTTTACAAACAAAATGGTTTTTTGATGGAAGTATTGAGAGTGTCACTGACATTCATTATTTCCAAGATCGTATTTTCTCCTGTATTTCGATTAAAAATCGACGTAAAGTGATTGCAAAGTTATCCATTTATTTGGCAGCCAATAAAAAAGAAAAT
>JAQQBS010001422.1:19891793-19903964 GCA_030347275.1 Microctonus aethiopoides
CGATTAAAAATCGACGTAAAGTGATTGCAAAGTTATCCATTTATTTGGCAGCCAATAAAAAAGAAAATATTGCTGAAGAATTTTATTTAACTTTGTCAGATTTATATGGAGTAAAAGTCTCAGAGCCACTTTTATTGGCTTGCAGTGAATCATATATTTGGAAAACAATAATAACACGTCAATTGATGTTATCTGCGAAGATTGTAGGTCAATTATACCTGAGATATCCTGATATCATTGTAAAGTATTTACAATTGAGTAAGCCAAGCGATGAACCATATAAACGAAATCTTCACATGATTTCGATTCACGATTACATTGAATTTTTACCCCGGCTAATAAACAAACATGTAAATATTTATGTAGACTTGATCGAAGCGCATTCTGGAATTGGAAAAAGACTTAGTCGCAAGTGTACTGAAAAATTTCTAAAATATTGCACTGACGATTTAATACAGAAACCAAATAAATTTGTATCGATCATGAATTCGAAATCAATAACATCTAAACTTACAAAAGAACAGTTCAATTTATTCTTTCGCAATTTATTTCTCAGCAATAAAACAAGAAAATATTTCGAATTTTCATTCATGGATATGTATAATTATCTTGAATATTATCCAAGTGATGAAAAAGTGTCATTAATTTTATCAACGTATGAAGAAGTTTATAATGAAAGTTTTTTAGATCGGGATGATTTAATTCGATCGGAAGTATTGAAATTATTATCACCAAAAGATCGTGTGAAAGTAGCTAAGAAAAAACTTGCGAAAGATCCAAGTTGGCACATATCAGATTGGTGTTCTTTAGAATCATGGAGATGTTATTTACCAATTAGCGAATCAATTCCAATCATCAAAAATGAAATCAGTAAAACATCAATAGCTGAACAAAGACGCGAATTATTGAAACAATTAATTTACTCGTGTAGAGTTAATAATGATGAAGATGCTTTATTAAAAGTCTTGGAATATATAGAAAGCAGACATATAAACGAACGTGGTGATATTTTGCTCGATGTTTTTGGAACATTATTAAATGAATTTCAAGCGCATAATTTGTCGATTCATCACTGGAAAGTGTTCGACAATATTATACAATTTTTGCACGTCAAAAAAGAACTAATATCGCGATACTTCATTGCTGAAAAATTAATTATTGCCAAAATACACTTCAACTTAGTGAAAAAATCATCAATAACCGAAACCATCAAATTTCTTTTCGATTTCAAGACCAATAATCATTACTATGATAGAAATTGGAATATACTGGAAGATTATCCAGAATATGATCGAAAATGTTTGGAAGAGTTTATTAATATTTTACCTACTTCGCCCTTAAAGGATAATTCGAAAATGGAATTAATAAATAGTTTTTTGTATGCAATGAATAAATTTAATGAGCGGAATTTATGCACTAAAAACAAAATTGAACCTTTAATAATTGAAAATTATTCGTGGTTATCAACAGAAATTTCACAATTAGTAAACAATGAGAATAATGAAGTTGTTACATTACGAGAAAATTTGAAAAAGCATAATCCGAATTTGTATTATGCTTGGGTGAAAGAAAAAGATCAAATGATAAGTTTAAATTCAGAAAAAGAATTTAATGAATGGATAAAAAATCCTGAAAAAATAAAAACCAACTGGGAAAAATTTTCAACCGAATGCGAAAATGTTATTTATCGTAAATATGCACAACGATTTATTAAAAAATGTCGTTGGTATCAAAATTTACCAATTGAATATGCAGAAAAATGTTTCAAAAATCTAACTGAAAATCAAAATACTCAAGCATTAATTGTTTTTGCATTATTATACGAAGGACCAGCATTCGAACGTATTATCAATCCATTTCTTCCAACGAGTTCATCAATTGATGTCGAATCCGAATCGGCGAACAAAAATTATTCGATAATGCAATCAATACCGAGAGCTTTATCCTTCGTAAATCCACCGGTATCTCTAGATGTTACTTTAAAATACTGTCAGAAAAATATCATTCAAATGGCAGGCAATTGGATAAAAGTATTAGCTCTGCAAACACCAGTTGATAAATTAATTCCATTTACGATTAAATTGATGGATCAACCGGTTTCAATTTCAAAACATTTTATCAGAATTTTCGTAACAGCAGCTAACATCAATGAGCGTCACAGTGTATTAATGAATTTATGGAGAACAGAAAAACACCTCACTATTCGTACTTTAGTGTTTAACAAAATATTTGATTCATTTGTCACCAATCCTAGCCATAACACTTGGCTCTTGTTGAACGAGTGCATTGATGGGTTAACTGCTGATGATAAAGAAGGATTATCAACGATTTGTTGTCTTAAAAAAATTCCTAATGAATATATTGTTAATTATGTGAGAAAGTTATTCGCCATATTGACAAAATTTCAACGTTTGAATGATAAAATTGATCCTGAATTTATTTGGTCGCACATTGTCAGATTGTTACAACTTGAAAGTAACATTGCAGTTCTTTTTCCTGAAGAGTTTCATCAAGAAATACTCAAGACTTATTTTACTGATATGTCTTTACCTTCCTGTGTATCAAACGCTGCTCAATATTATTTAATTAACGCTTATATCAATCCATCGATGGAAAAATTAGAGTCAAGATTGAGTTTTTACTCAGAACTTTTTATTGATAATCTAAAAAATCAGTGGGACATTCCTGATCCTCTAGAACCAAATGTTTTTCCAGCAAATTATATGGTTGATACATTAATGATTGACATATTATGTCACATAGAAGATAATAATATTAAAAATCAGTTTATTGATGTAACATTAAATTCTTTTCGATCAGTTTTGAGTCCACTTCAAGCACCTTTATTTTATTCGTACTACATTTTTGTTTCGCTTTATCGTGGAAATGAAATGTCAAGAGACGAGTACGTCAAACAAATTGGAAAAATCATTCCGTCATTAATTGATACATTTTCTGTTGGATTTATTTCCGAGCTTGGTAAAATACTAAGCAGATGTTTGGAATTATTCTGGGAAGATATTGATTTACGTGAAGAAATTACGATTGATATAATTGAGGGTTTGTTAAAATTGAACATTGAACACGCTATAACTTTGGCAGGAGCCATTCCAATGCTTGAACGTATCAAAAAAAATAATGAACGATACACAAACATTCTTCAAACTCTTCGTAAACAAAAAAATCCAGCTACAATTGCACATGCCTCTATGCGGATCAACAGTCGAAGTCACAAAAAATGATTAATTAATATTTAAATGTTATACTAATTGAATATTTTCTTAGGTAATTTTTCTATTTTACATTGATATTAAAGTATAAATTGTTTAATCATTAGTTTTCATAAAAATCCAATGTATCACACTCATATATTTTTTTTTTCAAATTTGAAAATTTTCCTCGTACTGCAAACTATTTTTTTTACAGGATCATCTTTCATATTCATAACATATATATGAACATTTTTGATTATCAATCATTTAATGATCGTCTATTTGTATTCATTTGTAATTTTTTATACTTTAAATGAATTCTTAAATAAAGAACGTTCGTCATCGACGTTTTCAGGGATTAAAATGAGAAAATAAATTTCGTATCATTTTTTAATTTAATTTAATGTTGTGAACAATAATTCATCGCCGTATTTTGAAGCAATTTATAATGTTCGCGATTCAACACCTGGTGAAAAATACAAAATACTTAATCGCATTATTCGAAAAATAATTGCAGAATCTGATAGTAAAAATGATAGAATTAAAGTTGAATTATCATCGAAATGGTCCGAAATTTTGATACCCTCTGTGAAACTAGAAATATACAAAATTTTACGACAACTTGATGAAATTGTTGAAAGACTAAAATCAAATGATAGTTCAATTTTTTCATCACGCTTTACAAATAAAATGGTTCATGCAATTTACATTCTAGTATGCACAGGCGTTGTCGACATGTGACATTTTTACTGCAAAAAAAAAAACAAGAAATTAAATCTGACTCCTGCCAGAATTTGAAAAAAAAAAATTACAAAAACAAAAATTTCATTACTATGATTCTCTTTATATCAAGATCTGGAATCATATTTTATGCTCAGAAGTATTTCTAAAAAAGAGCAATTTATCTACTTTTCCGCCATTAATCTTCGGTAATCATCGCGTCCATTCGGGTAAGGTCGGGGACACTAGGGTGTTTCATTTTTAGGCGATATTTTTTTTTCTCGTGGTTCATGGAAATCTGATAATTTATGGAGAATAAGAAATGTTCCCGTTCGAAAAAAAATTAGAGGCTTCGCTGTATCAAAAATTCGATTTTCTGTATGATTAACTCGAGAAAATATTTTTTTTCGACTTCAACTAGATATTTTGATAACAAAAAATTTTTTTTGGAAAAAATGAATATACAGCTTTTGTAGGGCATTAAATTCGCTACAAAAAAGTTTCCTACCGCAAACACTCTGCGACCAACGGTTTTCGAGTTGTAGAGCTGAAAAGTTGAAAGTTGAATATAATTGACAACAAATTTTCCTCAAACTGGAATTTATTGATTCAATATCTTACTATAAAAGCTATAATGGTTAATTAACAATGTAGGAGCTGTATAGAGTTCATTGTAAGATAATAATTAAAGTCAGATTAATAAATTCCAGTTTAAAGAAAATATGTTGTCAATTATAATCAACTTTCAGCTTCTCAGCTCTATAACTAAAAAACTGCTAGTCGGAGAGCGTTTGCGGTAAATAACTTTTTTGTAGCAAATTTAATGCTCTATAAAAGCTGTGAATTCATTTTTCCCATAAAAAATTTTTTATTATCAAAAAATCGAGTTGAAGTTGAAAAAAAACAATTTTCTCATGTTATTCATACGGAAAATCGAATTTTTGATACAGCAAAGCCTCTAATTAACTTAGAATTTTTTTTCAAACGGGAATATTTTTTACTCTCCATAAATTATCAGAATCTCATGAGTAAAAATCACGAGAAAAAAAAATATCGCCTAAAAATGAAACACCCTAGGGTACACACTAGGCGAACGAAGTGAATTTCACATCGAAAGCCAAACGTTTTCGGACGAATTTATCCGAAAGAATTCTTTCGCCACTGTTCATTCGCCTCCGTTCGCCTAGTATGTACCTGGCCTAAGAGGGAGACAAGAATAGTATGTCTGTCGAACTTGATTACAGCCCAACAGCTCCGATAACATAGCCAACGCGCATGCACCACGTGTGCGTAGGGAAATCCCCAACTTTTCTCCAGATTTCTGTTTTGGGGCCCAAATTTACTTCATAAGGCAAGAAGTCGTATTGTACTCTAAGCAACACTACGTAAACGATTACAGTATAAAAATACACTTGTAATTCAAAGTATAAATTCTGTTGATTAATCTGATAATTATATTGAGTTGTAAAGAATTATGTACAGTGATTAGAGTGTGATAATACATTAATTTATTGATATTCGAAATTGAGAATTGTAATTCTAAGATATAAATTGAGGATTGAGGTAGATATATACAGTGATTAATGTGTTTGTTGTGTTGTAAATTATGTATTAGGGTCCGTGGGTCAAAAAATAAGACTTTTTTTTTTTTATTTGACACAGAAAATTTGATTTCTGGAAACCTTTAGAGAATATTCACCAAGTATGAGTTCTTAATATTAATAGGAAGATCCTCCTCATCGTTGTTTTCCTTTTTTCTCAAGGCTCATATTAAAAACAGCATATCTCATTATGAGTGAATTATTTAGTAAATTCTCTGTACATATTTTTGAAGGGAATTGAACGCTCTATAAAAAAAGTGTCTCATACTTTTTTCATAAATCTAACCATTTAAAAGATATTCGAGGTCAAAGTTTGACAATTTTTGAAATTTTTTTTTTTTTTCGTAACTTTGTAACTCACTGAAAAGTAATCATTCTCAAATGGAAAATGCATATTTGTATAGGAAATTGAACGCTCTACAAAAAAGGTGTCTTACACTTTTTTCATAGTGATAGCCATTCTAAAGATATTCAAATCCAAAGTCATCAATTTTATGAAATTTTGACTTTTTTGTTATTAAATTGATACGAATCACTTTATTATTGTCTTAAAAATTATTTTTAATCAGGAAACTGGTTTTAGTGTGCTGCTGAAAAAAAAATATTTACATGACAGATATTTTTTTAAAATTTTATTTACTGTGAAAAAAATTATTCATAACTTATTTCAAATCAATTTTATTATTATTTCAATCCAATATAAATTATGCAATCCAAACAAAATTAAGCAATATAGCTACAATTATTGAAGTGTTTTTTTATTACAATCTGGACATTTTTGTGGATGATCTATTACTACTTTATAATCGATTACAATATAATTGACGATTAAATCATTAAATATCAACAAAGTTACAGAATTTCCATGCATTAATGAAGGAATAATTTCTCAAAACTTTGAAATAATAATAAAATTCGTTTAACATCAGTTATAAATGATTTTTTAGGTGAGTACCTCAAAAAACGACGTTTTAGGGACTAAATAGAGTCCCCAAAATGATACTTTTCTGTACACTTTTTTACTTCACGGACGCATGTTATTTATTTCAATTGATCATAATATTTATTATGAATTTATTCCTTAAGAATAACGAAACTGAAACAGGAGTTTAAAATATTATTTCATAACATTACTAATATTATTAAATATAATAACTAAAACATAAGTATCTATTTAACAGTGAACATGATGAAACATACTATTATTTTACGTTCAATTCAAACGCTATGATACTGACAGATACAACGTTTGTGATTGAACTGTGTAGCAACGCAATCTATTATTTTATATTTTTGCATTATTGTATTTTACCTCGGCTGCGCCTTGGCCACATATTTCGGATTTGGCCAAAAATGATCAACTTTCCGGCCTAGATACACAAATAACTATTGTTCACAGAAAATAATATAATTAAAAAACATATCTGACATTTGAGTATTTTTAAAAATTTTTTCAGTTTTACAAAAAATCCAAGAACACTAAAACCAGTTTTTCGATTAAAAATAATTTTCAAGACAATAATAAAGTGATTCGTATCTATTTAATAACAAAAAAGTCAAAATTTCATACATTTGAAACTTTGGGTTTGAATATTTTTTATATGGTTAAATTTATGAAAAAAGTGTAAGAGACCTTTTTTGTAGAGCGCTCAATTTCCTATGATAATATGCATTTCTCATTTGATAATGATTACTTTTCCGAGACTTACAAAATTACGAGAAAAAAAAAAAAATTTTCAAAAATTGTCAAACTTTGACCTCGAATATCTTTTAAATGGTTGGATTTATGGAAAAAGTATAGGATACCTTTTTTGTAGAGCGTTCGATTTCCTTCAAAAATATGTACAGAAAATTTGCTGAATAATTGATTCATAAGGAGATGTGCTGCTTTTAATATGAGCCTTGAGAAAAATGGAAAACGACGATGAGGAGGATCTTTCTATTAATATTAAGGGCTCATACTTGGTGAATATTTTCTAAATGTGCTCAATTTTTCCGTGTCAAATCAAAAAAAAAAAATAGTCATTTTTTTTAACCCACCCTACTATGTATATTCTATATATATTTTTATTTTTTTTTTTAACACTAGTCATTGCGAGAATGGAACCATCATTGTATCTTCAGGCCATTCAAAATGTTGCTGGTTCAAAACCCGGTGAAAAATATGGAACACTTAATCGCATTGCACGAGAAATAGTTGCGTCATCTCAAGGTCAAAATGATACGATTCAAGTTCAATTATCATTAAAAGTACCTGAGGTTTTGGTACCTCTCGTTAAAGTAGAAATTGCCAAAATATTACGACAACCTGATGGAATTGTTGAAGCACTTACATCAGATGATGCTTCCGTTTTCCGTCGTGCTTTACAAGCAAAGTGGTTTTTTAATGGGAGTATTGAGAATGTCACAGACATTCATTATTTCCAAGATCGTATTTTCTCCTGTATTTCAATAATTAATAGATATAAATTGATTGCAAAGTTGTCCATTCATTTAGCAGCCAATAAAAAAGATAGTATTGCTGAAGAATTTTATTTAAATTTGTCAGAATTATATGGAGGAAAAGTCTCAGAGCCACTTTTATTGGCTTGCAGTGAATCATTTGTTTGGGAGGCTATAATAAAACGTCAATTAGTGTTATCTGTAAAGATTGTAGGTCAATTATACCAGAAATATCCAGATATTATTGTGAAGTATTTACAATTGAGTGAGCGAAGCGATGAGCCATATGAACGGAATCTTCACGTAATTTCGATTCATGATTACATTGAATTTCTACCCCGACTAATAAACAAACATGTGAATATTTATGCAGACTTGATCATAGCAAATTCTGTAACAAAACAAATACTTAGTCGCAAGTGCACTAAAAAATTTCTAAAATATGGCACTGAAATTCTAATACAGAAACCAGATAAATTCGTACCGATTATGGATTTAAAAGTAATAACATCTGAACTTACCAAAGAACAATTAAAATTATTGTTTCGCAATTTATTTCTCATAAATAAATCAAATAAATATCTCAAATTTTCATTCATGGATATGTATAATTATCTTGAACATTATCCAAGTGATGAAAAAGTGTCATTCATTTTATCAACATATGAAGAAGTTTATAATGAAAGTTTTTTAGATCAGAATGATTTAATTGGATCGGAAGTATTGAAGTTATTATCACCGGAGGATCGTGTGAAAGTAGCTCGGGAAAAGCTTGAGAAAGACCCAAGTTGGCACATATCATATTATCAGTATTCAGAATCATGGAGATGTTATTTATCAATTAGTGAATCAATTCCAATCATTAAAAATGAAATCAGTAAAACATCAATAGCTGAACAAAGATGCGAATTATTGAAACAATTAATTTATTCGTGTAAAGTTAATAACGATGAAGATGCTTTATTAAAAGTCTTGGAATATATAGAAAGCAGACATATAAACGAACGTGGTGATATTTTGCTCGAGGTTTTTGGAACATTATTAAAAGAATTTCAAACGCATAATTTGTCGATTCACCATTGGAAAGTATTGGACAATATTATACAATTATTGTACATCAAGGATCAATTAAAATCAAATCAGAACATTGTTTTAGAATTCTATATTGCTAAAATACACTTCAACTTGATTAATAAATTATCAATAACTGAAGTGATGAAGTTGGTCTTCAATTTTAAGATCAATGATCCATATTATAATGAAAATTGGAATATGCTGGAAGATTATCCTGAATACGAGCGTAAATGCTTGGAAGAGTTTATCAATATTTTACCTTCTTCAGCTCCTAAGGATGAATCGAAAATAGAGTTAATAAATAAATTTTTGTATGCTATAAATAAGTTTAATGAGCGGATTTCATGCACTAAGAATGAAATCGAACCTATAAAAATTGAAAATTATTCGTGGTTGTCAACAGAAATTTCACAATTAGTAAGCGATGAATATGATGACTATTACGCTGTTCGTATGTTACGATATAATTTAAAAGTTCATAATCTAAATTTGTATCATGCTTGGGTGAAAGAGAAAACTGAAATAGAAGTAGATTTGAGTTCAGTAGAGAAATTCAATAAATGGATGAAAAATCCTGATAAAATAAAAATCCACTGGGAAAAATTTTCGTCCGAATGCAAAAGTGTTATTTGTTATAATTATGCAAGACGATTTATTCAAAAATGTCGTTGGTATCAAGATTTACCAATAAAATTTGCGGAAAAGTGTTTCAAAGATCTAACAGAAAATAAAGATACAAAAGCATTAATTATTCTCGCATTATTATATGAAGGACCAGCATTTGAACGTATTATTAATCCATATCTTCCAACGAGTTCATCAATTGATGTCGAATCCAAATCGGCAGAGAAAAATCATTCTATAATGGAATCAATACCGAGTGCTTTGTCCTTCGTGAAACCACCGGTATCTCTGGATGTTACTTTAAAATACTGTCAGAAAAATATCATTCATATGGCAGGCAATTGGATAAAAGTATTAGCACTACAAACACCAGTTGATAAATTAATTCCATTTACGATTAAATTGATGGATCAACCGGTTTCAATTTCAAAGCACTTTATCAGAATTTTCGTAACAGCAGTTAATATCAATGAGCTTCACAGTGTATTAAGGAATTTATGGAGAACAGACAAACATCTCACTATTCGTACTTTAGTGTTTAACAAAATATTTGAATCATTTGTCACCAATCCTAGCCATAATACTTGGCTTTTGTTGAACAAGTGCATCGATGGGTTGACTGCTGATGATAAAGAAGAATTATCAACGATTTGTTGTCTTCGAAAAATTCCTAATGAATATATTGTTAATTATGTGAGAAAGTTATTCGCCATATTGAAAAAATTTCAATGTACCAATGACAAAATTGATCCTGACTTTATTTGGTCGCACATCGCTGAATTATTACGACTAGAAAGTAACATTGCAGTGCTTCTTCCTGAAGAGTTTCATCAAGAAATACTCAAGACTTATTTTACTGATATGTCTTTACCTTCCCATGTATCAAACGCTGCTCAATATTATTTAATTAACGCTTATATCAATCCAGCGATGGAAAAATTAGAGTCAAGATTGAGTTTTTACTCAGAACTTTTTATTGATATTCTAAAAAATCAGTGGGACATTCCTGATCCTCTAGATCCAAATGTTTATCCAGCAAATTATATGGTTGATACATCAATGATTGGCATATTATGGTACATAAGAGATAATAATATTAGAAATCAGTTTATTGATGTGACATTAAATTCTTTTCGATCAGTTTTGAATCCACTTCAAGCACCTTCATTTTATTCTTATTACAGTTTTGCTTCTCTTTATCGTGGAGATGAAATGTCTAGAGATGAGTATGTCATACAAATTGGAAATATCATTCCGTCATTGATTGACACATTCTCTGTTGAATTTGTTACCGAGCTTATTAAAGTATTAATTAAATGTTTGAAATTATTATGGGAAGATGATGATTTGTGTGAAGAAGTTACGATTGATATAATTGAGGTTTTGTTAAAATTGAACATTGATCATGCTATAACTTTACCAGCAGTCATTGCAATGCTTGAAGTTATCAAAAAAAATAATGAACGATACACAGAAATTCTCCGAATTCTTCGTAAACGAAAAAATCCTGCTGCAATTGCATATGCCTGTATGCAGATCAACAGTCGAACTTCCAAAGAATGACTAATTTTTATCTAAATGTTGTACTAAATGAATATTTTTCTAGTTAGTTAATTCATTTTGAATCAATATCAAACTATATGATTGTTCATTGTTCAGTCATTTGCTTTCATAAGAATCTGTGCATCACAGCCATAATTTTTTTTTTATTCAGAATTGAAAATATTTTTAGTCACGCAAACTATTATTGTTCTACAGGATCTTTCAAATTGTTATCATATATATCATATTTTTTATAAAATAATTGATTGTTAATTATTCTTCCTACAGCAATGATCATACAATAATATTCTATTTGAACTTTATCCAATTTGTAATTTTTTATACTCTAAATAAATTTCAAAAAAAAAGCAGCGTACATTCTCGATGCTTCCAGATATTCAAATTGGAAAATGAATTTCGTGTTATTATTTAATAGCATCTATTGTTGTGAACAACAATTCACCGCCGTATCTTGAAGCAATTCAAAATGCCGCCGGTTCAACACCCGGTAAAAAATACAAAATACTCAATCGCATTGCTCAAAAAATAATTGCAGAATCTGATGGTGAAAATGATGGAATTTTAAAGTAGAACTATCATCCTGATTGCCCGAAATTGCAATACTTTTGTGAAACAAGAAATAGGAAAAATTTCACATCCTGAATAAATTGCTGAAAAACGAAAGTTAGATGGTAGTTTAATATTTTATCGTGCTTTACAAACAAATTGTTTCATGTAATTTATATATTCAATTATGAACAGGCGCTGTCGACATGAAATGTGCACTGGAAAAAAAAAACAAGAAATAATATTTGACTCGTGCCAAAATTAAAAAAAAAAAAATACAAAAACCAAAATTTAATTTACTACATGGTTCCCTTTATTGGGAATTTACCTAGGGGCGGAGCCTATTCTGAGCAATATTCAATATGGTGGATAGGTCGAAGTAAACAAAA
>JAQQBS010001422.1:19904982-19918379 GCA_030347275.1 Microctonus aethiopoides
GATATTCGAAATTGAGAATTGTAATTCTAAGATATAAATTGAGGATTGAGGTAGATATATCCTGTGATTGAAATATTTGTTGTGTAGTAAACTATATGTATATTGTGTATGTATTTTTATTTTTTTTAAATATTAGTCATTGCGAGAATGGAACCATCATTGTATCTTCAGGCCATTCAAAATGTTGCTGGTTCAACACCCGGTGAAAAATATGAAACACTCAATCGCATTGCACGAGAAATCGTTGTGTTATCTCAAGGTCAAAATGATACGATTCAAGTTCAATTATTATTGAAAGTACCTGAGGTTTTGGTACCTCTTGTTAAAGTAGAAATCGCAAAAATATTACGACAACCTGATGGAATTGTTGAAGCACTTACATCAGATGATACTTTCATTTTCCATTGTGCTTTACAAGCAAAGTGGTTTTTTGATGGAAGTATTGAGAATGTCACCGACATTAAATATTTCCAAGATCGTATTTTCTCCTGTATTTCAATTAAAAATCGACATAAATTGATTGCAAAATTATCCATTTATTTGGCAGCCAATAAAAAAGAAAATATTGCTGAAGAATTTTATTTAACTTTGTCAGATTTACATGGAGTAAAAGTCTCAGAGCCACTTTTATTGGCTTGCAGTGAATCATTTGTTTGGAAGACTATAATAAAACGTCAATTAGTGTTATCTGTGAGGATTGTAGGTCAATTATACCAGAAATATCCACATGTTATTGTAAAGTATTTACAATTGAGTAAGCCAAGCGATGAACCATATCAACGGAATCTTCACGTGATTTCGATTTGTCATTACATTGATTTTCTACCCCGACTAATAAACAAACATGTGAATATTTATGCAGACTTGATCGTAGCAAATTCTGTCAAAAAAAAAATACTCAGTCGCAAGTGCACTAAAAAATTTCTAAAATATGGCACTGAAATTCTAATACAGAAACCAGATAAATTCGTACCGATTATGGATTTAAAAGTAATAACATCTGAACTTACCAAAGAACAATTTAAATTATTGCTTCGCAATTTATTTCTCATAAATAAATCAGATAAATATCTCAAATTTTCATTCATGGAAATGTATAAGTATCTTGAACATTATCCAAGTGATGAAAAAGTGTCATTCATTTTATCAACATATGAAGAAGTTTATAATGAAAGTTTTTTAGATCAGAATGATTTAATTGGATCGGAAGTATTGAAGTTATTATCACCGGACGATCGTGTGAAAGTAGCTCGGAAGAAGCTTGAGAAGGACCCAAGTTGGCACATATATTATCAGTATTCAAAATCATGGAGATGTTATCTACCAATTTGCGAATCAATTCCAATTATAAAAAATGAAATCAATAAAACACCACTGCCTGAAAGAAGAACCGGATTATTGGAACAGTTAATTTATTCGTGTAAAGTTAATAATGATGAAGATGCTTTATTAAAAGTCTTGGAATATATAGAAAGCAGACATAGAAACGAACGCGGTGATATTTTGCTCGATGTTTTTGGAACATTATTAAGAGAATTTCAAGCGCAAAATTTATCATTTCACCACTGGAAAATTTTGGACGATATTATGCAATTATTGCACATCAAGGATCAATTAAAATCGAGATGCCACACTACTGAAAAATTATTTATTGCTAAAATACACTTCAACTTAATTAATAAATTATCAATAACTGAAGCGATCAAATCGCTCTTCGATATTAAGATTGATTGCGATAGCCATTGGAGTATACTGGAAAATTATCCTGAATACGAGCGTAAATGCTTGGAAGAGTTTATTAATATTTTACCTTCTTCAGCTCCTAAAGATGAATCGAAAATAGAGTTTATAAGTAAATTTTTGTATGCTATAAATAAGTTTAATGAGCGGATTTCATGCACTAAGAATGAAATCGAACCTATAAAAGTTGAAAATTATCCGTGGTTGTCAGCAGAAATTTCACAAATAGTAAGCGATGGAGATGATAACTATTATACTGTTCGTACGTTACGATATAATTTAAAAGTTCATAATCTAAATTTGTATCATGCTTGGGTGAAAGAGAAAACTGAAATAGAAGTAGATTTGAGTTCAGTAGAAAAATTCAATAAATGGATGAAAAATCCTGATAAAATAAAAATCCACTGGGAAAAATTCTTGTCCGAATGCGAATCTATTACTTATCATAAATATGCAAGACGATTTATTAAAAAATGTCGTTGGTATCAAGATTTACCAATCAAATTTGCGGAAAAGTGTTTTAAAGATCTAACTGAAAATAAAGATACACAAGCATTAATTGTTCTCGCATTATTATACGATGGACCAGCATTCGAACGTATTATTAATCCATATCTTCCAACGAGTTCAGTAATTGATGTCGCATCCGAATCGGCAGAAAAAAATTATTCGATAATGAAATCAATACCGAGTGCTTTGTCTTTCGTGAAACCACCGGTATCTCTGGATGTTACTTTAAAATACTGTCGAAAAAATATCATTCACATGGCAGGCAATTGGATACAACTATTAGCTCTGCAAACACCAGTTGATAAATTAATTCCAATTACAATTAAATTGATGGATCAACCGGTTTCAATTTCAAAGCACTTTATCAGGATTTTCATAAAAATAGCTAACATCAATGAGCTTCACAGTGTATTAATGAATTTACCGAGAACAGAAAAACACCTTACTATTCGTACTTTAGTATTTAACAAAATATTTGATTTATTTGTCACCAATCCTAGCCATATAACTTGGCTCTTGTTGAACGAGTACATTGATCGATTGACTGCTGATGATAAAGAAAAGTTATCAACAATTTGTCATCTTCATAGAATTCCTAATGAATACATTGTTGAATATGTGAAGAAGTTATACACTATATTAAAAAAATTTCAATGTACCAATGACAAAATTGATCCTGACTTTATTTGGTCGCACATTGCTGGATTATTACGACTTGAAAGTAACATCGCAGTTCTTTTTCCTGAAGAGTTTCATCAAGAAATACTCAAGACTTATTTCACTGATATGTCTTTACCTTCCCATGTATCAAACGCTGCTCAATATTATTTAATTAACGCTTATATCAATCCAGCGATGGAAAAATTAGAGTCAAGATTGAGTTTTTACTCAGAACTTTTTATTGATATTCTAAAAAATCAGTGGGACATTCCTGATCCTCTAGATCCAAATGTTTATCCAGCAAATTATATGGTTGATACATCAATGATTGGCATATTATGGTACATAAGAGATAATAAAATTAGAAAACAGTTTATTGATGTGACATTAAATTCTTTTCGATCAGTTTTGAGTCCACTACAAGCACCGTTATTTTATTCGTACTACATCTTTGCTTCTCTTTATCGTGGAGATGAAATGTCGAGAGACGAGTATGTCATACAAATTGGAAATATCATTCTGTCATTGATTAATACATTCTCTGGTGGATTTGTTACCGAGCTTATTAAAGTATTAATTAAATGTTTGAAATTATTATGGGAAGATGATGATTTGTGTGAAGAAATTACGATTGATATAATTGAGGTTTTGTTAAAATTGAACATTGATCATGCTATAACTTTACCAGCAGTCATTGCAATGCTTGAAGTTATAAAAAAAAATAATGAACGATACACAGAAATTCTCCGAATTCTTCGTAAACGAAAAAATCCAGCTGCAATTGCATATGCCTGTATGCAGATCAACAGTCGAACTTCCGAAGAATGACTAATTAAATATTGTACTGAACGAATATTTTCGTAGTTAGATAATTCATTTTGCATCAATATAAAACCATATGATTGTTAAATGTTCAATCAATTGCTTTCATGAGAGTCCGATGCATTACAGCCATAATTTTTTTTTTTTATTCAGAATTGAAAATATTTTTAGTCATGCAAACTATTATTGTTCTACAGGATCTTTCAAATTGTTATCATATATATCATATTTTTTATAAAATAATTGATTGTTAATTATTTTCCCTACAGCAATGATCAATTAATAAAATTCTATTTGAACTGTATGCAATTTGTAATTTTTTATACTCTAAATAAATTTCAAATAAAGCAACGTTCATTTTTGATGCTTTCAGATATTCTAATTAGAAAATGAATTTCGTGTTATTATTTAACAGAATCTAATGTTACTAACAACAATTCACCGATGTATCTTGAAGCAATTCAAAATGCCACCGGTTCAACACCCGGTGAAAAAAACAAAATAAAAATTTGAGGCGATAAAATAAAAGTTTCACTTTACAAAACAAGAATACTATGGCTGTCGCTTTATCACAGCCGAACAGCTGAGATCAAATAGAGACAACGCACATGTGTCACGCTTGCCTGAGGTAATCCCCATCTTTTCTCCAAAATTAATTCTTGTTATGCGGCCCGAATCTGACATCACAGCTGTTTTGGGCTGAAAGCCAGTTCTAGTAACTAGAAATCCACTAGTGCTGTGTAAGTGTTTACCCATATTATACTATATAAGAGACTATGTAGCAACATATGATTTCTACTGCGCATGCGCCAAAACTGGCTTTGAGAACAACAGTGTTGTAAGTTGTAACAACACTCCATCAGAGAGCCAGAAGTCAGAACTCCAATTGCACTCAAACCAACAGGACGTAAACAATCACGGTATAAAAAACACTTATGATTGAAAGTACAAATTCTGTTGATTAATTCTGATGAATATATTGAGTTACATACATTTGTGCACTGATTTGAGTGTGATGATACATATCAATTTATTAATATTCAATGTTGAGAATTGTGATTCTAAGATATTAAAAAAGAATTGAGGTAGAAAATTTTGTGGTTAATTTGTTTGTTATGTTGTAAATTATATTTGTATTTATATTATTATTATTATTTTTTTCCGATATTAGTGATTGTGAGAATGGAACCGTCATTGTATCTTCAGGCTATTCAAAATGTTGCTGGTTCAACACCTGGTGAGAAATATAAAACACTTGATCGCATTGCACGCGAAATTGTTGCGTTATCTCAAGGTCAAAATGATACGATTCAAGTTCAATTATCATTGAAAGTACCTGAGGTTTTGGTACCACTTGTTAAAGTAGAAATTGCCAAAATATTACGACAACCTGATGGAATTGTTGAAGCACTTACGTCATATGATGCTTCCATTTTTCATCGGGCTTTACAAACAAAATGGTTTTTTGATGGAAGTATTGAGAATGTCACCGACATTAATTATTTCCAAGATCGTATTTTTTCCTGTATTTCGATTAAAAATCGACGTAAAGTGATTGCAAAGTTATCCATTTATTTGGCAGCCAATAAAAAAGAAAATATTGCTGAAGGATTTTATTTAACTTTGTCAGATTTATATGGAGTAAAAGTCTCAGAGCCACTTTTATTGGCTTGCAGTGAATCATTTGTTTGGGAGGCTATAATAAAACGTCAATTAGTGTTATCTGTAAAGATTTTAGGTCAATTATATCAGAAATATCCAGATATTATTGTAAAGTATTTACAATTGAGTAAGCGAAGCGATCGGCCAAATGAACGGAATCTTCATGTGATTCCGATTAAAAATTACATTGAATTTTTACCCCGGCTGATAAACAAACATGCAAATATTTATGTAGACTTGATCGAAGCCCATTCTGCAATGGGAAAAACACTTAGCCGCAAGTGTACTGACAAATTTCTGAAATATGGCACTGACAATTTAATACAGACACCAAATAAATTTGTGTCAATTATGAATTTGAAATCAGTAACTTCTAAACTTACAAAAGAACAATTCAAATTATTCTTTCGCAATTTATTTCCCATAAATAAACCAAATAAGTATTCCGGATTTTCATTCATGGATATGTATAATTATCTGGAATATTATCCAAGTGATGAAAAAATATCACTTATTTTATCAACATATGAGGAACTTTATAATGAAAATCTTTTAGATCAGGATGATTTGATTAAAGCGGAAGTATTGAAGTTATTATCACCAGAAGATCGGGTGAAAGTGGCAAAGAAAAAATTTGAGAAAGATCCACGTTGGCACATACGCTATATTGGGCTTTTAGAATCATGGGGATGTTATTATCCAGTTAGCGATTCAATTCCAATTTTAAAAAATGAAATCAGTAAAACATCAAGTGCTGAAGATAGACTCTGCTTATTGCAATTTATGATTCATTCGTGTAAAATTAATAATGATGAAGATGCTTTACTAAAAGTCTTGGAATATATAGAAACCAGACATCAAAACGAACGTGGTGATGTATTGCTCAGAGTTTTTGGAAGATTATTAGCTGAATTCGAAACGCATAATTTGTCAATCCACCACTGGAAAGTATTGGACAATATTATACAATTATTGCACATAAAAGATGAATTAAAATTGAGATACAACATTGCTGCAAAATTAATTATTGCCAAAATACACTTTAACTTAGTTAATAAATTATCAATAACTGAAACGATCAAATTTCTTTTCGATTTTAAGACTACTCATCCATGTTCCGGAAATTGGAATATACTGGAAGATTATCCTGAATATGATCGTAAATGTTTGGAAGAGTTTATTAATACTTTATCTTCTTCATCTCTGAAGGATGATTCGAAAATAGAATTAATAAATAGTTTTTTGTGTGCAATTAATAAGTTTAATGAGCGGATTTCATGTAATGAGAATGAAATCGAACTTATGAAGGTTGAAAATTATTCGTGGTTATCAGCAGAAATTTCACAATTAGTGAACAATGATGATGATAAAGTTTTTACATTACGGGAAAATTTGAGAAAGCATAATCAAAATTTGTATTATGATTGGGTGAAAGAAAAAAATCAAATAATTAATATAAATTCAGAAAAAGAATTTAATGAATGGATAAAAAATCCTGAAAAAATGAAAATCCACTGGGAAAAGTTTTCAACCGAATGCAAAAAGCTTATTCATCGTAAATACATACGGAGATTCATTAAAAAATGTCGTTGGTATCAAAATTTACCAATTAAATTTGCAGAAAAATGTTTCCAAGATCTAACTGAAAATCGAAATACTCAAGCATTAATTGTTCTTGCATTATTATACGAAGGGCCAGCATTTGAACGTATTATCAATCCATTTCTTCCAACAAGTTCATCAATTGATGTCGAATCCGAATTGTCAAAAAAAAATTATTCGATAATGCAATCAATACCGAGAGCTTTATCCTTCGTGAATCCACCGGTATCTCTAGAAGTTACTTTGAAATTCTGTCAAAGAAATATCATTCACATGGCAGGCAACTGGATAAAAGTATTAGCTCTGCAAACACCAGTTGATAAATTAATTCCATTTACGATTAAATTGATGGATCAACCGGTTTTAATTTCAAAGCACTTTATCAAAATTTTTTTAACAACTGCTAACAAAAATGAGCTTCACAGTGTATTAATGAATTTATGGAAATCAGAAATACACTTCACTATTCGTACTTTAGTGTTGGACAAAATATTTGATTTATTTGTCACTTATCCTAGCCATAAAACTTGGCTCTTATTGAACGAGTGCCTTGATGGATTGACTGCTGGTGATAACGAACGATTATCAACAATTTGTTGTCTTGAAAAAATTCCTAATGAATATATTGCTGATTATGTGAAGAAGTTATTCACCATATTGATAAAACTTCAACGTTTGAATGATAAATTCAATTATCATATTATGTGGTTGCACATTAGTTTGTTAAAACTTGAAAGTAACATCACAGTTATTTTTCCTGAAGAGTTTCATCAAGAAATACTCAAGATTCATTTTACTGAGTTGCATGTATCTCCAGATGTATTAGATGCTGTTCAACATTATTTAATTAACGCTTATATTAGTCCATCGATGGAAAAATTAGAATCAAGATTGAGTTTTTATTCCGAACTTCTTATTGATATTCTAAAAAATCAGTGGGACATTCCTGATCCTCTAGATCCAAATGTTTTTCCAGCAAATTATTTCATTGATACGAAGATGATAGATATATTATGGCTCATTGAAGATGATAATATTAGAAAACAGTTTATTGATGTGACATTAAATTCTTTTCGATCAGTTCTAAGTCCACTGCAAGCACCTTCATTTTATTCTTTCTACAGTTTTGCTTCGCTTTATCGTGGAAATGAAATGTCGAGAGACGAGTACGCCAAAGAAATTGGAAAAATCATTCCGTCATTAATTGACACATTTTCTATTGTATTTATTTCCAAGCTTGGTAAATTATTAAGCAGATGTTTGGAATTATTGTGGAAAGATATTGATTCACGTGAAGAAGTTACGATTGATGTAATTGAGGGTTTGTTAAAATTGAATATTGAACATGCTATAACTTTAGCAGGAGCCATTCCAATGTTTGACAGTATCAAAACGAATAATAAACGATTTACAAACATTCTTCAAACTCTTCGTAATCAAAAAAATCCAGCTACAATCGCACGTATCTCTATGTGGATCAAACCTCGAAATTACAGAAGGACCAATTAATATTTGAATGTTATACTAAACGAATATTTTTGTAGTTAATTCATTTACTTTGCATTAATATTAAACTATATAATTGTGTAATCATTATTTTTCATAAAAATCCAATGTATTACAGTCGTAATATTTTTTTTTTTTCAACAAGTCAAAATTTTCCCAATCATGTGAATTTTTTTTTTACAGGATCATCTTTTAAATTCATATCATATATATATATTATATATTTTATAAAGATTTCTGATTGTCAGTCATTGATAAAATTCCATTTGTATTTCATTCAATTTCTAATTTTTTATACTCTAAATGAATTCATGAGAAAAGAACGTTCATTTTCCATGCTTTCGGATGTTCAAATTGGAAAATAAATTTCAAGTCATTTCCTAATTTCATCTGATGTTGTTAACAGTAATTCATTAATGTGTCTTGGCACGATTCAAAATGACGCCGGTTCAACACCCGCTGAAAAATACAAAATATTTAATTACTCGAAAAATTATTTCAAAATTCGATGGTAAAAGTGATAGAGTTAAGGGGACCTTCTGGTCTAGCGGACGAAAATTTGATAGATTTTCAACATTTTTTTTTGTTATGAACAAAATCAACAATGCTATTCAAACTTTGTTAATCTATTTTATCATTTATAATCTTCACAAAAATTAAGAAAAAAAATAAAAAACAAAATTATTATTATAAAAAAAAATAACCCCAAAGTTGTCCCTGTGAAAAAAACCGACCTTGCTCACGGGAATAGATTTGGCTTTTCTACTCATCTAAAATCAAAAACAAAAATTGATCCTTGATTGTTATGAATGTATCTATGGCAGGAACTAGAATGAAAAAAAAAAAAAAAAAATTGACAAAATGACACGTTGTCAAAATGAAAAGTCTGAAAGCAGCCTCATTTTTGGAACGTTTTGTTTATAAAAAAATTAGAAATATTTGACTGAAAATTTTTATTCTAGTTCCGACCATAGCTGTTAGTGTACTTAATAACGTGTTTGAATTTGAGACAAATTGGTCGAGTAGTTTTTTTCAAATCATTCCCGTGAGACAGAAAAAAGTAGTTTCGAGATAAACGCGTTTAAAGTTAATAATAGCCCCTTCTACCTATTTCGGCGCGGACCTTTAATGGGCTATAATACTTGAAATACTGTGAATATCATTACCAATTTTTCACAGTATAATCTTAAGACACTATACTTTCGGAATATAAAAGAAAAAAAAATCAATTTTTCGAAAATTCTAGACCAGAAGGTCCCCTTAAAGTTGAACCGTCATCGGAATTCCCTGAAATTTGGATACTTATTGTGAAACTAGAAATAGGAAAAATTTTACGACACTGATGAAATTTGTTCAAGGACTAAAATCAATTGATAGTTTAATTTTTCATCGTGCTTTACAAACAAAATGGTACATGTAATTTACATTCATTCATGGACAGGCGCTGTTGACTTGGCATGTGCACTGGAAAAAAAACAAGAAATAATATCTGACTCGTGCCAGAATTTGAAAAAAATTTCATTTACTATAGTTCCGTTTATATTATGGCCAGAAATCATATTTTACGTTCAGAAGTAGAGCTACAAATGATCAATTCATCTGCTTTCAATTGAAAAGTTACATTTGGGGTTGCATTTTTTAGACTATTCTTGGATTCTTGGAAAGTCAAATTCAAGTTATCGGAGTCGCTGCAATTGTGGTACAGCCGCGATCTTGGAAAAGAGGACACGAATGGTTGGTACGCTATATCGGCCAAACTACTCGTCACAATGAAAATTTATATAAACAGTTTTTATCGCAAATTGAATTCTCTCTAATTTTAGTTATGACATTTTTGGTCGTAGAACCAAAAATAACGAAGTCATTGACGAAAATAAATGAAAATTTGGGAACAAATTAACTTTCCACTAACCCCCACCTACCCCTTGACATTTGAAAAAACAAAATTACATGCTCTGAAAAATGCACGCTAAGCCCAACATTTCAAACGACTAGTAGTCATTGTTCGCATTTGGAAAAGTCGCTCATGCAAGTTACAGAGTAACAAACCATTACACTTCCAACACTATGAAGCTTATTTATAAAATTTGTTAAAAAAATATTTCATTTCTTATGGTTCGCTTTGCATCGGGGTCCGAAATGATATTTCACGCTCAAAAGTAATTACAAGTGAGCAATTTATCTATTTTTTCGTTCTTGATATCCAGTAGTCATCGTGTGCATTCGGGAAAGTAAAAAACAAGAATAGTATGTACGTCGTTTTATCACACCCGATTCGGGTGAAGACTTAAATTTGCATACTTGCGACAGAGTTGCAAGCAAAATACCACTACGCCATAGAAGCGATGACTCAAATTATTCAAATGTAATATTTAAGCATCGCGCGTACTTGTTTTCGTGCTATTATTGAGCTGGGATATTGTTTTAATACTGTTTTAATACTTGTTAAATATTATTATAGTGTAGCTTATTTATATAATTTTATGAAAAAAAATTTTTTCTTCATTTACTTTGGCTTACTTTATGTTAGGGCCTGAAATCATATTTTACGCTCAGAACTCATTACCAGGGAGCAATTTATCTATTCACATAATCTTCGTCCACATTCGAGGAGAGAGACAAGTATAGTATGTCTGTCTCTTTATTTCAGCCGAGCAACCGAGCTCTCACACACGACGCGCACGCTTCTAATTTTTATGTGTTGGGCCAGATTTCTGTCGTTTGGCACCCGTCTGGCAACTCCGCACTGCGTATGCACCAAAACTGGCTTTCAACACAACACTGCGTTACACTTCACAGGGGCGGCAGTGACAACTGAGAGGGCCAGAAGTTGAATTGCGCTCAAACCAATACTACGTGTACAATTACGGTGTAAAATACACTAACAATTGAAAATATAAATTCTGTTGATTAATCTGATAATTATATTGAGTTGTAAACATTGATGTATAGTGATTTGGAGTGTGATAATGTGTGAATTTATTAATATTCACGATTAAGAATTGTGATTCTAAGATATTAACAAAGAATTGAGGTAAAACATTTTGTGGTTAATTTGTTTGTTATGTTGTAAATTATATTTGTATTTATAATATTATTTTTTATTTTTTTTAATATTAGTGATTGTGAGAATGGAACCGTCATTGTATCTTCAGGCCATTCAAAATGTTGCTGGTTCAACACCCGGTGAAAAATATAAAACACTTAATCGCATTGCAGGAGAAATAGTTGCGTTATCTCATGGTCAAAATGATACGATTCAAATCCAATTATCATTGAAAGTACCTGAGGTTTTGGTACCACTTGTTAAAGTAGAAATCGCCAAAATATTACGACAACCTGATGGAATTGTTGAAGCACTTACATCAGATGAATCTTCCATTTTCCAACGTGCTTTACAAGCAAAGTGGTTTTTTGATGGAAGTATTGAGAATGTCGCCGACATTAATTATTTCCAAGATCGTATTTTCTCCTGTATTTCGATTAAAAACCGACGCAAAGTGATTGCAAAATTATCCATTGATTTGGCAGTCAATAAAAAATATAATATTGCTGAAGAGTTTTATGTAACTTTGTCAGATTTATATGGAGTAAAAGTCTCAGAGCCACTTTTATTGGCTTGCAGTGAATCATTTGTTTGGGAGGCTATAATAAAACGTCAATTAGTGTTATCTGTAAAGATTTTAGGTCAATTGTACCAGAAATATCCAGATATTATTGTAAAGTATTTACAATTTAGTAAGCGAAGCAATCAGCCAAATGAACGGAATCTTCATGTGATTCCGATTAAAAATTACATTGAATTTTTACCCCGGCTGATAAAGAAACATGCAAATATTTATGTAGACTTGATCGAAGCGCATTCTGCAATGGAAAAAACACTTAGCCGCAAGTGTACTGATAAATTTCTGAAATATGGCACTGAGAACTTAATACAGACACCAAATAAATTTGTATCAATTATGAATTTGAAATCAGTAACTTCTAAACTTACAAATGAACAATTCAAATTACTCTTTCGCAATTTATTTCCCATAAATAATCCAAAAAATTATTTCGAATTTTCATTCATGGATATGTATAATTATCTGGAATATTATCCAAGTGATGAAAAAGTATCACTCATTTTATCAACGTATGAGGAAGTTTATAATGAAAGATATTTAGATCGGGATGATTTGATTGAAGGGGAAGTATTGAAGTTATTATCACCAGAAGATCGTGTGAAAGTAGCTAAGGAAAAATTTAAGAAAGATCCAGGTTGGCGCTTACACCATACTTGGTTTTCAGTATACTGGAGAAGTTATTATTCAATTAATGAATCAATTCCAATTTTAAAAAATGAAATCATAAATTCATCAAGTACTGAACAAAGACGCGAATTATTGATATATATGATTTATTCGTGTAAAGTTAATAATGATGAAGATGCTTTACTAAAAGTCTTGGAATATATTGAAACCAGACATCAAAACGAACGTGGTGATGTATTGCTTAGAGTTTTTGAAAGATTATTAGATGAATTTCAAATGCATAAATTATCAATTCACCACTGGAAAGTATTGGACAATATTATACAATTATTGCACATAAAAAATGAATTAAAATTGAAATACTACATTGCTGAAAATTTAATTATTGCCAAAATACACTTTAACTTAATTAATAAATTATCAATAACTGAAACGATCAAATTTCTCTTCAACTTTAAGACCACTAATCAATGTTCTGATGGAAATTGGAATATACTGGAAGATTATCCTGAATATGATCGTAAATGTTTGGAAGAGTTTATTAATATTTTGTCTTCTTCATCCCTGAAGGATGATTCGAAAATAGAATTAATAAATAGTTTTTTGTGTGCAATTAATAAGTTTAATGAGCGGATTTCATGT
>JAQQBS010001422.1:19936345-19989420 GCA_030347275.1 Microctonus aethiopoides
TATATTAACAAAGTTTGAATAGCATTGTTGATTTTTTTCATAACAAAAAAAATGTTGAAAATCTATCAAATTTTCGTCCGCTAGACCAGAAGGTCCCCTTAAAAGTCCAAAAATACCGATAATTTTGAGAAATGTTTCATGATATCACGTACATGAATGAATGAACAATCACTTATTATATAAATTTTTTAAAATATTTATTTCCTTTTATATTATTTATCCCTTTTTTCAAAACTGGCTCTTTTGTTTACTGTTTTGGCCACTCTTCCCCTGCATATAAATTATTGCTGAAAGTAAATATGGAACGAAATAAAAAATTTATTTGACTGACATATTTATAATTTGATTTTGTTACAAATTTTTTTTTTCCTTAAAACCACCAAGTAAATTATATTCACATTTTACGTCGAGTTTTTAATTTATTATAATGACACAATTGTGTGGATAAATTCTAGTTTAAGTGAAAAAATCATGACACAATTCACCAATAACAGCAATGGTGATGTCAACAATATACAAAACCCACAAGTACTATTCAACCCAGGTTGGTCTCAGACATTTTTTTTTTTTTTTTTATTATATTGAACAACTTGTTGAAATGAAAAAAAGAAAGAACAGACGCGTTCTTTGTGACGTTCACGGTAAAACATTTTGCAAGCTCTGCAGCATCTGTTTTATTCTTCCTTTTTTTTTTTCTCTTTCCTCTTTTTTATCAACATCACCGTCACCCACCGCGTTGTGACGATAATTTGTTATGGGTACTGAAGCAGAAAAATTAAACAAGAAAAATAAAAGAAATAAAATAAACGATAATTCTTAAATGTCTACTGTGAAAAAACAAATATTAAATTATCATAATTTTTCATGCTCGTATTTATTGTCGGTATAATTAAAATGTTTCTTGTTATTTTTAATTATTTATAACAGTCTGGTTACGATGACAAAATCATTTTCAATATTTATAAGATATGAATTTCGTGTTCAGCAAACCAACTTTTATTTATTTTTTTAATTTTTATTAAAAAGCATATTAAAATTATTGGATTATTATGAAAGCTTTTTGATTCATGTGAGGAGTAATGTCAAATTTAATTATTCATAATTGGATTTTCGTGAGGTAGAAATATGATTTGACAGTATTAGAATGCTCATTTTAATCTCAAAATATTCTGCAAATGGAGGTTAATTTTTATCAACTTATGAAGATAACATAATTATAAAAAAAAATATTATTCCAGTAAAAATTGAAATAAAATGAAATAGAATATATTAATTATAAAAACGACATGAATATTTATTTGCTGTATAAATATATTAAATTTTTGGTCCGCCATTTGTGTCAATATCCACATCGCAAATATAAAATAATGTGGATGCGTAAATTAAAAAAGTAATAATGAAAAAAAAAAAAAAAATAATTTAATAAAGTCATCGAGATCAAACGACAGTATTAACAAAATTATTCTATATATTCTCATTATTCATATAATATTATTAATTAATTAACAATGGCTATTTATAAAACTTTCAATGTATGTACACAAATAAATGATAACAATAATAATTATTAATATTAACAAAATTAAATTATAAAATAAATAATGTATTTATTATTTTCGTAACTTTTCATTTTTGTTTTTCTTTTATTTCAATGTTTTTTAATTATCACGTTTCATTATCTGGACGTTCTTTCTCATAATAATTGGCAGCATTATTTTCTTTTATAATAACTCGTTTACTCTTTACTTTGTGATAACTGTATTAAATTTATAACCATCACCGATGTACAACAGACTTTCGGCTATTAATTTTCTTCCTCATCATCTTTCAAGTTTTGTTTATATAAAATAAAATAAAAATAATAACCCAACGTGAATACACTTCAATTATTTATTCAAATTATCAATATTGAAAGTAAATAATAATGTGTTACACAAAGTCAACTGATAAAACGTATAAATAATTCCTGATAAAATTAAATTCAACGAGTGCATTTTAATTTTACTGTAAAACTTGGCGGTGAATTTTATGAGCTCAATTAATAATTAAAAAAAAAAAAAAAAAGAATTATATATAAAATATTTAAAAAAGTAACTTAAAATGAAGTTACTTTATTCTATTTCTCTATTATTAATTGGACTTTCAACATTTATCGATGCATATCGTATCCTCGGAATATTTCCACGTAATTCACGTGGTGATTTTATAGCATTTGAACAATTAATGAAACATTTGGCTGATCGTGGCCACGAAGTAAATGTTATAAGTTTTTTTCCATTGGAAAGAGTTCATACAAATTATTACGACATTGTACAATTACCAGATGGAATACCATCATTAGTTAACAATGTTACTTATGAAAATATCGGTAATAAAATGAGATATTTTTTGAATTTAATTGATACAGAACATGGCAATGATGTTTGTAATATTTTGAGCCATTCAAGTGTACAAAATATTATTCATAATCCACCAAAAGATAGACCATATGATGTTGTTATTACAGAAGTGAGTATATAATAATATTTAAATTATATTTCAATATTAATATTAAAAAATAATTTTTATTAATAATTAATTTTTTTTTATTCAGGTATTTATTGCTCATTGCTTTGCTGTTTTTGGTGATGTGTTAAAAGTTCCAGTTGTTGGCGTTAGCACATACGGTCGTTTGCCATGGGTTTACGATATCGTAAATAATCCTGAGGGATTTGATTTTATTCCAGAAAAATCAATTGAAGCCAATCACATAAGTTTTGTAGATCGTTGGACGAATGTTTTGTCACGAGCTTATACTAAATGGAGCTTTTACAGTCGTACACAATCACAAGATGCAATAATAAAAAAATCTGTTGGTAAAAATGCACGAGGAATTCGAGAATTAGAAGCAAATATTGCATTAATGCTTACAAATGCTCATATCATGACACATGGTCCACGAGCAATGATTCCTGGTCTTGTTGAAGTTGGTGGAATGCATATAGTTGATAAATATATTCCACCATTAAATGAGGTAATTAAAATTCTTTTTCTTTTAATTGTATTATTTAATATATAATGAAGATGAATTACACTGGTCAACAATGGTTTTGTTGCATTTGATGTAAGACTAGTTTCGAAAATTTATATGGCAACAGTTCATGAAACTATGGTTTTGGAAGATTAGGTTGGATAATTTAAAAATCTTTATTTTAATATTTTACTAAAAAATCAGTAAAATTGGGAAAGAAATAGTAATAGTTTATTTTTGAATATCAAAATTACATTGAAAATTATTACTAATTGTTTCGTTCTAGTGTTTAATTAATGTACATAAAAGTTTTGAAAGAGAAAATATTATACAACTTATGTTAAACTTCAGAAAAAGGCCTTTTATAAGCTCTTCTTTTGTAATTTTTTTGTGGACACAGTCATCATGATACATTTTCTGAAAATCTGGGGAGTTATAGTGAGAAACAGGGAGAGCACTTCCACTACGATCTGAAAGTGATGGAAGAAAGGTATCAGGGTAGATGGGACTGTCACATGATGGCTGATTACTGTTGGTCTTTGAAAAGAGATTGTCCACCAAAAAAATATAAAAATGGAGCTCATAAAAGGTCTTTTTCTGAAGTTTAACATAAATTTTATAATCTTTTCTCTTTCTCATCTTTTATGTACATTAATTAAACACTAAAATAAAACAATTAGTAATAGTTCCCAATAAAATTTCGATATTTAAGAATATACTTGTTATTTTTTTCTCATTTTTACTGATTTTTTAGTGAAATATGAAAATGAAGATTTAAAAAAAATCAGAGCCAATCTTACAAAACCATTCATAGTTTCGTGAATTGTGGCCATAGAAGTATTCGAAACCATTCTTACATCAAGGATAGCCAAATCATTGTTGACCACTGTAATAATTCGTGTTCTGAAGACCCGACTTAAAATGTAAATTTTCAAAAATATAAAATCCGCCAAAATCATAAACACCAGAGCTAATTCAATACTTTCATGAATATATTCGAAAACTGTGAACTTGAAAAAATAGAAATCCACCGAGATAAACAAAAAAAAAATTGGTTTTTTATTGAGCTGTGTTATTGATTGTTGATAATTATAAAATATTATCAATTACAGAATATTCAAAAGTGGCTAGATGAAAGCAATGATGGTGTGATTTACTTCAATCTTGGCACAGATTTTATCGTCGACAGTTTTCCTGCTGAGACAATTGATGCATTTTATAAATCATTCAGAAAGCTTGCACCAATGCGTGTTCTCATGAGAGTTGAAAAGTTGGCAAAGTTGCCTCAAGGGCTTCCAGAAAACGTGCTGACTACACCATGGATCCAACAACTTCGAGTACTTGGTAAGTAGATTTTTTCCAATGAAGAAAAATATTCAAGCAAAAAAAATTACTATCGATTATTCTTTCATGGCTTTTTTTTTTCTTTTTATATTTATTTATTAATTTTCTTTTTCAGCACATCCAAATGTAAAAGCTTTCATCACTCATGGTGGTATCATGGGATTACAGGAAGCTATTTATGCTGCTGTACCAATAATAGGAATTCCACTTTGGGGCGATCAATTCGACAACGTTGACGGTTTCGTTAAGAAAAATATTGGAGTTAAATTAGACTTTGATAGTATCACTGAAAAAACATTGGACGAGGCGTTCAATCATATTCTGAATAATTCTACCGTCAGGTAATAGTTTCAGACCACATTAAATAATTGATATAAAAAAAAAAAAAAAAGAAAGAAGAATTATATTTAATTAATGATTTATATTTTTTTTCTACAGAGAATCGGCGAGTGCATTTTCTCTCGCATTTTTTGATCGACCAGTTAAACCAATTGACATGGCTTGTTACTCGATTGAATATGTTATCAGACATGGTAGCGGTGTGTTGAAAGTACCACCAGCACAACTCGCTTGGTGGCAATATTTTAATCTTGATGTGTATGTAATTCTTATTGTCGTTTCATTGATAATGACAATTTCAATATTCAAGATTTTGCGTGCGATTACAGTGAAGATAATATCAAGATTTCGTCGTAAGCCAAAATTCCACAAACTTTTATAGACAATTTTAATATATATTTAAGTATATTTATGAATAATTAAATAATTAGAATCATTCTTTAATTTTATTCTAATTTTAATTTTAATTATTTAGACAAACAGAGGATTATTATTTTTATTTTAATATCGCAGAAATTATTGGAATTGTTGGTGGAAACAAAATTTGTAATAATAAATGTATGTATGTATTTGATTGATTAATTTTAATTGTGTGGTGAATTTGGTGAAGAAATATAAAAGATGGTAAAACTGTGTTTTTATTATAATTTCAATTTCTTTTTCTCACATTCGTACATGAGTTTTAATGATTTAAATACATTTGAAACATGAATTATTTTCAAGACGTTTTTCATTTTTTGCAGTTCGATAAAATTTAATCAAGATCGTTTCAACATAAAAAATTATATATTAGAGAAATAATGAATAAATAAAAAGAATAGAATGAACCAATATTTGAGATAATTTATTTTAAAGAAAATAAATTCTACTGTTATCAAATTTGGAAATATTAAAAATAGTCTTAAAAAATCAGCAGACAGCTTTTATTTTAATGATTTTGCATATTTAATTTACTCCACATTGAATAAAAAATGTGTAAACATTATATTCATATTTATTTTTTTACTTTATTTAAATTATTTATTAGGGTGCTTCGTTTGAGAGGACTATTTTTTTTGCAGCATTGACGAAATATTACTGTAAAAATTCGAAAAAAATTCCCACCAAAGATGATCTTTTAGTTTCAGTATGAAGTACTTGCTAAATCAACTTGAAATTTTCTCATTTAATTAACACGTAAATCTCAATTTTTTTTTTCATTTATGCATAGCTTCGCGGCATTTCATGCTATTTGATTGGCTCTCAGCAGAAATTGTACAGACATATATAATCTTTAAAAGTGTCTATCACTAAATTGTGCTCTGTGAATTGCCCTACCGGTAAAAAATGTTGAAGCCGATTTTTGCTCGAATTTCATGGTTTTTTCGATTTTTCTCGAAAACTATCAATTGTACACCAAAAGTATATAGGACCTTTTTTGGAGGAAATTAAATTTTCTATAAAAGTGTTCTTCTAACAAAAAACCGCAGAATTGATAGTTTTCGAAAAAAATCCAATTAAAATAATATCATGTAATTCATAGAGGACCAATTCAAGGTATAAATAGTTCAAATTTCCATATGTTAAATTGGATTTTTTTCAAAAACTATTAATTCTACAGTTTTTGTCAAAATAACTATTTTATAGAAAATTTAATTTCCTACAAAAAAGGTCCCATGTACTTTTTCTGTAACTTTGATATTTTCCTAGAAAAATAGAAAAAACCATAAAGTTCGAGCAAAAATCGGTTTTAATATTTTTTACCGGTAGGACAATTCACACGGCGCATAATTTAGTGATATACACTCTTAAAGATTATATATTTCTGTACAATTTCAGCTGAAATCCAATTGAATAGCATAAAATACCGCGAAGCTATGCATAAATAGGAAGAAAAACGTGTTAATTAAATGAGAAATTTTCAAATTGATTTAGGAAGTACTTAATATTAAAATGAAGAGCTCATCTTTGGTGGGAATTTTTTTTTTGAATGTTTAGAGTAATATTTCGTCAATACCATGAAGAAAAATAATCCCCTCAAAGGAAGCACCCTATTGTTTATACTTCAAGACAATTTAATGAGTTTTTTTTATGAAAGTGACTCATCCAGAATTATTATTGTCGAATCTTCCAAAAAATATCTGGACTTTTGATTGGATATTATGGTTAAAATTGCTGAGTAAGTAACACACTTCCTTCGACATTAACCTATATTTTGATGGTAATAAAAAGAGGTAAAAGAAGTTGTGGGAATTATTAATGATTGTTGGACAGAGCAGAAAAATATCCAGATATTCATCACTCATGATCGATTGATGGACACTCAAGAAGCGATTTCTTGTGCAATTCCAATGCTTGGCATACCATTATTCACTGATCAATTTATCAATATTAATCCATGTGCAAAGAAAAAAAATTCCCATGCGTTTAAATCATCACAATTTAATTGAAGAAAAATTAAATTTGACACTGAATAATATTTTACTTTGATAAAATTGTTGGATAGGGTAAATACCCCAATAGATGGACGGTTAAGAAAACTCTCGTGTTCTTCTAGCAAAAGATTATAGTAATATACAGAGAAGTTGTGATAGAGTGAATTATACTTATGTAAAAATATATAATTAACTAGAAAAAAAAAAGCAAAACTTCATAAAACTTTGTAATAATTAACAAAAAACAAAAATTTAAGAAAAAGACCAAAACCCCAGTAGATGGACTAGCTGTCACACGTTTACTAGTGGTAGCGCTCTCGAAGCAAAATTGCGAGATGTCAAATTAAAATTTTTTTTTTTAATCATTACTTTGAATAAAAAGTTGAAAAAAAATATTTTTCGCACTCAAAACTATATGTAGTTGTAAAAAAAAAAAATTACCGAACATTTTTGTTCTTAAAATTAATGTAATTGCTTTTGTAAATAATATTTGTCCATCTATTGGGGGGTGTCCATCTATTGGGGTATTTACCCTACATCATTAGGCATGGAGATGTAAATAAACACTGGATTTTTCATGGTGGTTAATAATTGCTTTTTTAGATGTTCATTCAAGTCTTTTTATTATCACTGTTATTACTTTATTTATTTTAAATAAATATTGTCTCTATGTCAAACAAGATCAAAATTATTATTTACGTTGCATGAATAAAGAAAAAAATAATAAATATAAATATAATATTGTGACTTGCAGAATTTTTATCAATTATGTTTTATCAGATGATTAAAATCCTGCTACAAATATGGGAAAAAAAATTAGTGAATCTTGATTTTTTGGAAATTTAACGTTAATTTATAAATTAAAATTGGATTTAATATGAAATTTATAATACAAAAATGGCACTGAAAGTGTAAAATAAATAGATATCATATCAAGAATAATAAACTAAAAAAAAAATCCTAATAAACAACGATGCATCAGAATATAAACAGGAATTGGAGAACTCCATCATAGATAAAATAATTGAAAAATCTAAAATAAAATTTCTAAACTTTAGTTTCAATCTAATTTAGTCATAGAGAATAATTTATAACGAATTTAAATCACCAACGGAATTTCAACACACACAGATATTTCATTAACTTTTTGTTTGCATTTTCTCTTCATGAACAAAATTCAATAGAAATATTTATTATAAAAATAAAATTGAACTTGCATTTGTAGAGTATTACATGAATTAATACAATAAGTAATTGCTGTAAAGAATTATAAAATAATCTAATTTTATAGTTTAGTCATCTTATATATAAACTACACAAAATACACTTTAATGCTTTATCATAAAAAATATGACAAGTCATCGACAGTCCTTGACATTATCAGTAATGAATGACTTGTGGTTTTTATTCAGTTAATCATAAAAAAACACTTGATAAAATATTAAATAGAAATAATCTACGAAGATAAAATAAAATATGATACTGCTCTGATATGATATTAAAGTTGAATTAAAAAAAAATCTCCTAAGAATTTATAATTTTATATATTTATTAATATTAGATGAAATTTATTTTACTTATTTGAAATCAATATTTGAAAAAAATCAATTGTTAAATTTCAGATTGTATTTAATTTTATTAATCATCAGAATTATTCCCGAATTTTTCATACTTTTATTACTTGAATTTTTAATTAATATGATATCCTAATTTAATGTTAATTATTATAAATATTAGGATGTGCCATTTTTAGGCAACTTTTTTTTTCATAAAAAAACAGGCTGAAAATTTACTGGGCGGTGAAAATAGAAGCCTGTTTGAAGCGGAGCTCTTAATTTCAATATTTAGAGCTGCCTGTTTGTAATTTTTCATTTAAATAACATTGGAAAAGAAATTTTTTTTTATTTTTAATTTTGTAAATCGGTATTTACGCATGATAGAGATAAGTTCAAAGCATATTCTTATAGGCAATCGAACGCTCTACAAAAAAGGTCTCTTATATTTTTTTCATAGAGACAGCCATTCTAAAGATATTCAAACCCAAAGTTCCAAATGTACGAAATTTTGACTTTTTTGTTATTAAATCATAACTAATCACTTTATTATTGTTTTAAAAATTATTTTCGATCGGGAAACTAGTTTTAGTGTGCTAATATTTTCGTAAAGCTAAAAAAAAAATACTTGTCACATTTTTTTTTCTTTATTTTATTTACTGTAAAAAAAATTATTTATAACTTATGTTGAATGAATTTTATTATTATTTCTAAGCAATAGAAATTATGCTGTCTCAACAAAATTAAGCAATGTAATTACAATTATTGAAGTGATTTTTTATTACAATAATAAAGTGATTAAAATCGATTTTATAACAAAAAAGTCAAAATTTTATACATTTGAAACTTTGAGTTTGAATATCTTTAGAATGGCTGTCTCTATGAAAAAAGTGTAAGAGACCTTTTTTGTAGAGCGTTTGATTCTCTACAATAACATGCTATGAATTCATCTCTATGATGCACAAATGCCGAGCTACAAAAATCCAAAGAAAAAAAAAAAATTTTCCCATGTTATTTAAACCAAAAAACAAAAATTACGATGAGAAAAATGGCACCTTGATAAATATTTATTTTATTCTTCTCCGTTTCTTGGATATAAAATAGAAGATATATATGAATTAATTTGTTAAACTGTAGTTATTGAATATTCATACAATATTATTTTAATGATAAATTTATCCAACTCGAAATTTAATTTTATTCTTGAAAATTATTATATTTCAATAAATATTCAACAAAATCTACAATAATGTCACGAATATAATAAATGCAGTAAAAAACAGATATAAATGTAAAATAAAAATATACATATTCAATTTTTTTTTTTTCGCTCTACTTAACTATTATGAATAAATATATAAGAATACACTGATAAATTTAAAATACATATTTACACTTGGCAAGTCAATCATTTGGCGATTATCAATGAATCTAAATATGAAGCAATAGATAAAAAAAAAATATAATGCATAATTATTATCATACAATCAGTAAAATATTAAAACTTCAATGCATAATAAATTCTAAAAATGAAACAAGTATTGTTCATTAAGATTCAGAATAAATTTTCCATTTACTTTCGAAATATAATAAATATCCAACGTGTTCTAATAATCGTTAAATCATTGTACAAAACTAAACTAACTTCATATTTAACAAATTTAAAAAATTTCCAACCCAGCAATAAACAATAAACAGTTATATGTAATTTTAGTTGGACTATTAAAAGCAATAGCAAGATAAAAAATACAATAAGATGTTTCATATTCGACTGTTATCAATTTTTACAATAGAAATTTTACTAATTAATTTAACGAATTGTGATGGATATCGAATTTTAGGAATTTTTCCGCTTCATATGCACAGTCACATGTTGATGTTCGGACAATTGATGAAAGGATTGGCTAAGCGAGGACATCAAGTTGATGTTATTAGTACACTTCCACAGAAAAAACCATATCCGAATTATACTGATATCGTCATACCTTCAACACTACCAATACTCGTTAACAATTTTAGCTACAGTTTCTTTCAAGAAATGAAAAAAGACAGTTGGGTTTATATTTTTTCAACGAAAGGAAATGATGCCTGTGAAAAGGCATTAGAGTATCCTGAATTCCAACGTATTATTAAAAATCCTCCTAAAGATCAGCCCTACGATTTGGTTATAACTGAGGTGAAATATAAATAAGTGATTATTTGTTTAAATTGTGGATCACGATGAATTAATAGCATGTATTAATTTTTTTATCAGCTGACAGCTGTTAATTGTTTCCTAGCTTTTGGTCATCATTTAAAGGTTCCTGTAATAGGACTGAGTTCATCACCTTTGTCATCATACGGTAATGTTATCGTAGCAAATCCTGAAAACTTGGCATTTATTCCTGAAAATTTATTGGAATATACTGGTGATATGACTTTCTGGATGAGGCTTTACAATGTTGTTTATAGTTTTTACGTTAGAGAGGTATTTAAGTATTATACTTCATCGCAGAATCAAGTGATTAAAAAACATTTTGGACCTGACGCACCAGATATTCGAAAATTGGAACGAGATATTGCACTTGTTATTGTTAATTCACACTTTACAACAAATGAAGCAAAACCAACTACTCCGGCAATTATTGAAGTTGGTGGAATTCATATTTATGATGACGGTTCTGAAATCCCTGTGGTGAGCAAATGTTTTTGATATTTCAATAATTATATTTTTTATCTTAGAAAGTTATGGTCTTTTAATTTCATGGAATTATTATATTCAAATTAGGCGGATAAAAAATGGTTGGACGAAAGTGAACATGGATTTATTTATTTTACCCTGGGTTCAATGTTTACTATTGAATCATTTTTTGAATCCATGCTTGTAGATTTGTATGAATCATTTCGGAAAATTGCTCCGGTGAGGATTTTCATGAAGGTGTCTAATATTGAATTACTTCCGCCAGGACTTCCGGAAAATGTTCGGATATTTAGTTGGATGCCTCAGTTGAAAGTGTTGAGTGAGTATCAACTAGAACAAAGTGCATTGTTCAAATTTGCCTTTAAGGGGTTTTAGAGGTAGTCAGAGACATGAAAAAATGAGAATTTTCAATAATTTTTTTTTGCCAGTAAATCATTTTATTTTATAAAAGTAATAATATGGTACCATTACATAATATTTCGACTTGACTTCACGAAAATTTGAAAAAAAAAAAATTATTATTTCAAAAGTTATGGCTGTTCTGTTCCAACAGAAGTTCCTTGCGGTGACCATCATAAATCCTTGGAGATTCATCTAAAATCAATCGAACAAAAAAAATTAGTTTTATTAATAGATAATCTAGTGCCTGACCGAAGCTTTTTTTTTTTTTTAATTTTGAATTTTTATAAACAATTATTAACTGTTGGTTTTTTCCCGAAAATCTAGAGAAAAATTTCCTGAAGCCGCCATTTTTTTAATTAAAAAAAAAACTTCGGTTAGGCACTAGATTATCTATTAATAAAACTGAAGTCAAGTCGAAATATTATGTAATGGTACCATATTATTACTTTTATAAAACAAAATGATTTACTAGCAAAAAAAAACTATTGAAAATTCTCATTTTTTCATGTCTCTGACTACCTCTAACCCCTTAAGGGTTTTTCATAAATGCTTCATTGAGAGCTATTTGTTTGAATATACATAAAATATTGAGACATGTTTCATATAAAAATTATTAAGCATCAATAAAAAATGATAATATGAACAAAATAAAATTGTGATAATTATATTTTCATTATTGGACAGAGCACAAAAATATTCGAGCATTCATTACTCATGGTGGGTTAATGAGCGGTATGGAAGCAATTTCTTGTGCAGTACCAATGATTGGTATACCATTATTTGCTGATCAATCTTCAAACATTAGATCTTTTGTAAAGCAAAAAATTGCTATCAACTTGAATTACCATGATTTAACTGAAGCAAAATTAAACGAGGCATTGAATGAGATTTTGTATAATCCTATTTATAGGTAAATGTTCTACATACAGAAATCAAATATAATATTCTTGTGTTTGCTTGTTCTATATTTGTTTCATTTCTGATTTATCGTGATGTTTCATGATTTAGTGAAATGGTGAAAAAAGTCTCGAAGAGATTTTTAGATCGTCCAATTAGTCCAATGGATGAAGCTTGTTATTGGGTTGAGTACATTATCAGACATGGTAATAAAGCACTTAGATCACCAGCACTAGACTTTTCATGGTGGCAAATTGCACTTTTGGATGTTTACTTGACATTATTCATCGCTGCAATTATAGTGTTATTTATCTTCATTTATTTCATTCAACTATTAGTCAATATTATTCATAAAAAATTACCTAATTTTGTGTGTACAAAAAAGAAACTAGAATAATGCATTCTAATTATTTTTTTTAAATTGTTATAAATTATTAGTTTTTTTTTCAAGTAAATGTTTTATATAAATAGTTATAAATTAGATTAATTTTTATGGCCATCAGATCATTCGATTGAATATTATTAATGTGTTTTTATAATAAATTAATGTATAATTTGCGAATATTATTCAAACGTTTCACTAAATATTCAATTTTATTCGTTTTGAACAATGGCTACTACAAATATTCATGGATATTATTATATTTGCACAGAATATTTGAATCTTATCATGAATATAAATAGTCATTTGTTTAACATAAATAAATACGATTAAATTATAATCCTAGAAAAATTTATATAATTTATAAAATAAATAAATGAATTAATAAAATAATATTTTGAAGTGAAAACTTCTTTAGCATCGTTGTGATTTGAAAGTCGATGAAACGAAAAAACGACAGTAAAAAGAGACAGACACATAAGTTCATAAGATTTAACGTGGGAGAAAGTGAGATAGGAAGCATTATACACTGTTTCTTATAATCGTGGGGTTCTCTTTGTGCTATGCTTCGTACCCTCTCCACTCGAATTTACCAAGACATAGTGGCAGTTTGCTTGGGCCTCTGCGTTGTACGAATAAAATGTAAAATAATCATTAAACTTTGTATGACTACGATCATTATTAAAATCTACAATTATCCTCTTCCCGCAATTTTACATTCGTCTCATTATTTTGAAGCCCAAATTTTTGAAGGTTTCACTTCTACCACGTGTGTTTTATCACACGGGATCATTTGTTTTTTTTTTTTTTAAATTCGTATTATTAATAAATTCTTTTGTTTTTTCTTAAATTTTATTCTTTTTTTTTAATACCATTCAACATATTGCAGAAAGCTTCATGACTTAATTTTGAAAAATTAATTATATTTAGTAATTTTAAATATGTCGGAATTCTTATGAATAAATAAATGTCGATAATATTCATTATTTCTATTGGCGATAACTATTTCACCTGAACTAAAATATGTTAAAAAGAATAGTCACTTATTGCATGCCTGAACAGTAAGTAAAAATTTTTTAGCACAGCTTCGTGAACAAAGAAAAAAAATCACAAGAATTAGTGTCAGTAAATATTAAACATTTAATTTATATTTGTTCAGAACAACAAATTTTTGCATTGTTCTTTTACACTTTGATCTTTATATTTAATGAAATTAATTATTGTGACTGAAAGTTCCAATTAATTTAGATTGACAAAAAGATCAAAGTAAAATGTTATATAAACGATGTTTCATAATTTTACTACTAATTGTATTTATAAATAATCTTCCAAAATGGAGTGCATTTCGAATTTTGGGTATTTTTCCATTGAATGGACGTAGTCACATGATGATGTTTGAACAATTGATGAAAGGATTAGCAAAACGTGGACATCAAGTTGATGTTGTCAGTACATTTCCTCTAAAAAAACCACATCCAAATTATACTGATATTGTTATACCAGATGCAGCACAATCTTTGATTAACAACATTAGTTACAACCACATTCAGATTTTCCTTCGTAGTAATGTTGTTCATTTCATGACAACGCAGCTGGGGAATAACTTTTGTGAAAAAGGATTGGCGTTTTCTGAAATTCAAAAGCTTATAAAAAATCCTCCTACAAATCCACCTTACGATTTAGTCATCACAGAAGTAATTAATTAGGAATTAATCTTGAATATTATAACTCAGTTAATATGATTTTGATTACATTGAATTGTTTTCTGATTTCAGATTTTTACTGCTCATTGCTTTATGGCTTTTGGACCTCATCTAAAGGTACCTGTAATCGGAATAAGTTCATCAGTTTTATATCCATGGAGCAATGATTTTATAGCAAATCCTGAAAACTTGGCATTTTCGTCCAATAATCTTCTTAGCTATATGAAAAATATGAATTTCTGGGATAGATTTTATAATGTTATTCACAATATTTACAACAAGATGCTTTTTAATTACTACACGTCGTCACAAAGTGATTTAATTAAAAAACATTTTGGTCCTAATGCACTAACTGTTCGTGAGTTGGAACGAGATTTGGCACTTATTTTAGCAAATTCGCATTTTTCTTTGAATGGTGCTAAACCAACTACACCTGCACTTGTTGAAGTTGCTGGACTGCATATTCAGGATGATGATTCGGAAATTCCTGCGGTAAATAATTTATATTTTTTATTTATTCATTAATTGTTTTTTTTTTCATGAAAACTTTACATAAGAAATAATTTGGTGTTAAGAGGGAGGGGCCACTGTGAAGGCCAAAAAATGAATGATTTTCGGGAATTTTTTTGACCGAAAAAAATAAAAGGATATCAGGATTAAAAAAAAATTTCCCCCTCCATGATCGCATCGATTTCTCAAAAACGGGTGATTCAAAAAAAAATCCAGATTCAGTATAATCTACGTGAATTTAGTTATTGTTGTACGTAACTGATATTTTTTATATTAATTTTTCTCAAAATGGCAACCAATTGAAAATTTTTTCATTTTTTCGACCATTTTTTTTTGTTTCCAATCAGTCGCCATTTTGAGAAAAAATTGATATAAAAAAAATCGACTACGTACAATGATAACTACATTCATATAGATTGTAATAAACTTGGATTTTTTTTTTTTTTAGATAACACGTTTTTGAGAAATCGATGCGAACATGGGGGGGGGGGGGAAATTTTTTTTAAGCTCATATCTTCAAGACTATTCAATATTTTTTAATAATAATTTATGTAAATATCGTTGGATCAACACGTAATAAAATTTAAAAAAAAAAAACGATTTTTATATTCTTTTGTTTTCTCGGTCAAAAAAATTCCCAAAAATCACTCATTTTTTCGTCCGTCATAGTGGTCTTCCTCCTTAAAGTCTTTAATTCTCGAGTGAAAATTGTATCCAAAGTTATAAAGGCTAGTTCATGGCAAACAAATGTGTCGAAAAAAAATACAAGCGATCGTAAATTTTGAAGCGCGTTTTCTCGAATTTTCATTTTTATATACGATTTTTCTAAACTGGCGGGGGTGGCTGCAAGAAAACTAGACGACCAATCAAAACAAACCAGAGCTTGTTAGCTTTAGTTTTGTATTCTCTTCGATTTGAACTAAAAAAATTCATGAAACAAAAATTTTAAAGACCTTTTTCAGCAAGTTGAAATGAATTTTTTTTTTTTCAAACCTAAGAAACATTCTAAATTTTACAATTTTTCGAATTTTTCTTAGTTCATATAGAAGACAAAAATATATGAAAATTAAAATGTTTTTTGGTTTTTCTATTTCACATGAAAATTACAAACATCATCTTTCCCGCCGATTGGTGACTGCCATTGTAAGGTGTAGCACAAATGTGCATATAAATCTGCTGCATTTGAATATTTTTCGCTCGAAAAAATTTTCTTTTTAATGTTGAAATATGCAATAAAATAATCTCAAAAGTGTACTACACTTACTTATTTTTTTCTGTCCGAAAAAAATCCTCCAAAAAACATTTTAATCAGGCCTTCTAAATCAGGACATTGCCTTAACTGGACTTTTATACAAAATTATTTACCATGTACTTTGGTTCATTATCATGTTCACAATATAAAATTATAATTTAACAGAATCATAAAAAATGGTTGGATGAAAGTAAAGACGGATTTATTTATTTTACCTTTGGCTCGATGGTTACAATTGAATCATTCCCAGTACAAACACTCGAAAATTTGTATAATTCATTTCGAAAAATTGCTCCTATCAGAATCTTCATGAAAGTACCACAACCAAAACTTCTACCACCAGGTCTTCCAAAAAATGTTCGAACTTTTATATGGATATCGCAATTAAAAGTACTGAGTAAGTATTACAATTACAATCATTGAAAAAAAATAAAAAGACTGAGACTTTAAAAATTATTAATTGATTGGTATAAAAACAGAGCACAAAAATATTCGAGCATTTATTACACATGGTGGATTGATGAGCACTCAAGAAGCAATTTTTTGTGCTGTACCAATAATCGGTGTGCCATTATACGCTGATCAATTTTTAAATATTGATTTATATGTAACACATAAAATTGCTTTACGTTTGGACTATGATGATTTGACTGAAGACAAATTAGATGCAGCATTAATTGAAATATTAGAGAATCCTATTTACAGGTGAATTTTATTTCTGTATTTATTTGTGATTAAGGGGACCTTCTGGTTTAGCGGACGAAAATTTGATAAATTTTCAACATTTTTTTTTTGTTATGAAAAAAATCAACAATGCTATTCAAACTTTGTTAATATATTTTATCATTTATAATCTTCACAAAAATTAAAAAAAAAAATTAAAAACAAAATTATTATTGTAACAAAAATGGCCCCAAAGTTGTCCCTGTGAAAAAAACCGACCTTGCTGACGGGAATAGATTTGGCTTTTCTACTCATCTAAAATCAAAAATAAAAATTGATCCTTAATTGTTATGAATGTATCTATGGCAGGAACTAGAATGAAAAAAAAAAAAAAAAAATTGACAAAATGACACGTTGTCAAAATGAAAAGTCTGAAAACAGCCTCATTTTTGGAACGTTTTGTTTATAAAAAAATTAGAAATATTTGACTGAAAATTTTTATTCTAGTTCCGACCATAGCTGTTAGTGTGCTTAATAACGTGTTTAAATTTGAGACAAATCGGTCGAGTAGTTTTTTTCAAATCATTCCCGTGAGACAGAAAAAAGTAGTTTCGAGATAAACGCGTTTAAAGTTAATAATAGCCCCTTCTACCTATTTCGGCGCGGGCCTTTAATGGGCTATAATACTTGAAATACTGTGAATATCAATACCAATTTTTCACAGTATAATCTTAAGACACTATACTTTCGGAATATAGAAGAAAAAAAAATCAATTTTTCGAAAATTCTAGACCAGAAGGTCCCCTTAAATAATTCGACTTGTATTTTACTGTGGAAATTAATAGAAAAATTAATTTTTTCTATGGTCTAGAAAATCAGTGAAAGAATTATCAAATAAATTCCATGATCGACCTCTCAATTCCATGGATGAAGCCTGCTATTGGGTTGAATACATCATCAAATATGGTGGCAAGGCACTCAAATCACCCGCACTAGATTTATCATGGTGGAAAATTGCACTTTTAGATGTTTATTTAACTTTATTTATTATTAGTAATGTAATATTATTTGTTTTTATTATATCAATTGTGTTGTTAACTAATAGTGTCCGCAGAAACTTTTCCTATGTTGTAAATTCCAAAAAAAAAAATTGATAAATGACAAATGTATTAAATAAATTCCGCAATTCATATAAATAAACATATTATGCATGTAATCAAATGATTATGAATATTATTAGAGACATAAACTCTTGTGTATTGAGTGAATAATTCAAGAACAAATACAAGAAAATAATGAAATCAATTTCAAAAAAATTTTTCATGAAATTCAAAAAAGTTTTTCAAAAAAAGTTTTTAAAAACAGTCACTATCTCCCAAATAGATTCGTCAAGCTGATAATTATTACAATATTAATATTTATAATAACTATTTATATACAGCAGTAAACCAATGTTTATTTATTGTTATTTTTATCTTTGAATATCAATTAAGCTATAGGTGATATGGTACAACTTAAATAACCATGATAGGATTTCTAAAATGTAACAATGTGATGTTAACTCAGTGCTGAATATTACGCGGAACTAAATAATTATTATTTATTTTCATTTTTGAAAACCAAAATTCAAAATTTGGTTCGAACATTTTCAAATTATTAATTGTTTCTGTGAATTATTCCTCATAAACTAAAGAGTTTTAAGAAGCTTATTTTATTTTCTGCCTATAAAAAGCAAAAAGTATCTAAAGACTTTTTTTGAAATTAAATATAAAATATATTGAACTTTAATTTGGTTTCTAAAGCACAAAAGTAAAATGTTATATCATAAATTTTTACTATTTTTCACGATAATTATTTCACTAAGTGATCTTCAAGGAAGTTCTGGATACCGAATTTTGGGAATCTTTCCATTGCATACGAAAAGTCATATGATGATGTTTGAGCAATTGATGAAAGGATTACTCAAACGTGGTCATCAGGCTGACGTTATAAATACATTACCACAAAAAAAGCCATATCCGAATTATACTGACATCGAAATACCGAATTTAATTAATAATATGGACCATTCTTTTCTTCATCATTTACGAGACAATCTTTTTGAGTTATGCATACCAATGAGCGGTAATGATCCTTGTAAAGTAGTATTATCTCATAAAAAAATACAAGAAATTATCGAAACTTCACCCACGGATCCACCTTATGATTTGGTTATTGTTGAAGTAAGTCTTTGGTGCACGAACAATACTGTACTTTTTTAATTTCACCAAAAAAAAAAGGACTTGAATCAAGTCTCAGCGACGTTCATCAAAGACGAGATAAACAAATTCAATTTATTTATTTAGAAAGACAAAAAGTGGTTGGATGAGAGTAAGAATGGTTTCATCTACTTTACATTGGGTTCACTGGTCAATATTGAATCTTTTCCTCAAAAAACGATTGAAAGTATTTACAAATCATTTAGAAAAATTGATCCAGTTAGAGTATTGATGAAAGTACCTCAACCGAATTTATTACCACCTGGATTTCCGAAAAATGTTCGGACTTTTAGATGGATTTCACAATTGAAAGTGCTTAGTAAGTGACGAAATTTCATCGGTAAACGAACTTGATAAGATTATCATTAATATGTGGAAACTATGGATTACACAGCTCAAAATATTTTTTGGTTGCTCCGCTTATCTCGATGGATTTCTCTGTTGTCAAGTTCACAGTTTTCAAATATATTCATGAAAGTACTGAACCGGCTCTGGTTTTTTTGATTTTGGTGTATTTTATATTTTTGGAAATTTACATTCTAAGTCGGGTCTTCAGAACACGAATTATTACAGGGGTCAACAATGGTTTGGCTGTCCTTGATGTAAGAATGGTTTCGAATACTTCTATGGCCACAATTCACGAAACTATGGATGGTTTTGGAAGATTGGCTCTGATTTTTTTTAAATCTTCATTTTCATATTTCACTGAAAAATCAGTAAAAATGAAAAAAAAAATAACAAGTATATTCTTAAATATCGAAATTTTATTGGAAACTATTACTAATTGTTTTATTTTAGTATTTAATTAATGTACATAAAAGATGAGAAAGAGAAAAGATTATAAAATTTATGTTAAACTTCAGAAAAAGACCTTTTATGAGCTCCATTTTTATATTTTTTTGGTGGACAATCTCTTTTCAAAGACCAACAGTAATCAGCCATCATGTGACAGTCCCATCTACCCTGATACCTTTCTTCCATCACTTTCAGATTGTAGTGAAAGTGCTCTTCCTGTTTTTCACTATAACTTCCCAGATTTTCAGAAAATGTATCATGATGACTGTGTCCCCAAAAAAATTATAAAAGAAGAGCTTATAAAAAGCCTTTTTTTTTAAGTTAAACATAAGTTTTATAACATTTTCTCTTTCAAAACTTTTATGTACATTAATTAAACACTAGTACAAAACAATTAGTAATAATTTTCAATGTAATTTTGGTATTTAAGAATATACTTGTTATTTCTTTTTCATTTTTACTAATTTTTCAGTTGAATATTAAAATAAAGATTTAAAAAAAAATCCAACCCAATCTTCCAAAACCATTCATAGTTTCATGAATCGTTGCCATAGAAGTATTCGAAACCACTTTTACATCAAGGACAAAAAAACCATTGTTGACCAGTATTATCATTTGTATAATATTATTCAGAACACAAAAATATACGAGCATTCATCACTCATGGTGGATTGATGAGTACCCAAGAAGCAGTTGCTTGTGCTGTACCAATGATTGGAATCCCATTATTTTACGATCAATTCAGGAATATTGATCAATATGTCGAGAGAAATATCGCCATTCGTTTAAATTATGAACACCTAACAGAGTTCAATCTTGACATGGTATTGAAAAATATATTACATAACCGTCTTCACAGGTGAATGTCTTGTAATCATAACTCAACTTCGATTGTTCCTCTAATAGCGACATTGGATCAGTTAATAATTTATTAAATTTTTCTAAAATTTAGCGAAGCAGCCAAAAATATTTTCAAGAAATTTTTGGATCGACCACTCAGTCCAATGGATGAGGCATGCTATTGGGTTGAATACTTTATCAAATATGGCGGTAAAGCATTGAGATCACCTGCAATGGATTTTTCATGGTGGCAACTTGAACTCCTAGACATTTATTTTACTCTAATGATATTTGGCATTTTAGTAATATTCATTCTATTTTATCTAATTAAGTTCTTCATCAAATTTATTAATGGATCATCTGTGAACATTGAAGAATTTAAAAAATTCAATTAGCAAATAGTAAATCTGTATATTAGAGATCATACTTTTTCATTAGGTTGAATAAAAATTATACAAATAATTCAAGTTCTCATTTTTTTATTCACCATGAGTAAGAGTGGTTTCAAAATTATAAATACCATTTGCAATTTCCTTCCTTGGAGACTATGATGTGAAGTCTTACTTAGTTTTCGGCTGAATGATCTATGTTGAATCTGTATCACAGTTTATCTTCGTAGTTTTCTGATCATTTTCAGACTCAGTGACTGAAGCAACAAAATATTCAGATATTTATTTCATAGTAGCTTGATGAACAAACAGGAAGGATTTCTTTCTACATTCTCAATAATCTGAGCCTAATTATTTCAAAATCAACTTACGGAAATTGACCATTATGCTTTACAAAATATTCATTTGAAATACATATTCAATTTGTGACAAGTCAATCATTTGCTGATAGCGTTAAATTACGATGCAGTGCATCATAGTGTCTATTTTCAATGGCAAGTATAATTGATAGACAATATAAAACCTGATGAATTTTTATCATCATATGATGTCAGTTAAATGCGAAAATTCCAACATATTATAATTGATTCAGATGATGAAATAATTGATGTTGATAAGAATTCAGATTAAATTATGAGCATGCATTGAAAATATAAAGTTCCGGCTTATGATAGTATTCGTCAAATGATTGAAGATATCGCGAGCTATTATATTTTTTTTTGACTCAATATAATTCAAACGTTATCGAACGAATAATAAATAGTGAACAGTTATATATGATTTGAATTAGAATTAAACACAGTGATATAACAAAATACAATAAGATGCTTTATGTTGGATTTTTGTCAATTTTCACGACAGTAATTTTAATAATTAATTCAACAAATTGTGATGGATATCGAATTTTAGGCATTTTTACAACGACTTTTCGGAGTCGCATGACGATGTTTGAGCAATTGATGAAAGGATTAGCCAGACGTGGACATCAAGTAGACGTTATTAGTTCATTTTCACAAAAGAAACAATATCCAAATTATACCGATATCGTTATACCATTTATGATGCCAAATTACGTTAATAATATGAGTTATCAACAGTTCCATGATATTCTACAAGACAACGTTCTTCATTCGTATGTATCGATATTCGGTAATGAGATTTGTGAAGCAGGATTTACACAACCACAAATTCAATGGCTCATTAGAAATCCGCCAATGGACCCGCCATATGATGTCGTTATCACGGAAGTAAGTCTTTGATGATTAATCAATATGATAATTTCTTATTCGTTAATGGAATGGATCTAAATATTCTTTATTTTTAGATATTAACTGCCCATTGCTTCATGGGATTTGGCTATCATTTGAAGGTTCCAGTTATCGGAGTTAGCCCATCTTTTCTGCCACCGTGGCTCATTGACATCTTAGCTAATCCTTCGAATCTTGCATTTGTGTCGCTAATAGGACATGACTATAATAAAAATATGAATTTTTGGAATCGGTTAATGAATGTAGTCCACGCAGCCTACAGCAAAATGTATTTCAATTATCAAACTGAGGTACAAACTGATTTGATAAAACAGAATTTTGGATCTGATGCACCGAGTGTTCGCGAATTGGAACAAGACCTGGCACTTGTTTTAGTTAATTCGCATTCATCCATAACTGGGGTGAAGCCAATCACGCCAGCGCACGTAGAGGTTGGCGGACTTCATATACAGGATGATGATTCGGAACTTCCTGCGGTAAAATAATTTCTTTCAGTTTGATAATTATATTTATCAAAGACAGTATAAATGAATTTGATTTATTTATTTAGGATCACAAAAAGTGGTTGGATGAGAGTAGAAGTGGTTTCATCTACTTCACATTTGGTTCAATGGTCACTATTGAATCTTTTCCTAAACAAACACTCGAAAATATGTACAAATCTTTTAAGAAAATAGCTCCAATTAGAGTTTTGATGAAAGTGGCTCGTCCAGATTTATTACCACCTGGACTTCCAAAAAATGTCCGGACCTTTAGTTGGATTTCACAATTAAAAGTACTCAGTGAGTGACACAATTATTATAGATACATTAACTTAAAGAGATATACCAAAAAATGTCAAAATTACACTTGTGAGAAGAACTTAAGGATATTGATCAACATGCGATTTTTTCGGGTGATTTTCAACAGACTGTAACTCGAGAGAAAATGATTGCACAGCAAAATTGAGAGAACGCGAATTGTAGCTTCAAGTGTCTAGTTTTCAGATTTGACATTGAAAAATTTTTACCTTGTAGAGTTCCGGAATAATCTTAGAAAGAAGGAGCAAAAAAAAAAATTTCCGAATTTTCGGGTGTCTTACAAAAGGTCCACGGGCTCAAGAAAAACTTTTTGCAAAATTCCACTATAAAGCTGTTTTAGGAAATTTAATGCCCTTCAATTTGACTATATGAAGCGCCCGCTACGATGATTTGCAGCAGAGTTATCTGCAATCGAAGCAAAAAAGTCCTTTTTGACTTTGGTAATCAATAACTCAGTCAATAATGATCGTACAAGAAAACGAAGGAGGGTTTTCTGAACTGCAAAACATTTTCTATGAGATACCATGAGTGGTTCATTACGAAAATAAATTTTTTGAAGCTATAATTTCGACTGGAAAAAAGATGAAAAATCACATATTTAAGGATATTTGGATAACTTCGTATAACTTTGGATATAAAAGATAAATGCAGGATATTTCAGTTGATTTTCCAACTTTACAGTGTCTCAAATAAATCCTGAGAATTTTAAACCGCTGCGAATTTTTTTTGCAGTGCCCCGAAGCTTTGAATTCATTGTTTTTGTGAAAATCGCCAAAAATCACCATACTAAACAATCTTTCGATTTTTTATAAATTTTTCAGTAGAATTTCATTTTCTTCTGGCAATAATCCTCATATCTTTCATGAGGAGTTACAGTCTGTTGGAAATCACCCAAAAATTTCGCATATTAATCAATATCCTTAAGTTCTTCTCACAAGTATATGAATTGTCGTTTGGAAATTATTATTCAGAGCACAAAAACATTCGAGCATTTATCACTCATGGTGGATTAATGAGCACTCTGGAGGCAATTTCTTACGGCGTACCAATGATTGGAGTTCCATTATTCTACGATCAATCCAAAAATATCGATCGTTACGTAGACATAAACATTGCTGTATTTTTAGATTATCATAAAATGACGGAACCAAATTTAGATACGGCATTAAACGATATTCTACACAATCCTATCTACAGGTGAATGTTTCAATACTACCATCTACCTACATTTGACTTTACAACTGCAAAACATAATCAGATTCTAATTCATCATAACCCTTCATGTTATTTATATTATGTTTCAGCGAAGCGGCCAAGAATATTTCAAAGAAATTCTTAGATCGACCACTCAGCCCAATGGATGCGGCATGCTATTGGGTTGAATATGCTATCAAATACGGCAACAAAGCACTGAGATCACCTGCAATGGACTTGTCATGGTGGCAAATTGAACTCCTAGACGTTTATTTCACTATATTAACTTCTGCTATTGTAGTAATATTTATTTTAATTCACGTAGTTCAGTTTTTTATTAAAACTTTCAATGAAAAATTTGCAGACATTGAAAAATTCAAAAAATACAATTAACACAAAGTAAATATATGACTAGAAAATTTTATTTCTGCACTGATGTTGATATAAATATATTGTATGCATTGCTATATTCTAATGAATGTTCACTAATATTATATACCAATTAATTATAAAAATGATTCATCAATTTTTAACTCTATCATTTCTAAATTCTCCAAATTCATAAGCATACAAAAATTATGTATCTCGAATGTCCATTCATTATTCAAACAATGTAATAAATATGCTCAAAAATAAAATTGGTTCAAACAACATTTATATTAGAATTCTTTGAGACATTCTTCATTAACAAATCATGTCAAATCAAGAAAATATTATAATTTAATTCAACACAATTATTATATCAAATTCTTGCTGAGATTCAAAAAATGTGTCAAAACAAAAAGTATCAAGTGTAACAAAAAATATAATGCAAATTCGATGCAAAATTATTTTTCTATTTTAATAAAAATTTTCGTATCAAAATTCAATACTGAAATTGTCTTAAAAAATACTCGACAAAAATTTTGAGTGGACTTTTACACAAAGTTTTTAACTGCGTATAAAAAACAAACATAACACAACTTGTCATGAAATTCAAATGGTATTTTAAAGATATTCCAAAGGTCTGAATAATTTTTTACAATAGTCATCATGATTAGTTAATTCCAACCAGTTAATATTTATGATAACTAATTTTCATGCATAATTCAAATCTATGCATTTGTGTCATAATTCTTATCATCGAATCCTAACTAAGCCAAAGATGATAACAGGCGAGTTAAATAGACATGAGTCGTGTAAAAATTGTCATCCAATAATTTTTTCTCGATATTATTATCTAAGATGAACTAAATAAGTGTCATTAATTAATTGATTAATATTTAATAACAATTAAAAATTGGATTATTCTTATTGTGAAGAACAGAACTTGATAATTGTGTACCTGTATAGCAGAAGTTTTGATAACATTCATAAATAATTTTTCATGTACAGAATTTTTTCCAGAGTTTATTTAATTGAATTATTATAAAGAATCAAATAATGAATGAAAATTTTATCAATATATATTATAATTTATTATTTTTGCATTCAAATTTGTTGTGACAGTGCGAATGTAAAATGTTACAGTTGCGATTTTTATCAATCTTCACTATGACAATTTTAGTAGGAAGTTTTTCAGAATGTTTTGGATATCGAATTTTGGGAATATTTCCGTTACATATGAGGAGTCATATGATGATGTTTGAACAGTTGATGAAAGGATTGGCTAGACGTGGTCATCAAGTGGATGTTATTAGTTAATTTCCGCAAATAAAACCATATCCAAATTATACAGACATTGTTATACTATCGTTGATGCCTAATTTCATTAATAATATGAGTTATGACCAGTTTCATGATGTTCTACAAGACAACTTTCTTCATGTGACTGTATTGATGTTGGGTAATGATGTTTGTGATGAAGGGTTATCACAACCAGTTGTTCAAAGACTCATTAAAAGTCCACCAATGGATCCACCGTATGATGTCGTTATCATTGAAGTAAGTCTATGATAAGCAAACAATATTGTAACTTCTCATTTCTGAATAGTGTGTAAACAAATATTTTTTATTCTTAGATTTTAACTGCTCATTGCTTCATGGGATTTGGTTATCATTTGAAGGTTCCAGTAATTGGGTTGAGCCCATCTTTTTTGCCGCCATGGGTCGTTGATATCTTAGCTAATCCTCCAAATCTTGCATTTGTATCGAATATAGGACCTAACTATAATAAAAATATGAATTTTTGGAATCGGTTAAAGAATGTTGTGCATACAGCCTATAACAAAGTGTATTTCAATTATCAAACCAGGGTACAAACTGATTTGATAAAACAGAATTTTGGATCTGATGCACCGAATGTTCGGGAATTAGAACAAGACCTGGCACTTGTTTTAATTAATTCGCATTCATCCATTACTGGTGTGAAGCCAATTACTCCAGCACATGTAGAAGTTGGCGGACTTCATATACAACATGATGATACGGAACTTCCTGTGGTAAAGTAATTTCTTTTTTGTTTGATAATGATATTTATCAAAGACAGTATGAATGAATGTGATTTATTTATTTAGGATTACAAAAAGTGGTTGGATGAGAGTAGAAGTGGTTTCATCTACTTCACATTTGGTTCAATGGTCAATATTGAATCTTTTCCTAAACAAACACTCGAAAATATGTATAAATCTTTTAGGAAAATAGCTCCAATTAGAGTATTGATGAAAGCGGCTCGTCCAGATTTATTACCACCTGGACTTCCGAAAAATGTTCGGACGTTTAGTTGGATTTCACAATTAAAAGTACTCAGTAAGTGACACAATTTCATATAGATACACTAACGTAAAAAGATATTACTCAAAAATGTCGAAACTATGAATTGTTGTTTGGAAATTATTATTCAGAACACAAAAATATTCGAGCATTTATCACTCATGGTGGACTGTTGAGTACTCAAGAAGCTATTTCTTGTGGAGTACCAATGATTGGAGTCCCATTATTCTACGATCAATCCAAAAATATCGATCGTTACGTAGACATGAACATTGCTGCATTTTTAGATTATCATGAATTGACGGAATCAAATTTAGACATGGCATTAAACGATATTTTACACAATCCTATTTACAGGTGAATGTTCCTATGCTAACATCTACTTTTAATTGATTTTACAACTGCAAAATGAACTTAGGTTTTATTACATCATAACATCTCATGTAATTTTTATTATAATTCAGGGATGCAGTGAAAAATATTTCGAAAAAATTCTTAGATAGACCACGCAGTCCGATGGATGAGGCATGCTATTGGGTTGAATACGTCATCAGATACGGCAAAAAAGCACTGAGATCACCCGCAATTGACCTCTCATGGTGGCAAATTGAACTCCTAGACGTTTATTTTTCTTTTTTAATATCTGGCTTTATATTAATATTCATCTTAATTTATCTAGTTCAGTTCTTCATCAAAATTGTTGATAAAACATATGTAAACATTGGAAAATTAAAAAAATACAATTAAAATACAGTAAACATGTAATTCAGATCTCTTATTTATTTGTTCAAATTTAAACAAATGAATACATCATTGCAATCATTATAAATTCATGAATGTTATTCAAAATTATACAAATAAGTTCTCATTTTTTTATTCACCATGAGCAAAAGTGGTTTTGAAATTATAAATTCCATTTGCAATTTCCTTTCTATATTAAATCTGTATCAAAGTTTATCTTCGTAGTTTTCTGATCATTTCCAGACTCAATGACTGAAGCACCAAAATATTCAGACATTTAATTCATAGTGGATTGATGAACAAACGGAGGGTATTTCTTTATGCATTGCCAATAATTTAAGTCTCAATATTTGTTAATGAATTTATGAAAATTGACTATTATGCTTTAGAAAATATGCATTTGAAATACATATTCATTTGTGACAAGTCAATCATTTGCTGATAGCGTTGAAGCACGATGGAGTGCATTACATAGTGTCTATTTTCAGTGGCAAGTATATTTGAGAGAGAATATAAAACCTGATGAATTTTTATCATCATACAATGTCAGTTGAATGCAAAAATTACAACATATTATAATTAATTCAGATAAAGAATGAATTGATGTTGATAAAAATTCAGATTAAATTATCAGCATGCTTTGAAAATATAAAGTTTCGACTTATGATAGTGTTTGTCAAATTGTTGAAGACATCACGAGCCATTATATTTTTTTTTTACTTAAAACAATTCAGAAGTTATCGAACGAATAATAAATAGTACACAGTAATACATGATTTGAATTAAAATTAAAGACAGTGACACAACAAAATACAATAACATGCTTCATGTTGGATCTTTGTCAATTTTCACGACAGTAATTTTATTGATTAATTCAACAAATTGTGATGGATATCGAATTTTAGGAATTTTCCCAACTACATTTCGGAGTCACATGACGTTGTTTGAGCAATTGATGAAAGGATTGGCCAGACGTGGACATCAAGTGGACGTTATTAGTTCATTTTCACAAAACAAACCATATCCAAATTATACTGATATCGTTATACCATCACTGATGCCAAATTACATTAATAATATGAGTTATGAACAGTTCCATGATCTCCTACAAGACAACATTCTTCATTCGTGTGTATCAATATTTGGTAATGAGATTTGTGAAGCAGGATTTACCCAACCACAAATTCAAAGACTCATCAAAAATCCGCCAATGGATCCGCCATATGATGTCGTTATCACGGAAGTAAGTTTTTGATAGACAAACATTATTATATCTTCTTCTTCAATAGTATGTGTCTGAATGTTTTTTGCTCTTAGGTAGTTACTGCTCATTGCTTCATGGGATTTGGTTATCATTTGAAGGTTCCAGTTATCGGATTAAGCGCATCTTTCCTTCCACCATGGGTGGTTGATATCTTAGCTAATCCTTCGAACCTTGCATTTGTATCAAATGTAGGGCGCACATATAATAAAAATATGAATTTCCAAAATAGGCTGAAGAATGTTGTTTTCACAGCTTATGCCAAAATATATTTTTATTACTACACCTCGATGCAAACTGATTTGATAAAACAGAATTTTGGATCTGATGCACCGAATGTTCGAGAATTGGAACAAGACCTGGCACTTGTTTTAATTAATTCACATTTATCCATTACTGGTGTGAAGCCAATTACTCCAGCGCACGTAGAAGTTGGTGGACTTCATATACAAGATGATGATTCGGAACTTCCTGCGGTAAAGTAATTTTTTTTAGGTTGATAATGATATTTATCAAAGACAGTATGAATGAATGTGATTTATTTATTTAGGATCACAAAAAGTGGTTGGATGAGAGTAGAAGTGGTTTCATCTACTTCACATTTGGTTCAATGGTCACTATTGAATCTTTTCCTAAACAAACACTCGAAAATATGTATAAATCTTTTAGGAAAATAGCTCCAATTAGAGTATTGATGAAAGTGGCTCGTCCAGATTTATTACCACCTGGACTTCCAAAAAATGTCCGGACCTTTAGTTGGATTTCACAATTAAAAGTACTCAGTAAGTAACACAATTTCATATAGATACACTAACGTAAAAAGATATTACTCAAAAATGTCAAAACTATAAATTGTCGTTTGGAAATTATTATTCAGAGCACAAAAATATTCGTGCATTTATCACTCATGGTGGACTGCTGAGTACTCAAGAGGCTATTTCTTGTGGAGTACCAATGATTGGAGTCCCATTATTCTACGATCAATCCAAAAATATCGATCGTTACGTAGACATGAACATTGCTGTATTTTTGGATTATCATGAAATGACGGAATCAAATTTAGACATGGCATTAAACGATATTCTACACAATCCTATCTACAGGTGATTGTCTCAAAACTAACATCTACTTTCAATTGACTTTACAACTGCAAAATGAAATCAGATTCTGATGTATCATAACTTGTCATATAATTTTTATTATAATTCAGGGAAGCAGTGAAGAATATTTCGAAAAAATTCTTAGATCGACCACTCAGTCCAATGGATGAGGCATGCTATTGGGTTGAATATGTTATCAAATACGGCAATAAAGCATTGAGATCACCTGCATTGGACTTGCCATGGTGGCAACTTGACCTGCTAGACGTTTATCTCACTTTATTAGCCATCAGTGTTATAACATTATCTTCTTCAATTTACCTAGTTCAATCCTTAATCAAAATGTTCAATAAAAAATGCAGAAATATTAGAGAATCAAAAAAACACAATTAAAACATTATCAATACATAAATAAAACAATATTTCTCCCGGTTAATAAAATCAATTATCAATATACACAAATTATCATGATCTTCTGCTTGGCACCAAAAATTACAATAACTATCCTTATTTCTACACGAAGTATTCAAGCTCTTCATTTGCGTTTTATCAACATTAGAGTGGTCCTTATTTAGGCTATTTTCGAATTTTTTTTCACGATGGTCCTAAATTGGTTCCAAATATAGAAAAAAAATATTCAAGTCAAATTTTAGCTCTTAATATTAATATTAACCCAGCCCCCATAGCCGCCAAAGTTTTAAATGGAAATAACAAGGGGAAAAATCTTTTGTGTCGTTCAAATATTGTAACTCATTAACGAAACATCTTCTTGATAAGATCAAAACATATTCTTATAGGAAATTTAACGCTCTACAAAAAAGGTATCTTATGATTTTTAGATTACTCTACTGGTTCAAAAGTTATTCGAGGTCAAAGTTGAAGTTATAGTCAATTTCATGGATTTCTTCATTTTCACCATGATATAATGGTTTAAAAATGAAATACATATTATAATTTATAGTCCACATTATTTTTTCTTTCAGTTAGCTTATAACGGTCACTCTAAAAGATTTTTGGTGGAACCAAATTTTTTAATTTTTTATTCTGAAAATCACATAAGCTCTAAGTATTTTTCAAATTTTGAAACATTGTAAGATATTTCAGGCATATTGCTTAAAATTTTTTGATTTTTATTTGTGAAAATATTGAACATAGACAAAGTGACCATGAAAATGTGGTGAGAAATTTATTAATTTTCAATTCTATCAGTTGCTAATTATCGACATATTTACGCAAAAAAAAAAAATTGTGTACATCAACTTCTATTCAATATTTAATTATTAAAATAAATCTTTCAATATTCATCTAATTTTTGATGCTGTCTCATTCGTAATTTATACAAGGACGAATTATCTTCGTGTCTAGCATCATATTATGTCATAAGTCAATGAAATAACCCGATATTATATCTCACATCTAATTGAAAGCAGTCATCTTCAATGACTCGCTAAACTAGAGGGGAGAGTTAATGCGATATGCAATCATTGTAAAATTCATGCGTCATGATTTGAAATCATCAATGCAGTAGTAAACTGCGAACAAGCAAACAGTACTGCACTTTGTATAAATTATCCAGAGTCGACTTTAGACAATTCAACTCGAGTTTAAGCATACAAAATATAATTACATCAAATTAAGTCTATGATAACAAAGCAAGCAAAAATTTTGATTAGAATTATAATATTAATATTTATTCATCGATTATCACTTCGATATCATCGCGATAGTAAAATAAATCAATCAGAATTCGTTGGCAGTGTCAGCAAAAAGCTGAGTTGATAATTAAAGTGATTGAAAATAAATACAAAATGTTACAAATTCAGCGATTTTTAATCTTAATAACTGTTGGAATTATTTTACAAAATACTTTTAAGGGTTGTGATGGATATAGAATTTTAGGTATTTTTCCATTAAATGGACGTAGTCATATGATGATGTTTGAACAGTTGATGAAAGGATTGGCCAGACGTGGTCATCAAGTTGATGTTGTCAGTACATTTCCACAAAAAAAACCATATCCAAATTACACTGACATTGTTATACCATCAGCATTACCAAAACTTGTCAATAATATGACATTTGATAGCATTCAGGACGTTAAGGAAAGTAGTATGGTTCATTTTATTGCTACAGCACTTGGTAATAATTTTTGTGAGAAAGGATTGGCACATCAAGAAATTCAAAGGCTCATTAACAATCCGCCTAAAAATCCTCCTTATGATTTAGTTATAACTGAGGTAAGGAATTGATTAGAATATTGCAATTAACTTGATATATTTCTGGACAATAATTATTTGTTATTAAAGATTTTCGGTGCACATTGCTTCATGGCTTTTGGTCATCATTTAAAGGTCCCTGTAATTGGAATGAGCTCTTCAGCTTTGTATCCATGGGGCAATGATTTAGTTGCAAATCCAGAAAATTTAGCTTTTGTACCAAATAATCTTCTTCAATATACAGAGAGAATGAACTTCTGGGATAGATTTTACAATGTTGTTCATAATATTTATAGTAAACTGTGTTTTAATTATTACACTTCGTCGCAAAGTTTATTAGTGAAGAATTATTTTGGTGATGATACACCAGATATTCGTGAATTGGAAAATAATTTAGCACTTATTTTAACAAATTCGTATTTTTCATTGAATGGAGTAAAACCAAAAACACCAGCAATCATTGAAGTCGGTGGACTTCATGTACAGGATGATGATTCAGAAATTCCTCGGGTAAGTAAAATAATATAATACACCCAAGAAAAAAAAAGACTTGAATCAAGTCGGTGAGACTTGATTCAAGTCTAAAATCGACTTGTGTTAAAACTATTGATATTCTTACAAATAATCAAAATCTTGGACTTGATACAAGCGGAAAAACGACTTAATGGAAGAATAACACCACAAGTCTACAAATGTCTTGATCCAAGTCTAAATATGACTTAATCCAAGTCTGAAAATATCTTACAATTAGTGCAAATTTGGAATTTTCTCGTTGTAAAATTAATCATTCGGACAATACCTCAAATCAATATTAAAATTAAATTTAATTCCACTTTTATTGTTCACTTGATAAATTACTTGGACAAATAAAAATTTTCAACAAATTTCAATAAAATAGCTCATACTCATTTTTTGAATCATTTGTTTTCTGCTTTTTATTTCCATTTTTAGAAAATAATGAGTAAATATAATTTCAACAAATTCCCATTGAAAATTAAAAAAAATTTTAATCAAGCTCAAAAACATTTTCGAAAAACGACTTGAATCAAGTTTATTTACGACTTTACCCTTTTTACGACTGATTTAACTCAAGACATGTGTAATGTCTTGAGTCAAGCATATTTCAGACTTGTATCAAGACTATTTATGTCAAGTCTGAATCGCGACTTGATTCAAGATTTTTTTTTTTTGGGTGTATAATTCAACTCAAATCTTGAAATTGTCAATTAATGGATTTTAATTCTGAAAAAGGATCATAAAAAATGGTTGGATGAAAGTAAAGATGGATTTATCTACTTTACATTTGGTTCGATGATTACAATCGAATCATTTCCCATAGAAACACTCGAAAATATTTATAAATCTTTTCGGAAAATAGCTCCTGTTAGAGTATTTATGAAAGTTCCACGACCGGAGCAACTGCCACCAGGTCTTCCAGAAAATGTTCGAACTTTCGTTTGGATACCTCAATTAAAAGTGCTGAGTAAATATTACAATTGCAATCACTGAAAATAATAAAAAGATTAAGACTTTAAAAATTATTAAATGATTGTTAAAAACAGAGCACAAAAATATTCGAGCATTTATAACTCATGGCGGATTAATGGGGACTCAAGAAGCAATTTCTTCTGCTGTACCAATGATTGGTATTCCATTATTCGCTGATCAATTTGTAAATATTGACTTGTGTGTAAAAAAAAAAATTGCTGTACGTTTGGAATTTGATGACTTGACTGAAATTAAATTAGATGCTGCATTAAATGAAGTGTTACACAATCCTATTTACAAGTTAGTATCAAGTGTCTGAAGTTAATTTCAAAATTTATTTCATTTGTTTATCCATCATAGCAACTGGTTATAAAATAATTATTTTATGATTTAGGAAAGCAATGAAGGAAGTATCATATAAATTCCTAGATCGTCCACTAAGTCCAATGGACGAAGCTTGTTATTGGGTTGAATACATCATCAGACATGGTAACAAAGCACTTAGATCACCAGCACTTGACTTTTCATGGTGGCAAATTGCACTTTTAGACATTTATATCACTTTACTGATCATTGGAATTGTCGGTTTATTCATGGTGATTTATTTAATTCAATTCATTATGAATATTACTCACAGAAAAACGTCAAAGAATTCAAACACGAAAAAATTCAATTGATAAATTTATAAATTTATAAATCTATTTTGATTATACATTGAAAGAAAAAATTCATTGTGATTTAGTATAAAACATTAATTATAATCAATTGATGATAAATAAAAATAAATAATTGATGTAAAAAAGTAAGACAATAAATCATAAATATAGTTTATGTTACGTTAGAAGATTGGGTTATAATTATTACGAGTTATATCAAAATAAACAGTGAAAAAGTGTTTGAATATTTAATGAAAATTTTTTAAATGATACAAGAGAATCTATTTTACCTTTATCTTAATTTGAAGTTTATTTTCTTGATTTATTTTCGTTAACTATGATTCGACAATGTCATTAAACAAATAATTGAGAAACACATAACATTTTGACAATTACTTTAATTTCTATAGTACCTCGTTGTCAAAATATTCACAACTGTCAGGAAAACAAAAATTATTTACCAACCATATGAATATTGACAGGAGAAACTGTTATAACTGTCGGTGGTGCCTGAGAAAAAGTAATTTTCTGGCACAAGAAATTTTACCGTGCCAGACCTCTAAAAATTAACAGTGGCACTCAATAAAAGATTCTTGCTTTAAAATAAAAATTCACAATAAACCCCTCAAAACATCATATATGACGTCCATATATTTCTATATACAGATCATTTGTTTTTCCTAGGCTATCACATGGTGACTTCTGATTTGACCTTGGACATGACCTTCAAGTTATATCGAAATCAAAATTGTTTTTTTTTTAATGGAAACTCTAATTTTTTATTTTGGAATCTGATTCTGTGGAAAATAATATGTAAATTTTGTCTGAACTATTTTTCTCAATCATTACAAGATGTCGTTGTGATCGTGAAAAAAGCCATGAAACATGAAAATTTTTAAAATATCGCATTTTCCCATCAATAAACGTTAAATCGCACACCCTGTACAAACCATTCTATAAGTAAATGTATTCATTTGTTTATAAAATGGTTTTTATACAGAATTATATAGACATCATATAATACTTTGATGGGCTAATTGTGAATTTTTATTTTAAACCAAGTATTTTTTATTGAGCGCCACTGTTAAATCTTATAATTAGACATGAATGAAACAAATTATTAAATATATTAATATATAAATAAATCATATAAAAATAAAATAAACGAAAAAATCAAATAAATAAATGAAGAAATAAAATGAATAAATAAATGAAGACATAAATAATTTACAAATTTAATACGATTAATTTGTTTCCAAAGAACACTTTTTAATGGCAATGTTGACCGTTGTGAGTTGCAATACGTTATGACGCAATAGAATGCATTGAAAGGACAATAGACACATCAATTCCCGATAAAATGCCGATGACCCCCGACGAGTTTTTTTACAGGCGTCTTATGCGTCAACAAAGACCAAAACATTGGTACCAATGAAGCGAGCCCTGATTACTAGACAGCACAATAAAATTTTACTGTACAGTAAAATTTCGTAGATTTTGCTCTCCGTGTGCGTCATAACTTAACATAAATCTTGATAAACATTTCAACCATAATTAAATTTCCAGTGAAATCAACTAATACAATGGACCATATAGTTTTCATGTTACATTTATTTTCAAATAATATTTATATTCAAATATTCTCAAATCCAACATCTACTTCCTCTAGAATATTTTCGCATACTAAGTATATAAATATGAAAACGTCTTGTCATTGAAGTAAAGAGTTTTTGAGTTGTTAAATGCACTGAGTCATTTTGACGGAATTATATAAAACATTTTATGTAGACATGAAATTAAAAAATCAAATCATTTCATCATCTTTACTATTCTTATACTCTTATCGAGCATGCATATTAACTTGATGATATTTTAATTACAGATTTATTATTGAGATTTTTAGTGCATTTCATGAAGTTGGATAATTTATAAACGCGAAATATTACTTCATCTGTTGTTGCACTTAGATAATAATTATAGTACAAAATATTTGCGATTTTACTTAGTAATTGTTTTATTTTTAATTTTTTTATTCGCAATTTGCACAGTGATAAAATTCGAATTGATACAAAATAATAAAAAGATTCATATCATAAAATAAAAAATGAATTAATGAACAAAAAATATAAACAAGTTTCATAATGAAATCACAAATCATTTTAGAAAATATAATTGTTATAAAGAAATATTTCAGCAGTCTTGCATCAATTTATGAAATGATTAAGTGAAGTTTTTTTTTTTTAATGTTTGATTATTTGTAATTCATTTTTCATTTCAATCACTTCATTAATAGCTTATATTTATTATCTTTTGTCTTGTAAACTTATCATTCAAGGGTAATCTCACATCACTTCACAATTCCATAATATAATGTGAGATAAAATGTGAGATAAAATTTTATTTGTCTTTTATTACCTCAGAATATACGGAAAAATCGAATCATTCTATTATTTATTTCCGTGAATTTTATTTCATTGTTACATAAAAATACATATGAAAAAAAAATGTAATTTAGTTACAAATTCATGAATTCAAACAGCTATAATATTAATTTACACTTTTTAACTATCAAATATTTTTACTTGAAGAATAATGGAGATAAAAAAATTAATAATGAATAAATATTAAATTATCTAAATATGTCCAGTAGTATGCTTTGTTTGAGCAGACTATTTTTTTTTTTGCGGCATTGATGTAATATTACTCTAAACATTCAAAAAAAAAAAAAAATACCCACCAAAGATGAGCTCTTAATTTTAATATTGAGTACTTCTTAAATCAATTTGAAATTTTCCCATTTCATTAACACGTAAATCTCAATTTTTTTTTCTCATTGATGCATATAGCTTCGCGGCATTTCATGCTATTCACTTTATTTTCAGCAGAAATCGTACAGGAATATATAATCTTTAATCGTGTCTATATGTAAAAAAATGATGAAGCCGATTTTTGCTCGAATTTCATGGTTTTTTCGATTTTTCTCGAAAACTATTAATTTTACAGCAAAAGTATATGGGACCTTTTTTGTAGGAAATCAAATTTTCTATAAAACAGTTTTGTTGACAAATTCCGTAGAATTGATAGTTTTTGAGAAAAATCCAATTAAACATATAGAACTTTGATCTATTTATATACCTTGAATTGGCCCTCTATGAATCGCATGATATTATTTTAATTGGATTTTTCTCAAAAACTATTAGCTTAGAATTTAATTTCCTACAAAAAAATCTCATTAACTTTTGCTATAGTTTAAAAAAAAAAATAGTTCCCTCAAACGAAGCACCCTAAAGTCCAGCCTTTCCGAATACCCCTTCGTTAACAACAAGTCAATTTTTAGACACATAAATTCCTTCCCAATTCTCTCATTAGTTTATTTAGGTGAAATAGAAGCGGTGTTGCCAAATAAAATATGAAATCTGATACATTTCAAATATCATCATCATGAAAAAGATAAAGAAATTTATTATTCATCCTCTATCCTCTACATTGATATCTACACATTTCGATTTAATAAAAAAATGCCAAAATAAAATATTTAAAATAAGAAATAAAGCATTTAAGAAAAGGCCAACTCAACAAATTCGAATTCGTCAAAACGATAATGTGTATATCTATAATATCCTTTGTAGAGTTTGTTTGTTTTTTATTTTGAGGTTAAAATATAGTGGACAACGTGACAATACATAACCCTACTTTCACCACAGATTTTATAATTAAGGTAGGACTACACGTACCGAGTAAGTCAAAGAGAAAAAATCGCTTGCTTGACTAATGATGTACATCAATTTTACACACATATTGCGTATATCACGACCGCCAAAGCGAGAAAAACGCTTTATTTTGTATAATTGTTTATTAATTTTATAAAGTTCAGGCTTCCTAAACCCTGATTTTTCTTCAAATACATGATATTCATATATTTAGTAATGAGTAAAAAAAGTTTTGTCGAATTCTCTATTTTAATTATTGAGATACACGAAATAGTAAGTGAAGAAACAATGATTTCCCATAAGAAACCATGTTAAAGCTGCGAATCATAAAATCATTCATAACTTTTTTGCAAATCTCCTAATCAACTTGAAATTTTTACTGGGCCATTTTTTTATGTTTATCTGCTTATATGATTTTTTTCATAATTTTTTCTATTTTAAATCTTGTAGGTGTAGTCCTACATTAAATCTTGACATTATGTGCGGGGAAAAAAATTAATGTGCGATCTTTTTAAATCAAAGTAAATCATTCTGTTTCGAGAAAGAATTCAGAACTATCGTTATCTGTCGGTAAGGCAACACCACTTTCATGACATCAAAGTAATGATGCAATAGTCACAACGATTGTTTATATGTATATGAATGTATATGAATGTATATGAAAAGTAAGAATAGAATGAACGATGAAGTCAGTTCAGTTTCAGCTGGTCAGAAGTAAACATCATTGCTTCTCATTGCTTCATATCCCAGTCTATATTGAACTGATACAATCATAGTCAATTAGCCAGCATGAATGAACAAATAAATAGTCTTCATAATATTATAATAGTTTGAGTTCAATAGAAGTGTTGACGTTCATTAAACATTATAAAATATAGAGAATAAAATTTTTTAAACAACTATTGAAATAAATATGGATAAATTAGTGATAGTTTCAATGCTGTTAGTAATTGCTTTTGTCTTGCCATTGGAATCATATAGAATTTTAGGAGTATTTCCATTTCATTCTCGGAGTCATCAAATGCTCTTTGATGGAATTGCCAAAGGATTGGCTAGAAAAGGTCATCAAGTTGATTTTATTACGTTTAATCCAATGAAGAAACCAGTACCAAATTACAAAGTTGTAGTGAATTTACAAAATATGACTGAATCTCTGGTCAATAAATGGAATATTACATTTGCAAATCAATTAGGCAGTGATACATTACCAAATACTGCATTCTTCTGTGGAAATGATTTATGTGAATATTTAGCAATGCCAGAAATGCAAAAATTCATTAAAAATCCACCGAAAGATCCACCTTATGATTTAGTTATCGTTGAAGTAATTATTTTATTGTATTTATGGTGATAATATTTTATATCAGAATTATTAATTTATATTATAAATTGATTTTTTTTATTTTACAGTCACTTGGTGCTAATTGTTTCGTTGGATTTGGTCATTTATTAAAAGTACCAGTAGTTATGGCAAGTTCAACAATTGATATGCCTTGGTTAGATGAAGCTTTGGGACAACCAGATAATACTGCATTTTTCCCAGCATTTTTCACTGGTTATTCACATCCAATGACATTTTTAGAACGTGTTCAGAATACTATCACAAGTCATATGAATCATTATCGTTTTAGATATTACACAGACGGTGTACAAAATGCCTTGATGAAAAAATATTTTGGTCCTGATATACCACCACTGTGGGAATTGGAAAAAAATGTTGTTTTAGCACTTGTAAATTCATTTCATAGTTTAAGTGGTGTCAGGCCAATCACACATGGTATTATAGAAGTGGGTGGACTTCATGTTTTTGAAAATTATGTTGAGTTACCTCAGGTAAAGACAATCATATATGTTTATTTTGTTATAAGTTATTAGACAGTTTATTAATATTTATTATTGTATTTTTTTAGGAATTGGAAAAATGGTTGAATGAAAGTAGAGCTGGAGTTGTTTATTTCACACTTGGTTCCATGGTTAATATTGAGACATTTCCAGAAGAAACTTTGAAAGCTTTTTATTCGACATTTAGGAAAATTGCACCAGTTCGAGTGTTGATGAAAATAGCAAATAAAGAGAATTTACTTCCAGGTTTACCTGATAATGTTAGGATTTCGTCTTGGATACCACAAACTGCTGTTTTAGGTAAATTTAAATATTATATTATTTCAATTGTCATCATTATTTAAATTATAATTGAATAGTAATAAATATTTTTTAATTTTAGAACATAAAAATACCAAAGTATTCATTACACATGGCGGATTAATGAGTACACAAGAGGCATTAACTTTTGGTGTTCCAATGATTGGAATGCCATTATTTGGTGATCAATTTTCGAATATTGCATTATATACAAAGAGAAATATGGCATTGAGATTGGACATGAAAAATATTACTGAAGAATCCATTTATGAAGCTCTTCATGAAGTATTGACTAATCCAAAATACAAGTGAGTAATGAAATAAATATTTATTTCAATTTTATGAATAATGGATAACTATTAGGATGCTTCGTTAGAGGCAACTATTTTTTTTTCTTTGCTTAACAGACGGAATATTACAGTGAACATTTGAAAAGAATTCCCACCAAAGATGAGCTCTTAATTTTAATATTAAGTACTCCTGCAATCAATTTGAAATTTTCCCATTTAATTAACACGTAAATCGCAATATTTTTTTTTTTTTTCATTTATGCATAGCTTCGCGGCATTTTATGATATTTAATTGGTTTTGAGCAGAAATTGTATGGAAATATTTAATCTTTAAAAGTGCCTATCACTAAATTATTTTCTGTGAACTGCCCCACCGGTAAAAAATTTTGAAGCCGATTTTTGCTCGAATTTCATGGTTTTTTGGGTTTTTCTCGAAAACTATCAACTTTACAGCAAAAGTTAATGAGAGCTTTTTTGGAGGAAATTAAATTTTTCATAAAATATGTCTCTTGACTGAAAACCGTAGAGTTAATAGTTTTTGAGAAAAATCCAATTAAAATATCATGGAATTCATAAAGAACCAATTTAAAGTATAAATAGTTTAAATTTTCATATGTTTAATTGGATGTTTGTCGAAAATAATTAATTCTACGGTTTTTTATAGAGGACACTTTTGTAGAAAATTTAATTTCCTACAAAAATTGTCTCATTAACTTTTGCTGCAAGGTTGATAGTTTTGGAGAAAAATCGAAAAAAAAACCATGAAATTCAAGCATAAATCGGCTTTAACATTTTTTACCGGTGGGGCGGGAGTACTTAATATTAAAATTAAGAGCTCATTTTTGGTGGGAATTTTTTTCTTAATGTTTAGAATAATATTCCGTCTGTTGAGCAAAGAAAAAAAAATAGTCGCTTCAAACAAAGCACCCCAATAACTATATTAATATTTTTCTTCATCATTTCATTTCTTTTCAAATAGAAAATTCGCAGATTATCATTCGAAACTTTTTCTCGATCGTCCAATGAGTGCAATGGATACAGCAATTTACTGGATTGAATATGCCATAAGAAATGGTCCAGGTACATTAAAATCACCTGCAGTTGATTTGACGTGGTGACAAGTAGCATTACTTGACGTTTATACTTTTCTGGCATTGAGTTTTATCTTTGTTTGCTATATTATCTTCATGATTATCAAGATTTGTTTCAAGACATTAACATTGAAAAATTCTCATCAACGACAAAAACAGGATTAACTTCTAACATCCCGACGTAAATTTTTCTGATTTTTATTAATATTATCCTAAATGAAATTTAGGAATATTAATAATCATAAAAGTATAGTTATATTTCAATTTTTCGTAAAGGATAAAATTATTATTTGTCATCTGTTGGAGATTACGTTAATTGAAAGTTGATATTTTAATTACAATTGTACGTTTAGTGAAATATGGAATTCAATAATTCAAAAAAACATCAAATGCTGATTGTTAATTTATTTTGTATATAGTCGAGCAATTAGTAAAAAGAGGCTATCGCATTGATATGATGACAGTTCATGGATTATTAGAAAGTCAGTATTTAATTACAATATTGTGATGTATACGAAGAAGTTTAATGGGAAAATTGTCCATGAGTGAAAGTGTAATTTGCAGAAAAAAAATTTACATTCGTTGGAAAAAAATTGTGAAAGCTATTGAAATTATTCCATTGAATATTAAATTTTACTTTGAAATAATACAATTCATTCATATTAAGTTTCGTTTATTTATTAACGATAAATACAAGAAAAATAAATATAACTATTTGAATCATAAAAAGTCTTTTTATTTATTTATTTTTTTTTGCTAAAATCTAAAAATAAAAATTTGATCAATATGAGAAGTTCACTAGATCAAGGCAAGTAAAACACACTTGAAAAGAATCGTAAACTGCTGATAATAATTTTTTTTTTTTACTTCATTAAAAAAATATCATCGGATAGCAACAATGAACGCACTTATCATCTTGTTATTGAATGAATTATCATCAGAAATAAAAAAATAAACATCAGGATATAATTTAATTTTTCTGTCAATTCAAATATTTTTTTTTCCTCACTATCTAATAAAAAATAAATACAACTATCATTTTTTATTTCATTCTACTGTTTGTTCTGAGCAATTTTGATGTCAAGTATTCTATCGCATAATTATAAAGGTGTGCCTTTTTAAGCAACATTTTTTTTTCATCAAACAAACAGGCTGAAAACTTACTAGGCTGTGAAAAAAGAAGCCTGGTCAAAGTGGAGCTCTTAATTTTGATATTTAGAGGTTCCTCATCGTAATTTTCGTTTTTCCATTTAAATAACATGGGAAAAAAAAATTTATTTCTCTGGATTTTTGGAGCTCGGCATTTGTGCATTATAAAAATAAGCTCAAAGCATATTCTTATAGAGAATCGAACGCTCCACAATAAAGGTTTCTAACACTTTTTTCATAGAGACAGCCATTCTAAAGATATTCGAACCCAAATTTCTAAATGTATGAAATTTTGACTTTTTTGTTGTTAAATCGACACTAATCACTTTATTATTGTCTTAAAAATTATTTTTAATCGGAAAACTAGTTTTAGTGTACTAATATTTTTGTAGAGCTAAAAAAAATTCTCACGTGTCAGATATTTTTTTTCCTTTATTTTATTCATCATAAAAAAAATTATTTATAACTCATGTTGAATGAATTTTATTATTATTTCAAAGCAATAGTATCTATGCTGTCTAAACAAAATCAAGCAATGTAACTACAATTATTAAAGTATTTTTTTATTACAATAATAAAATGATTAGTATCGATTTAATAACAAAAAAATCAAAATTTCATACATTTGGATCTTTGGGCTTGAATATCTTTAGAATGGCTGTCTTTATGAAAAAAGTGTAAGAAATCTTTTTTGTAGAGCGTTCAATTCTCTACAAGAATATGCTTTGAGCTTATCTCTATGATGCGCGAATACCGAGCTACAAATTTCAAAAAAAAAAAAAAAAAAAAAAATTTCCCATGTTATCTAAATGGAAAAACGAAAATAATTGTGATGAGGAACCTTTAAATATTAAAATTAAGAGCTCCGTTTCAAACAAACTTCTTTTTTTCACCATCCAGTAAGTTTTCAGCCTGTTTTTGTTATGAAAAAAAAAGTTGCCTAAAAATGGCACACTCTAATAATTATTCAATCATTTTTTCCCCTAAATAATATTACAAATAACTTTCTCAATAAATTCACAGTCATTATAAACATTTCATAATAAAAATCCAACAACTAGCTTCAAATAATGCATTCATTGATATCATTTCGTGATAATTTTTAATTGAAAAAAAAAAAAAAAATAAATAAACTTCAACATAATTCTGTCGATCTAACAGAGTTCTACAGTTTGCGAAGATAATTTATATAATCTTAAAGTGAGAGGCACAGAACAATTTCAAACCTATCTCTCTCCTATCCACTTGTCAAACTTGAATAACTTCTTCATGTGCACTTACAATCGTGCAGTTCGTGTACAATCGTAACGTCGTAAGCATCACTTAAAATTATTGCAATTGATGCTATTTAATATTTTTCATTTACACTTACTGTGCAGTGACAATTAAATATACGTAAAATAATTTTTGTGTGGATGAAAATAAATAAAGAAAATTCATTGCAAATAAATAATTAATGATGAAGTTATTAATTCAGAGCTTGGTTATTTTGATAATATTTTTGGCATTTCATTGTGACAACATTGAAGGATTAAAAATTCTTGGAATTTTTCCATTGCCTGGTCGAAGTCATTTCATTCCTAATGGTCAATTGATGAAAGCTCTTGCAAATCGTGGTCATCAAGTTGATGTTGTCAGTCATTTTCCATTGAAAAAAACAATACCAAATTATACTGATATAAGTTTAGCTGGATTATCACCACAAGTAACAAATAATGTTACTTATGAAGAAACAAAAACTTTTACTAAATTGTCAATGCGACAATTTGTTTATAAGACAGGAATAGCTGTTTGTGATTTATTGTCTGCAGATGTATTTCAAAAGTTATTAAAAACTCCAAAAAATACATATGATGTCATCGTGGTGGAGGTAACTGCAAATATTTTGTTGCAATAATTTTTTTGTTCCTTTTTCTTACATGTGATAAATTACTATCAGTGGCAATTATATGAAAACCGGTTCATGAACAGAGAGAATAATTATATGAGATACTTGAAGAATTAATTTATACACATGAATGACAAAGCAATAATTTATTTTTAAAATGTATTCATTTGGGTGTGCCATTTCTACGCAACTCATTTTTTTTTTCAAACAAAAAAACAGGTTGAAAATTTACTGGACAGTGAAAAAAGAAGCTTGTTTGAAGCGGAGCTCTTAATTTAAATATTTAGAGGTTCCTCATCCTAGTTTTCATTTTTCTATTTAAACAACATGGAAAAAAAATTTTTTTTTCTTGGATTTTTGTAGCTCAGCATTTGTGCATCATGGAAATAAGCTCGAAGCATATTTTGATAGAGAATCGAAGGCTCTACAAAAAAGCTCTCTTACACTTTTTTCATAGAGACAGCCATTCTAAAGATATTCAAACTCAAAGCTCCAAATATATGAAAATTGATTTTTTTGTTATTAAATCGTTACTAATCATTTTATTATTGTCTTAAAAATTATTTTTAATCGGAAAACTGGTTTTAGTGTGCTAATATTTTCGTAAAACTAATAAAACACTCACGTGTCAGATTTTTTTTTCTTTATTTTATTTACTGTAAAAAAAATTATTTATAACTTATGTTAAATGAATTTTATTATTATTCCAAAGCAATAGAAATTATGCTATCTAAACAAAATCAAGCAATGTGACTACAATTATTGAAGTGTTTTTTATTACAATAATAAAGTGATTAGTAATATAAATAGATCCGAAACTAGTTTTCCGATTAAAAAAAATTTTTAAGACAATAATAAAGTGATTGGTATCGATTTAATAACAAAAAAATCAAAATTTAATACATTTGGAACTTTGGGTTTGAATATCTTTAGAATGGCTGTCTCTATGAAAAAAGTGTAAGAGACCTTTTTTGTAGAGCGTTCAATTTCCTACAAGAATATGCTATGAACTCATTTATATGATCCTCAAATGCTGAGCTACAAAAATCCAAAGAAAAAAAAATTATTTTCCCATGGTATTTAAATAGAAAATGGAAAATTACGAAAGGCAACCTCTAAATATTAAAACTAAGAGTTCCGCTTCACACAGGCTCTTTTTTCCACCATCCAGTAAAAATGTCACACCCTAATATTCATAATATTTATATAATTTTGTATGATTTTATTTTTTTAGCTATTCAGTTCAAATTGTTATGTTGCTTTTGGAAAACATTTAAATGCTCCAGTTGTTGGTACTGTGTTATCTAAAATGCACGATTGGCTTTATAGTCCATTTGGAGTTCCATTCAATACAGCATATATGCCAAGTTTATTCTCAAGTTTCAGTCAATCAATGACATTCTTGGAGCGATTACAAAATACATTCATAGGAACAATTGTAACACCACAAATAAATTATTATTTAGAAAATGAACGTGAACATGTTGAGAAATATTTTCAAAGAAAATTATCAACAATATATGAAGTTTATGATGATATTGCCCTTGTACTTGTCAATTCACATCATACTCTCAATGAAATTATTCCAACACCGCCCGGTGTAATTGAAGTAGGTGGCCTTCATGTACATGATGATCAACAAGTTTTATCAACGGTAGTTATTTTTATATTATAAATTATTTCATATGATTTATTTAATTCCAAATAAAATTATTCATTTATATATTTTTAGGATGTTCAAAAATGGCTGGATAATAGTAAAAATGGTTGTGTATATTTTTCATTTGGTTCAATGGTAAGAATTGAAACATTTCCAGCAAAATCATTAAAAGCATTTTATGAAATGTTTAAAAAAATTGCACCAGTTCGAGTGTTATTAAAAATTGCTGATCCAACTATTCTTCCATCGGGTTTACCAAATAATGTCATGACATCAGATTGGTTACCACAAGTTGCAGTCCTAAGTGAGTTATTCACATAATACAATTATCAAGTGATGAAGCATTAAAAAAATAAATGAATAATCGTATTTAATTGGTCGTAGAATTAATATTATTGTTATTTATTCGTTTTATTTTATTTATTTTTTTTCTCGATTAGAACATCCAAATGTCAAGCTTTTTATCACTCATGGTGGATTGATCGGAACACAAGAGGCAGTTGTTCATGGTGTTCCAATGATTGGATTCCCAATTTTTGGTGATCAATACACGAATATTCAAACATATGTGAATAAAAAAATTGCTATTGCTTTGAATCATCTGGAGATTACTGGGGATACTTTGACAGATGCTGTCAAAACTGTTTTGCATGATCCAACATATAGGTATCGATTTATTTATTTATTTATTTATTTATTTATTTATTCATTTATTTGTTTATTAATTAATTAAATCATTCATTCTTTTATTTATGTATTTGTTCATTTATTTATTAACTTATTTTTTCATTTATTTATTCGATTATTTATTTATTCATTTGTTTAGTAATTAATTAATTCATTAAGTCATTCATTTATATACTCATTTATTTATTTATTTATTTGTTCATTTATTTATTTTTTTTATTCATTCGTTAATTTATTTATTAATTTTTCTATTTATTCATGTACTTATTTATTTATTCATTTGTTTGTTTATTTATTTACATATTTATTTATTTATTTATTTATTTATTTATTTATTTATTTAGTTATTTATTTGTTTATTTTTTTATTTATTCATTTATTTTTGCTTTCTTTCGTTGGAAGAAAAATATTTTTAATGATTCAATGCAATAAGATTGATTTGAAATATTTTTTGATTTTTTACAGGAAAAATATTAAAATAATTTCGGCGTTGTTTAATGATCGACCAATGACTGCAATGGACACTGCTATTTATTGGGTCGAATATGCAGCTCGACATGGAAATATTTTAAAATCTCCTGCGACAAATTTAACATGGTGGCAATATTATTTAATTGATGTTTACGCCACTGTTTTATTTGGATTATTGTTTATCCTATTAATCATCAAATTTATTTTAAAATTTTTATTTAAAATTGTTTGTTCGCGGAAATCAAATGAAGCGAAAATGAGCATTTCTAAAAATAAAAAAAATAAATGATTTATTTGATATTTTAGGTAGAAGGAAATTATTTCTTATTTGACATTGAGATTATTTGTTATCTTTCGTCAGATAAATTCAAGATTTGAAAAATGATCGATAAGCAATTGATGATTAAATCAATTTTTTATCGTCTTAAATAAATGTAGAAATGAAAAAACAATTTTTAATCTAAATATTAAGGAAACAAATATTTTATTTTTTATGATATTGGAATAACATTGGAATTGTTGATATTTACAAATTTATATGTAGAGAAAAAATTTTTAAAGGAATTAATATGTTGGTGATTAATACCAATTAATGAATAGTAAAATTTATTCTTCACTTTAGTAAAAAAAAATATTCAATTGTTTTGAATATTAAATTTATTGGTTTGTAAAAAATTAATTTTCTTTTTAAATCTTATGCACAAGAGACTAATAATAATTACATATGATAAAAAATAAAATGCAATATGGTACGTAATAATAATTTACTAACGCTCATCAATATAAATCCGATAAAAATTTAAATTTATAATGAGAAATATTTAAATATTAAAATCTGTGTTCTTCAAGTAATTTTTTTATTTGATTAAATGAATATTATTTGTATTCAATATTGATTTGAAATTCAAAAAGTAAACACACAATAAAAAATTTGTGTTAAATTTTTTTCATCACAATTTTTCAATTCAGAATTTATTAAATTTTACAGACAAAAATTTTCTATTAAATTCAACATAAAATATTAATAATTTTAATTCGCATTATGTTTATACTTTGAACAATTTGTTGTGTTAAAAACAGTCAACAGAAATTTCTAGTGGAATTTTACACGAAATTTTTGACTGTATAAATTTAAACTCGTCAAAATTTTTTTTTTATTTGCAAATAAACGAAAATAAAATCATTTGTTTATTCTTAAATTATAGATAAACAATATCTTCTATCACAAAGATATTTTATAAATTTTTAACATCTCAATATTTATCTTTACAATGAATAATAATTATTATCAATATTTTTTTTTTACATATTAACGAAACAAACATTTTAAACAACTTGATAACGAAAAATATTTTTATACTATTATCTGAGGAAATAAATTATAATATTGTATTTCCTTCATTCCATCTGATGTATATAGAATGATAATAATTATTATTTACAATATTCCAACACATATCCGTCATAGAATTTCCAACAATCCAACGTAAATTAATTTATCTATCAATTACATTCATCGCAGTGTTTCCTACCAGATGCTTACATATTTACCGAAGGAAAACACGATGAATATTAATTACATCAATAACCACGTATGTCAAATTAATTTCTGAATACATTAACATAATATCAAACTTTGTAGAACGAGAATTTTTAATAAATGATTCAATAAAAACTAATTTAATTCTGTTTATTCACTTTGTCAATTAATTTTTTTTTATCGATATATTCTGAACAATAATTTATCAACAATTTTTATAATTCGTTCAATATTGATTTCCTTGAAAGTTACGTAATAAACAATTTAGTGTTAAAGTCCATTCATAATTTGTGTTAATTAATTTTAAATACGAATTTCAACACAAGAATTTTTTTTACAGTAGAAAAATAAATTTGCTTGCAATTAATAATATTTATTGCTAAATCTGACCTAAAATTTGGTTTGTTAAGTTAATTAAATATTGTTTTGAATGGGGAAATGAATAGTTTCGTATATTCTTTAATTGTTTATCAGTGTTTAATTTATTATTTATATTAAATTAAATTATAAAAATATTCTGATGATTTGAAATAATTTTTGTGTTAAAATTATATAAAAAAAAATCCACTACCATTATTTACTTATTCTTTAGAAAAATGTTTTACTGAATATATAACATCTAGATGATATTAAAAAATAAAATATAACCCTATAAATAAATAAATAAATAAATAAATGAATTGAACCATTTAAATTTCAAAAACACAAGTGAAATATTCGTTAATGAAAAGAAAAATATTCAAAATATAAAACAATGAAAGACTCTTCAGCTTAAATTATTTAATGACATTCATAAAATCTATTTCAAGACAAAATTAATTTAAAAAAATTTTTGTGTTCATTTTTCAGCTCTATAAAAATTTCAAGGGGATGAAAATTATATTTATCTTGATTTTTGTTGATTAAATTCAAATTTATGATTGTGAGGATAATATAAAATGATATTTAATGAAACAAACAATGAATGTTTTTAAATATATTGAAAGAGATTTCTAAGTTTGATATGAGTTTATCTATTGTCTATGAATTTATGCACTCTCTTGTGGAATAGTTACTTTATTGATGGTCTCACCCCATCCTGTGCACTCAACTGATGACCCATATCACAATATATTCTGTCCAGCGATATCAGATTGACGGTAATTAATTTACTGTGTGTAGTCTCGTGTATATATAATAATGTTAGTTCATTCAGTAAATTAAACAGATCGATAAATTCAATATCAGATAAATTAATTTATGTCTAAAAGTTGGGTAAATTTTATTTAATTTTAGTTTGGTTTTTATCGTCATAGTACATGCTATTATAATATAAATATATTTCACATGAAATAAATTCTTTATTTATAAATATATGTACAATAGAAAATTTTATGTGTAACAAATTTGACTGGAAATTTGTGTTGAAATTTTTTTTACACATTTTTTACTCGATAGTTCTGTTACATCAACACAAAATAATTTTTTTCATTCGATAAAAATTATTTTGTTGACATTTGAAACAAAATTTATATTAAAAATAGTTGACAGAAATTTTGAATTGACTTATACAAAAAATATTTTACTGCGGATATTATCTGTAAGTTTTTTTTAGCATTTTTTTTTTTTTTTGTTAAGTATATTATAATATATGTAAATTTATTTGTATATTTATGAATTTCGTATTTCAGAATGTTTCCTTTACATTCTTAAACACGTCGTGGATTATTGAGGCATTGACGAAGTGACTTGAAGATTAATTAATGAAGTAATAAAATAATATTTGACAGTAGGTTAATTTATTGTTACTCACCTGGGATCACTGTTGCATTGAAAGCAATAATATCCATACACTCTTGCTCTAATTTTCTCCTCTCATATTCGTCCAAACCAAATGACGATGACGTGTTGTCTGGCATCTGCATAAATTTTAAATAAATAATTAGAACAGAATTATTCCAATAAATTGATTATTCAAGATAAATAAAAAAGATTTTCCGATTAATAAAAAATTATTCTACTCAAAGAAGGATATCATTATCGTCAAAACTTATGTAAATAAAAAATCACACTACAAAAAAAAAAAAAAAAAAAAAAAAAAAAAAAGTAGTGATGTGATAAACAAAATTTCGTATTTTTCATCAATTAAAAAGCATTTGAGAAATGAAAAAAAATTATTTGTTTTGATTATGTCAGCTTATGTTACAGAGAAACTTATTTCGAAAAACGTGGATTTTGGTTCAGCTAAATCGGCCGGTCGAATAATTTTCGAGTTATCGTGAAAAATATTTTTAGAATACACCCAAAAAAAAAAGTGTTGAATCAAGTCGCGATTCCGATTTAACACAAATAGTCTTGATACAAGCCTGAAATATTCTGGACTCAAGACATTACGGATGTCTTGAGTTAAATCAGTCGTAAAAAGGGGTAAGTCGAAAATAAACTTGATTCAAGTTTTTTCTAGTCTTGATTCAAGTTATTTTTAGTCTTGATCCAAAACTTTTTGGGCAACTTTTTTTTTCAACAAAAAATCGGGCTCAAAACTTATTGATCGATAAAAAAAGAAGCGTGTTTGAAGCGAAGCTCTTAATTTTAATATTTAAAGTTGGCTCTTTGTAATTTTCGTTTTTCCAATTGAATAAAATGGGAAAATAAATATTTTGCTATGTTATTTAAATATGCACATTTACGTGTGAATTGTGACACTTTATATTTGTTTAAATAATTTATCAATTGAATAATAAAACTGGAATTTAATTTAATTTTAATATTGGCTTGTGGTATTGTCCGAATAATTAATTTTACAGCGAGAAAATTTCAAATTTAAACTAAGACATTTTCAGACTTGGATTAAGTCATATTTAGACTTGGATCAAGACATTTCGTAGACTTGGATTAAGACATTTGTAGACTTGAGGTGTTATTCTTCCATCAAAGTCGATTTTCCGTTTGTATCAAGTCCAAAATTTTGATTATTCGCAAGAATATCAATAGTCTTGACACAAGTCGATTTTAGACTTGTCGCTGAGACTTGATTCAAGCCTTTTTTTTTTGGGTGTAAAATAAAAAAAATGGTTTGTTTTGAGTTCATAGTTATTGATATTTTTTTTATAAATATTATTGAATTTCATGTATGAGTGATTAAAAACTTCATTTTCTTGGATCGTTGGTTTATTTTTAAAATAAATAATTCTTGAATTCTATTCATTTTCGTAAATCAGCATGATATGGTAGTTAGTTGAAATTTATCTGTACTTTGATGCAACAAATGGACAAAATGTTTTTTTTTTTATTTTGGCCGCATTTACTACTTAACCTCACCCGAAATTCGCTTGGTTCGACAAAATAATATCAACTTTATGAGCTTAGTACACAAATAACTATTTTCGAAACAATAACAATTGCGAAATTAAGTCGAAAATTCAAGTGTTAGCTATAAAATATTTGGAAGCGTAATTTTTTTTTTTAAATGTCAAACTAATACAACAGGAATCCTTTCAAGGACCCTATTTAGTCCATTTATATCTGTAATAATTTATATTGAATAAATAATTATAAATTCATTTTTTTGAAATGGAAAAAAAAAACTAACTACACGCGGTGTTCCCAAGCGGTCACCCAT
>JAQQBS010001422.1:19990499-20004078 GCA_030347275.1 Microctonus aethiopoides
TATAATATAACTTTATGTGTTGAGCTGCGGAGCATGTGTCGATGCGTGCACTTCACTCAGCTGCCGGACGAGAACTGGGACGAGAACTGGACGAGAACTGGCGTAATCAGCATGATATGGTAGTTAGTTGAAATTTATCTGTACTTTGATGCTACAAATGGACAAAATGTTATTTTTTTTGGCTGCATTTACTATTTCGCCTCACCTGAAATTTGCTTGGTTCGACCAAATAAGATCAACTTTACAACCTTAGTATACAAATAACTATTCTCGAAACAAATACAATTGCGAAATTAAGTCGAAAATTCAAGTGTTTTTTTATAAAATATTTGGAGACATTAATTTTTTTTTAATTTCAAACCACTTCAACAGGAGTCCCTTTAGGGACCCTATTTAGTCGGACATGGGTCACTTGCGCGCCGCGGTCAGAAATTTCGAAGGGTGCGGTTAATCCTGCAGGACAGTTGCGCGCTGGTTTCTCGATGGGGTATGGGTCACTTGCGCGCCGCATCAGGTATAAACAAATAATCCTGTGAGGGACGATGAGCATTCAATCATATGTCGGCCAAATGAATTATCAATATTTGTAATAAATAAATATATATAAATACATGAGAAAACAAATTAATAAATTTCAAAAGACAGAATTGAAAGTAAAACTTAATTTATTTTTTATCATATTTGTAGCAAACGCTTTTTATAAAATTGAACCTAGTGATAGAATCGTTGCTATATGAAGTAATTAAATTTGATATATATTCATGATGTTTTTTATATTTAATATTTTTACATTTAACAGGCAGATGAATACTATTGATTTTAACTACAGTATTCAACTGAATATCTTTCAGCACACATATAAATCTAAAAATATCTGGGTGCGGAACATAAAAATTTTCATTGAATTTGCTGTGACAAGATTCACATGCATTTGTGGTATACTCTAAACTACTATTACATGAAGCCCAGATATTCGGTGGAAATATTGCATCTTCAGAAATATAATGATCTACTAAATGATCTGCATACTTAATGATATTTTGATTTTGAGGAATTATACAGAATACAAATCTTCAACAAAACACTCTGATGCATCATCACTATTTAAAAATAAGAGTCCGAATGTCCATTTAAGCCATTGACCTATTGCAGATTCTTTATTTTTATATTCATTAATTAAGCCTAATCTTTGGATTTTTCTGAACCACGGCTGTGTCAAATGAAACCTGCATCCTATAATGCAAATTTCTGGCCAAACTTTTTTAATACTTAAATAAATAGCTTTTTCAAAATCACAAACAATTTCTTTTGGATTCAAACACAAATTAATGGTATTACAATAATCACGAAGTAATTCAAACGCATTAGTATAAGTTTCTGAAGTTTTGTTTGGCAGCAGAATGAAAACTAAAGGAATATAGTGGCCATTTTCAACGGTATGAATTGTGAATAATTGGAGAAAATATTTTGGACAAAAATCGAATGTACCATCAACATAAATTTTTGAACGACTACATAAATATCTTAAATTTGCTTCACATGAAAATAAAATTATATGTAAATTGGAATTATTAATTAATAAAAAGTTCTCGCCGTTAGCAGTACGACATTCATACGAGTCCAATGCACTGTGAATATCTTCCATGGACTATGGTAATGCTGGCAACATCCTTCTTCGCGACCGATAAATAATTTTCTAATATTCTCGATATCTTTCGTACTCAAATCATTAACTATATTTGGAGCAACATTGATGCCTGAATTAATAATTTTTGACGGACGCAAAGATATATCTTCAGTTGCTTTCCTTTTAACACTATTCTACAGCTTTTTCACTTGTAAATTCTCCATGTGATCATGATTATGCTGCCCATGTATTTGTAGTAGAACCTCTTCCGTCTTATCCACAGATATAGATGCTGTACATGTTTTAATTGTACATCTATAGGACACACCAAATGTTGTTTTTTTATCCTTATAATTTTTTCTCTTCGCGCCCAACTAGCCCATGACCTTTTCCATCCCTTCGACTATTACCTGGTAGAAAACTGACCGCGGCGCGCAAGTGACCAACACCCATTTAGTCCATATATATCCCTGAGTCGAAAAATTGTCCTTGTATGGACCTGATGTCAATCTGATGTCACCCTGATGTCATAAATTTCGATCGGATCTCATCCTGCTGTAGTAAATATCGCCCTGTTTTCATCCTGGTACAGAAAATGTAAAGTGTCGTCGACCGGATCTCAACCTGGTTGATTTTAGTAGTGAAAATATTCTTTCCAGATTTCACCCTGATCATGCTACAGCAAATGGAATTATCCGGATCTCACTCGGCTCTGTTTATAAATACCGAAAATATAATTTATATACCATATTTATATGGCGAATGGTAATAAAGATAGACAAATTTTTACTGTTTTCACATCTGGGTTTTTCCATTCCGGTGTCCTTTTATCTCGGGGTTTTCCCAAATTGTCAATTTAAGCCTATTATAAACATTCGAAATTGTCTATTACCTGACAGTTACACGAATATTCGAGAATGAAAAATCTTCAAACTATTCCATCAAGAGCTTCAGTACGACTTGAGCTTTTGACACGGTCGGTGCGTTTGCAGTAGTGCATTAACAGTTCGCTTCTAATGTTGTAATATTTTGTGAGTACAGTGCAATATGTGAAGTATTCGTGGTGATAAAATTGTGTTAATATGGTGGACTGAATGCAAAGAAACTGAAATTATTACAGATCTGTAATAATATATACAATTTATTGTGTTTTACAATGATGCTTAAGATAAACAAAGAGCGTACATTTATAATTATTCGATGAATACAAAGAGGCCGTTTATAGGCTCGCATCGTAAGATGTCTTACTTCTATTTTTATAGTTAATTGCATAATATTAAATTCATTTCTTTTTTTTGTATTCCTGTTCTGATTTTTCAGAATTACATTTCTTTCATTTTTTTAAACTTATTGTAATGAAGAAAGGTTATAAAACTTCATTTTTTATTTTTATTCTTTAAATTTTCGTGCCTGTTTATAAATTTTTGAAGTGAAAACTTCTTTAACATCGTTGTGATTTGAAAGTCGATGAAACGAAAAAGCGATAGTAAAAAGAGACAGACACATAAGTTCATAAGATTTAACGTGGGAGAAAGTGAGATAGGAAGCATCATACACTGTTTCTTATAATCGTGGGCTTCTCTTTGTGCTATGCTTCGTACCCCCTCCACTCGTATTTACCAAGTCATAGTGGGAGTTTGCTTGGGCCTCTGTGTTGTACGTGTATTAATCCGTGTTTGTGCGCGCATGCGTACTACAAAGCTTGGGAAAAGGCATCACACAACCGTGGTGTTTTGTATACATGTACGTATTTTACATTTGTAGAGTCTTTTCATCATTTTTTTTATAATAAAATTCTTCATCATTTAAATAATAAAATTCTTCAAATATGCCAAAAACGAATGCAGCATGTAAAATAATCATGAAACTTTGTATCACTACGATCATTACTAAAATCTACAATTATCCTCTTCCCGCAATTTTACATTCGTCTCATTATTTTGAAGCCCAAATTTTCGAAGGTTTCACTTCTACCACGTGTGTTTTATCACACGGGATCATTTGTTTATTGTCTATAATCATATTAAATTTATTTTTTTATTTATTTATTAATTACGTTTTATACTGTAGGAATCGGAAGAGGTAAGGTTGGTTGTACTTCATTCAAAATTCCAAATAATATTTAAATATTAGCTAATTAGCCTACTATATACAATATCTACAAATTTCAATTTTTCCATTGATTTATTACTGGAGTTTACTCCACTGCCTTTGTTTGTTTTGGGTGTTCATTGTCATTATCTTTTTTTTAACAATTTTTATTATTATTTTTTTTTTTTTGTGGGATTGGGAAGAAGTTTTATATATTGGCAAGTATACGGTTTCCGTGGCACCGCGAAATGACAATATATTTTTGTAGAACTCGATGAAATAAGACGTTTTTCAAAACTTCTTTTTTTATTTTTAATTCCATGTTATACTTAATAGTTTTCAAACAAATTAAGACTTTGTTTATTTTGTCGAGGAAAATATGCATGCAAACAAATAATCTGTATGTACGCCACAAAACAAATTTTACCGTCACAGTCGCACTAAGAAATGGAATTCAAACTATAAATGTAATAAGACAAGATTCCTGGAATTTTAGATTTTTTGTTTACATACTATTTGTTTACATTTGAGAATCTTATACTTTAAGTGGGGGTTCCGTCCCCACTTCAATATAGGAAAAATATGAACAGGAAATGCACTATGTACACTATTTGTTTACACTAATATTCAAATTTTATATTTTGGATCATTATGATGTTGTCTTCTGTAACAAGTGGTCTATCTATTGACTAATCCTTTTTTTTTGTGTGTGCGAATTGCGATTGATGATACCTCCTCGTGGTGCGATCTATAGGCATTGATAAATTTTTTTAAAAAATGTTTTATCATCTCATAAATTAATTCATCTTTGGCGAAATCATCAAAATTGATTTTAATTTGTAGTTTTATCTAAAATTAAATATTACAAATATTTTTATTTTCAATCGTATTTTTAATGTGGGGGCTCCACCCCCCAACCTCCTGCCTGGGCTTTCGCCCCTGGACACCACTCATTATCTACACACATATGCACGTACACAGTCACACACATTCATACATGCATGCTTTTCTCAACAAAAGACTTAACAAAGTCTTTTGTTGAGAAAGTCGAAAACTATCAAACATAACAAGGGGGTAGTCTCATGTCCGATTTGCAAAAAAATGATATTTTTTTTTTGCATATTTTCAAAGTTTAATAAGTTGAGAACGTACGCGCCAGGAATAGATGATTAATGTAAGTATAAATTTACAATGAAAATTTTTTTTCCAAACTTTGAACGCGTTTTTCTCGAAACTACTTTTTTTCCGTCGGCCCGGATGATTAAAAAAAAACTATTCAACGGATCGGTCTGAAATTTTAACACAAGGTTCTACACATCAATGGCTCTGTCCGGTACTAGAATTAGATTTTTTTATCAATTATTTTTTTTTATTTGTTTTTAAAATTAATTTTAAAGCAAAAAAAAAAAGTCGATTTTAAAAAAAATTTTTTAACAAGGCCGCCATTTTTTTATTTTTCATCCGAATTTTTCGAATCTAGTACGGGACGGAATGACAACCCTACTAAGTAATAATCTTTTGGAAATTTTGATTTCTGATGATTACAAAAGGAGTAGTCAGGGGGGCCAGCCACCTACTTTTTTTCGAGAGGCCTTCTTTAAGACACCAAAATGACGTTAATAATTTTTTTTTTTATTCAACAAAAATTTTTTTGTATTTTTTAATATGTAAATAATAACATATAATTTTCATAAAAAGATTGAATTTCGTTTTCCGCAAAAAAAAAATTCTTCAAAAACCTTCAAATTTTAGGCTCGGACACGAGACTACCCCCTTAAATTGAAAATAAAAAAAGAGTTTTGCAGTTTCGATATCTCGAAAACTAAGCGAGATATCGAATTTTTTTATTCTTCATGAACGTCTTATTTCGTCAAGTTCTACAACAATACATTGTCATTTGGTGGCGCAACGGGAACCATATAATCCCCTATATATATTTATTTATTCATTTTTTTTTATTATTTTATTATTTTTTATGCCTCAACTTTTGTTTTCTCAAGTTGATGCTGTCTTATTATACATGCACGTGATGGTTAGATATTTAATCAGGTTGATTGAATTAATTATCACACCTTGCAATAATTTTATTTTAATCAAGACAAATAATACTTTATTTTAATGTTGAGAGTTGTATACATTCGGTGACTGAACATGTGTTGTTCCTTTCAGTGTAATGTGAGAACTGACTGTCGTGTTCTTAGAGTTAACAAAAATTGTTTTTATAAAATTGGTAAGGAGGAAATTCATTATTTTAAGTTTGCGATGAGACATCGAATATTATTGAAAGATGTACAGAAAGGACGGTACATTGAATAAATGCCCTGTAAATGCAGCACATAAGAACAAGTAGTAATTGAAGAAAATTAAAATCATTTAAGTTGTGTCATAAATAATTTGAAGAATTATAATGAAAGATATTAAGTATTTGCTCTACAGATCATCCCAATAAATGTGTTTGAAGAGAAATTTTTTAAATGCATTCTATACAATTCTTATACATTCTATTGAACATTGAATAGTTGAATATTATTTATAGTAATAATTTAGTAATGGGAATGTAATGTGAATTTCTCCTTGTTTTACTGTCAACGTTCGTTTGGATTTTTCTTTAATTATTTTAATTAACTGTTTCTAATCAATATTTATTTATTATTAACAATTATTAAATAATTCAATATTTATTTGACAATGGACTGTATTTTCGAATAGCAATAGATTAATTTTTGGAATAAAGCAAATTTACTGAACACGTGTTTTGGTGAAAATTAACTATTAAGCAAATATAATGAAAGTAGCTATGTATTAGACCACGTTGGATGGGAGAAGGAATCGGACTGGAGAATTTTTGGGTCTCGTACTCTCGTCGGTAGGAGGGAAGGGGAGAGGGAACTGGGTTAGAGAGTGGGGCAATGGTGTACACTGATTAATGAGAAGGAATCAGGTGACCTCTTACGTATTAATATGAATAATCAGTGCAGTATGGTTGAGACATAGAGGGGATTCGGGTAAGTATAGGATAAAGAGGGAAGGTCGAGTTCGCTGTACTCAACAATTCTATTATTTATTATTTGCTTATTATGTTCTTCATTTTTCGTGTTTATTGTTACTTTTTTTACTGTATCTTTATTTGATGTTTTGTTTTTTAATGCTTGGATTCATTTAGGGCATCCTCTGTATATTGCTGAATATCCATATTCGTGGCAAAGTGTGCAGTATATGTTTGCACTTTCTATGCTTCGTTTTTTTTTATTTGACATTCTCCTGGGTTGTGTTTCATGTTACATTTCACACATCTGTATGCCATTCTGCAATTCGTTGCTGTGTGGTTTAATCTCTGGCAATTTTTGCATTGGATTAATTCTTTTTTTCTTAGTCTTTCCCAGTAGATTATTTGATTATCTAGTGTTTTTTTTATTTTAATGCACCTTCGTTGCTATCTGGGTTTAGTTGTATCATGGATATTGGTAGTTTTTTTTTGTAATTCAATTGATTTTGCTGTTTCAAATCTTGTTATGTTTTCAATTGTTAAGTTCGGTATTTCTAAATTATTGATGATTTCCATTATTTCTTTTGGTTCGTATGAGTTGTCTAGACCTCTCAGTAAGAATTGTTGGATCTCGTCTTATTTTGGAAAGTGTGTGAAATGCTGTGTGTTTGTGTCTTTCAGTATTTCGATTGTTTTTTTATAGTCATTATAGTCATTCATTTTAACTACATGCAGATAATCGTTCATTCTTTCAATTTGAAAATCATTTGTTTGAGTGCCTTGTATTGTATCTTTTACTTGTTGTTCAAAGATGTTGATGGGCGGTGGTCGCACTTCTCTATTCTTATTATTTTCATTAGATATTGTGATGACCTTGGTAGTCACACGTACAGTAAGATCCCCATAGATAGTTGGCGCCAGTGAAACAATGCACTGATGCCCACGATGCTATCGGAGAAAAAAATAAAAACTTGAAACAACAAAATAAACGCGAAAAAACCGTTGGAAGCCGTCGATACTTGTAATTCCGGAAATAAAAGAAAAAAAAATAAGTCTTGAATGGGACGCGAACCCCGGCCAAAAATATTCGTATCCGACCAGACACCGGGTGGGGGGAACAAGGCTCCTGGTGTCGCCTGGTTGTGGCAGGTTTTGAATCTTGTGATTTTTTTATCATTTATAGATTTGGTACTTGCAGGTTGATTAATATATCCATTACTTCTTTGTTTTATTTACTTGTTGTTCTCTCCTCCATTGCCTTTATCTGTTTAGTGCAGCCTCTGTATGTTGCAGGGTGTCCATATTGATAGCACAATGTGCAGAAGAGTGCATTGTTGTTGTTTTTTCCTTTGTTTTCGTCCAATTTGCATTCGTCTGGTTTGTGATTTTCTTGGCATTTTACACATCTGTAAGCCATTCTGCAGTTAGCTTCTGTGTGGCTTAGGCGTTGACAGTTTTTGCACTGTACGATGTCTCTTTTTTTTAATGATTCCCAGTAAATAATTTGGTTATATAGTGTGCGAATTGATCTGATTGCCTCGTCAATGCTTTCTGGGATTAGTTGTACTAGATGGAAGGGTAACGTTCTATTTTGTGATATTGATTTCGGCGTTGTGAATCTAGTGACATTTTTTATCATTAAATTTGGCACTTGCATGCTATTCAGTATGTCCATAACCTCTTTTGGTTCATATGAACTGTCTAATCCTTTTAATAGAAATGATTCATATTTCTCTTGTTTTGGTGTGTATGTGAAGTATTGTATATTAGTATTTTTTAATACATCTAATGTTTTTTTGTAGTCATTTTAGTCTTCTACTTTGACTATGTGTATATTGTCACTCATTCTTTTTATTTGAAAATTGTCTGTTTTTGTTCCTTTCTTGAGTACTTTCATCGTGTCTGGTATTGTTTGTTTGAATAGTTTTATTGGTGGTGGTCATGCCTCACTGTATTTATTTGATGTTGATGTCAGTGTGTCTCTTTCTTAGTTGTAATTTCTTTTATTTTGAGCGAAATTATTCGTTGTTGTCGTTTTTTTTAATTTTTTGTTTTTACTCTTTAAAATAGTTACCCAATTATCGTTGTCTTCATCATCCATTTGCTGTGAATCAGACATTTGAGTATCTATTATTTCTATTTCATTTTTTTCTGAGTGTATATTTGGTACTTGTCGGTTGATTAATATATCCATTACTTCTTTGGGCTCATATGAGATGTCCAGTCCTTTCAGTAGAAATGATTTGCACCTATCTTGATTGGGTGTCTGAGTATAATATCACTATGTGTAGATTGTCACTCATTCTCTTTATTTTAAAATTGTCCGTTTTCGCTCCTTTTTCAAGAACATTCATCGTGTCCGGTATGGTTTGTTGGAATATTTTGATGGGCGGTGGTCTCGCTTCTCTATATTTGTTGTTCGTTGCTGTAAATGCCGAGTTTTCTTCATAATTATTTGTGTTATTTGGGATGTTATTTTCTTTTGTTGTCGTTTTTTCTGTTTTTTTAATTTTTTTGTTTTTATTTCTTATTATTGATATCCAGTTATCTTCATCGTCTGTTATTTGGGATGGTGATGGATCTTCATTATTTGTTATTTCCGTTATGTTTTCTTCGATGGTTATTTCGTGTACATTTTTATCTAATTCTTCGATATTTTTTTCGAGTGGTTGATTTTCTTCTTTCATACTTCTATTTGTTTTATTAATTCGGCGATAATTTCTGAATCCTCATTTGTGCTATCTGGGTTGCTCATTGATTTCCTTTTGTTTTTACTGGGCCTTGTTACTAGCAAGTTCGGTTTTATTATTTTTTTATTCTTGGGATGTTGTGATTTTTACTCAACACTGTTATGTGTTGTTGATCATTATTGTTTTTGGTGTTATTTTCATTATTTTTTGTTTCCATCGTTGATGTTAAGGGTGTATTATTCATGTTTATTTTATTTTTATTCACTTTTTCTTCTTTTTACTGTTTTTTTTCACTTGGAGTTATTTCTGGTGAAGTTGTTATGAAAACTCCTTTCCAGTTGATCCTTTTTTTACGGCTTCCGCCTTTATTGTCTATTTTTAATTCACTTGTTTTAATTGTCTTCTATGTCACTTTACACTATTTATTTTCCATGTAACTATTTTCCAAGTTCCACACTATAGTGGGCGTGGCCTACGAGGCGTGACTTGTTGTAGGCAAATTGTTGCATGAATCACTGTCTACAGTATCTCATGCACTGGCCCATTCGAAATTGCGTTCCGAAAAGAATATTTTTACCTGTACCGGAAAAGGTCACAATCGAATTGCGTCCAAATCGAAAAAGGTCGGCTTGTGGTCAGATGGACAAGTACAGGTATAAAATAAGGAGCAACGTTGCCACTACAGACAGTAATAATAAGAGAGCTTTTTGAATAAATATATCATTAATGTAATCAACACTTGCAAAACCAATGTTACATATTTATTAGAATTGCAACAAACCCGAAAATGACTGTATGAACAATATGTACAATACAATTATGAAATTATAACTTAATATTTACAGCTTAATACTAATTTAAATCCATATTGAAACTCTAAATCTACATGAAATTGCTTTTACAGATTCGAATTTATCAATTTGTAACTCGATCAATTCTTGAAATTTTTCATCGAGGAATTTTTGTTTTGATAAGCTTCGAGTATCAATTTTGTTTGGAACAGAAGTTACACTATTTATTTTCACATAAGTGTCTATTTGAAATTGCAACAAAACGTTTATGAAATTGTTGATGTTCGGGTGCGCAGAATAAAACGATGAGTTGTATTTGGAGTGGAACGATTCACAGGCGTTGGTTGTCCTCAGCATCGATGATGAATGTTCGGCCCAAATATGAGGTGGAAATTTAGAATCTTCAGCAATGTAATTATCGACAAGATAATCACAAAATTCAGTAACTTTTTCATTATCCGGCTTAATTACTGCAAATCAATTGCGAAAATTTCTCCAACTTCTTCAGGATTGAGAAATGGTAATCCAAAAATATAGGTGAAAAACTTGGAAGTTTCAGACTTCTTTTCTGTTTTTTGAAATTCTGGAGTTAAGCCTAGCTGTTGGATTTTTCTATACCATGCTTGCTCCAAGTGAAATCTACAACTGCGAACAGATACTTCTGGAAACACTTCACAAACACCTTGAAGAATGGCGATTTCAAAATCTGCGGTTATAATTTTCGGCGACAGAGGATGATTAAGTTTTGTACATTCCTCTTGAATATATTTGAAGACATGGTAGTAAGTAGAAGAATTTTTATCAGGTAGAAGACAAAACACTAGAGGTATATAATAACCATTTTTAAATCCATGAATGGTAAACAGCTGAGTGAAGAATCGTGGACAATATTAAAAAGTACCATCAACATACCAATAGGATACAAAAGAAAGAAACTTTGAATTTAACGCACATGAAAAAATAATTATATTATTTTCACTATCATTTTTAAGTACAAATTGTTCACTTTTATTCGTTGAAATTGTGGACGATTCAAGTGCACAATGGAACTCCGAAACATTTTTTGGGAGTTTAATTAAGGCAGAAGCTCTTGCGTTATAAATATGTTGCCTGACTCTCACAATATCTTTTGTAGTCAAGGTGTCAGTGCATTTTTTCACAATTTCACTTCTAATTATTTTTAGCGGCTTCTCACATATATCATTCACTGCTTTACGTTTAGCTGAGTTGCTCAATTGTCTTCTATCAAGAACACTTTCTTCCAATTTTTTATGATTATGCTCCAAAACTGATTGAATAATAATATCCTCCGTGCTTCGCGTTTTCACGAAAGCTTTACATGTCCGCTTGCTGCACTGCCACTTTTTTACAGTATTTTTGGCTAACATTTTATGAAACCGAAATGTATAGCCATCGATCACTAGCAGGGACTTATCTTTTTCGCTAATACCATGTGAAACTTCCATTTTATCACTTTGTTTTCTACAAATATTATTATTTACTATTTTGCTCAATGAGAGTGAACTCGGATACTACCAAAGACCAACTAACATTCAGTATATAATGAGAAGAAAATTGTAAGGCTACATAGGACAATGAACAACAATGATTATTAGAGCTTAAGGGTTTTTCCCCAATGTTTACGGAATTGAGATTATAAAATTTATATTTATAGAATTTCTCTGTCATTATCACTGCAAGTTTGGCAACAATTTCTAATCTTATTTTTAAAATGGGTTTCTGGAGATTTAGATTATTTGTTTTTGTAACATACTATTTCTTCACACTTATTCAAGCCCCCCCCCCCCCACGGGGCTTCGCCCCTGGACCCCACTTTATATCTACACACATTCTAAACAAATAATTATTTGTTATACTTTGTAACGATCTTTCTTTTAACTGTGCTAGACACAGCGTACCCTCGATGTAGCCTCTCTGCTCAGCCGTCTCGGCCAGGGTCGTTCAGGATGAGGGCGAAAGGTGGCGTTAACAAATTTACTCGGTTCGTAGTTTAATGATTAGTTTGCTTTTATTCGATTAATTACATCTACAACAAAAGTTATCTCGTGGTTCAGTTCGGTACAGTTTTATGCGTATACACCACCACGCATGCGCCACAACTTCCTTCACACGTAACACTCCGCCCGATTTTATCGCTACTCGGTTTCACACATACAATTTTAATACAAGAATATAGCTGTACATAAGGCATTGATATTGACATTGGCTAGATTTGGTTATTTATACAATACTTAAAAAAAACTATTTACGGTACAATATTTACTGGTCGGTTGACCCTTAAAACTACTTTCGTTCTCGCGACGACAAAAAAATACGTTTCACGGCGCGGACACGAACCTACCCGTGGGTGAGCTGCGTCTACTTTTGCTCAGCGGAGTTGAGAGGATGAGACACCGTGGTTAGGTCCAAACCGTACGGGCTCTTCTGGGGTAAAAGGTCGGATGGTGGCTCAGTTAGCGTGCAAACCGGAGGCCAGGAGAGGGACTAGGAATAATGATGTCGGCTCAGTTAGAGTTCAAACCAGAGACCGAGCAACGGAGGATAAAAGGATGATAAGGGGAACACTGTCGGCTTAGTTACAGTTCAAACCGGAGGCTAATCCTTTAGATGCTGCTCCGCTGAACAGCCACCGAGTAACTGCCTCATTGTGGCTCAAGCAGCCCCTTATATAGTCACGCTGGTGTGCGCGGTCGTCCACCGCGCATATCCCCACTCGGGACTCATCCCTTCTTTCGCCCCTCGGGCGATGGTATATACATTTTTTCCCCTTCCTCGGATCGCACCACTACGGTGTGTTCCACGACCCATCGCTCGCTGTACTCTCTATTCGAGTCGCTAGTTCAATGCGCATAGTTGTGCGCATCTCCCTAGACACTCGTTCAGTTGTGGGTATGTTCCCACTGGCGTCGTCCTCATCGGTTTATTTTTTGCTCCACCGATGCAAACTAGCCTTTGGGTTTTTATTGTGGCGTGTGACACACTCGTCACAACTTAGAGTTGAAAGATTCACAATAAAACAATCATTTTCAGTGTGATGAGTTACACTTGGAAGTTTAGCAACAATGTCGAAATAAATTCAGTTTTGGCCAATTAATAATGTTTGCGTTGCGGACGCAACTTCGTTGTACCCGGGACGCAACTTATGTGTCGAAAATTTTACGTACTCCAACTGGGACGCAATTTCAAATGTCCCCATGCACTTTTACTTTCTGTGATGCTCTATACCTGCGTAGAAAAGGGTCACGTCCAAGAGTGGAGAGCTCCGACAAAAGAGCGCAGACTCGACGAGACTTGGCAATTTTGATGATTTCGCCAAAGATAAATTATTTTATAAAAAGATGAAACTTTTTATGAAAAAATTTATCAATGCCCA
>JAQQBS010001422.1:20004178-20042671 GCA_030347275.1 Microctonus aethiopoides
TATCTCAAGTGTCCAAGCTATGGTCGCGGACCCTTTTTTTGTTTCTAATATTCGCTACGACGCTTCGAACAAGGGGCCTGTTATGAGCACATAACGGTTTTTAAAAATATATAATAGCTCTATTTTTCCATCATCATAAATCATTGCAAATTGCATTTTTGTTTGCCTTGCTTATTTATAGCACAATTTAGAGTCTAATTATTTTCTCATTTACTAATGTCTCTGTTGGGAAATTCCATTTCTTAAATTTTCATTTATTATTACTTTTAATCCTTATGTAAACACTCAATCGTTATTTTATAATTTTTCAATTGGTGGTCATAAATCAACCTAATTGCATAAGTTTAAGAGAACCGTTAAGGCCCTTCTCCTAGTCTCTCGAACCTCGCCCACTCTGCCCCTTATTTCCCTTACTCCTATTTCCATTACCTCCCTCCCTTGTCCAAATTTTGTAAATTATTGTAAGTAAAAAATTTTATTGTAAAACTCAGTAATGTATAACTCGTTTTTCGAGTCAGTCTTGATTCAAACTCTCTAAGAGCAAGTACGCTTCAAAATAAATAAAGTCATCTTGAACGTATACACTGATCATAACTCATTTCATTCTCGGGGTGTTCCGCATAAGTTAAGTGTGGGCATCTTATTGCTGCGATAAACTAATCGTGGTACAAAACAGGGCCAGATAAACCATATGTGGTTCTCGTGAAAGTTGTAAAATATTTTCAACGGAAAATTTACAGATAAATTTTAGTGAAAGTAAAAACATTTTTTTTCCTGGAATTTTCCAAATTGTTTGTAACGTCTTTTTCATCCCTACTCTGAAACCTTGGACAGTCAAAAATTTGCCAAGACCTAACAGAAGTTCTCGAGACTTTGACGAGTGAAGATCACTAGTTACTTAGAATCAGTCGCGACATAGAGTCATTCAAAGTAAAGAACAGTATTCACATAGCACTCTTGGCCCTTTCAAAACCCTTTCAAACATGAGAACTATGTACCAGTATTAGTCCGCAATTCTAGTCCGGTCTTAGTCTCAGCCTTGATCGAATCGGGTAATAAGTCTGATCAACACTATCGAACGTAGTACAGACGAAATAACAACGAACTTGTTATTGACACACCCGCGAGAAAGTCTACATTGATCCAGAATCGGAAATCACATAGCCTCGCGTAAAATAATAATTTTTTCAATAGTCTAAAGTCCATAAGTCTGATTATTACTACCGAACGTAGTACAGACAAAATAACAACGAACTTGTTATTAACACGGCTGCGGACCCGCGAAAAAGTCTACATTGATCCAGAATCGGAAATCAACTAGCCTCGCGTAAAATAATAATTAGTACTCCTTAGCACTCTAGGTTGAATGCGACGAGTACTAATCAGAAAGAAACAGTAAATTGTTTAACGTAAACTATATACTCGGGTTTTCTATAGAAAAGTGTAATAAAAGTTTCGTTATATCAAAAATAAAATTTCGCTACGTCAAAGGACGTATAATCATAAGTGTCGGCATCTGCTCATAGGCAGCCGTTAGTGGTAAGAAACCTTTATATAAATATTTGTATTTTACCTTTCTTTCACAATATACAACAACTATTTCTATGTAATTACCTTCTCAATAATTTATTTCTTCACACCTGATAAATAGAAACCTGAAAACAAGATCTTTCGAGATCTTGGTGGAAAACCGAACGTAGTACGGTCGCGAAGTAACGACGAATTCGTCACTAGCACGGACGCGGACCCGCGAAGTCTATATTGATCGATAATCAACTAGATTCGCGTCATAAAATAATTAACACTCTCCAGCACTAGAAGAAGAAAGCTGAGAATAATAAAATAAACTATTTAACAACTTGTCGTACTAGAGACAAGTAAAGTCGAGTGTCAGTGAAATTAAATCCAGTTCGCTCCGTGAAACCACGTATAAGTATAAGAAGTGACCCCGCGGCACAAGCGCCAATATTTGGTAAGATCATTCATCTTTTTCACATGTAATTCATTTTTCTTGCATCAATATACGTAACATTACTTCCAATCGTTTCTTTATTACTTTCATCCATTTCCTAAAATAGCAATAGAAATAGAAAACGAGACCTCTCGAGGTCTTGGTGAATAAACAACCTGTTCCTTAACCCTCTACTCCCTATACCTATAAGCGCCACGCGGATTGTCAATATTCGATATAAAATATAAAAGGGGGGCATCTTTTCAAAAAGGCGTCAAACTCCGGACATCACATCCATAAATGTAACAGTACTATTTCAATATATGAAAAAAATATACCTCCCGCATAATTTTTGTGGTGTAGAGTGGAGATTGCAGTTTGAACATTCAGTGGTCTGCTATAATTTAAATCCCCAAATGTTTCAACAGAAACAAATTAAATCTCCCATAGATATTTAATCTTTTAATGAAATGGAGTGTTATTTACTATTATTTGTTTATAGTACAATTTATTTTATATTTATCTATTTTTCCTGGACTCAATCTCCATCCATCTATATGAATGAATAATATGAACGAGAATAGTTCAATTGCAATTTTCTTGTCGGGTTGACAACATTCTGCATAAGTCTTATTTTCTACGCCAACAAGTGAAAATAAATTTTGGGTGCTTCATTCCATTTGATATTTATTTTTTTTCTTCTTTAGTGATAAAAACTGGAAAATGAAGTCTTTCTGTGTTCATGTGATATCTAGTTAAGTGCAAGATCATATTGGATAACAAATAATAATAAAGCTATCACTGGAGCGGTAGTTAAAGTATTCATCATTAATTAGTTTTTTTATAAAAGTATTTTTTTAGATTTCGCTACTTATTGTGACAGGAAATATTGTCGACCTCCCCTATTACGCTCGAATATCGTTCTCGGGCGTCAATTATCAAACGAATATTGTAAAAATTATATTTTATTTGAAATTCATATAAATTTGTCAAATATAAGATTCAATTAGAATGAATCTCGTTATAAACGACGAATACTTCAACACAGTTCCTGGCTGGCTAAATAAAATAAAATATTATAAATCAAAATTAATAATTCGGCAATTATTGCCGAGAGTAATAATATATTTCCAGTTAAACGAGATAAAAGTTGCACCATGAGAGCGAGCGAGAGAGGCCAATCCTTATGGGAAACGTATGCATAAGACAAGGATATACGATGCTTGACGAAAATGCAACGGTCAACGCACCAATTCGTCAACACGTGAGGATCACGTGATCGATAGACAAAGAGACAATGAGCCTACGATCGAGCGTCAGCCGAAAATGACTTCACTTCTGCTCTACGAGCCACACTGTAAAGTCGACGCCCGAAAACTGTATTCACGTATAATTATAAAAGTAAAAAGTTGCAAATAATATAATAATCTGGAAATATAAAATATCGTCAAAGTATTGGACGAAGTATTAAATAAAAATTGTCAATCAAGGAAAAATTATCGAAATCAAATGTAATTGGAATAATTGTCGAAAACTAATTAATTGTAAAAGCCAAGCCAAAATAAGGAAAAGAACTGTAAGTCGAAATTTTATATAAATCTACATAATTTGCTGTTTCAACCATTGAGCTAATTATTAAATTGAATCGAATCTTTTATTAATTAAAATTGAATGATATATAATATAAAATTGTGTATGTGAAAAGTTATTTTACTTATTGTGTTAATTATCCTAAATGTGTGTGATCGTTTTGAGTGTCATATCCATTACATATATTTATTCATTTTGTCGAAATTATTATAAAATATTATTGAAATTATATTGGTCAAAAGGGTCGTCCGGCGGTACCTACCCTGAAATAGTCAAAGCTAGCCGAAGCTGAAATTAAGGTTAAATAAATTAAATAATCGTCAAAAAAATATAAATTGAAAGATTTATTGATTTACCTAAAAATCAATTGGCGCTCAACATATCTGGTCAAATTAAAATTAATATAAAAGAAAACATATTCCCATGAAACCTGGCAGCCACTGACCCAGGCCGCGCCAGGAGGAAAATACAACCCGCCAAATTTTCCTATTTCATTATATTTTGAAAATGGAAGCGCGCAATATGCAAAAAAAACCAAAAATTTATAAATTCTTGCAAGGCTGACTCACTGACGAAAATTAAAAATTGTGGATTCAGCCAGTAGATGCGGACAATTTATTATATCATTGTAAAATATGTAACAGAAACTTTTCTTGCATGTCGTGCCTTTCCAAATATGCGAAGTCTGCATGTCATATGAAGAATACTGAAAATTTGCTATCGAATACGCAAAATAATACAGATCATTTGATTAAAAATAAATGTAAAGGTTTTTAGCTCCGATGGCTAGAACTCGATGAAAGTTTTCGTTCATGGTTATGCGAGCCACCAAATGATAGTAAAAATTCAGCATTCTTTTGTAGGATTTGTGATAAATCAATGGCAGGTGGTGTAGCACATATCCGTCCACATGCAACATCCGACATGCATGTGACTAATTTGAATAAGATCGGTGAAGATATGACTACGCAAGATGCAGTGGAATCAGATTTGCCGTTTGATGTACGGAAAAATATAGCAGAAATTCGGTTTTCTGCATTAATATTGGAAAAGAACATCCCTTATCAAACGGCAAGAGATATTCTCAAATTTTTTCAAAGCGTCGGAAAAGACCCCAATGTGTTAGCGAACATGAAAATGGGGCGGACAAAATGTTCAAATATAATTTCTAATGTTTTATGTCTAGTTGAAACAAAACGTGTCACGGAAAAATTGCAAAATACGCGGTTTTCTATTTTTGTTGATGAAACATCTGATATAACGAATGAGAAATGGATGACATTTCTTGTTCGATATATCGATGAATCAACATTAGATATTCGGACGCAATTAATCAAATTAATTAATCTTGACACGAAAAATTGCGGCGCGGACCAATTATTCATTGCGTTTAAAAAGGAAATGTACAAATAACAAATTCCATTTGAAAATATTATAGCTTTATCGTGCGATAATGCGGCAGTAATGACCGGGAAAAATTCGTCATTTAAAACCAGATTACAAATAAAATGTAAAAATTTATTGACATTTTCATGCCCGTGTCATTCCGCAGCTTTGGTTGCGCGCGCTGCCTCTGCGGAGATACCCGATTTTTGTGATAAATTTTCAAAACAAATTTCTAATTATATCAATAGTAGCCCCAAAAGATTAGCTATTTTTAATGATTTTTCAGATTGTTTTGGGGACAAAGATCGTAAAATTTTAAAACTTTGCGAAACTCGTTGGCTTTCCCATTATACATGTATTGAGAGAATTTTAGAGTCATGGGAAACTATTAACAATTTTTTAATTGATAGTACAGTGAATGAAAAATGCAAATCCGCTGCAAATTTATTAGATTTATTTAAAAACCCTTGTTTGCGAGCATTTTATTTATTTTTAAAGTATGTTTTGAATTTCTTCAATTCATTTAATGCTTTTTTTCAAAGTTCCGATACAAAAATTCATTTGCTTTACATAAAATCAGTAGAATTTTTTAATAATATCGATAAAAATTTTTTGAGTAGTCAGGCAATGAGCCAGCCAATTGATAAAATAGATTTTCAAGATCATAATAAACATAGGGCAATCGATGATGTAATTTTAGGAGCAGAGTGTGAAGATCATATGTTTAAAAATATTATAGCTTTATCGTGCGATAATGCTGCAGTAATGATCGGGAAAAATTCTTCGTTTAAAACCAAATTACAAACAAAATGTAAAAATTTATTGACTTTTACTATTCAGAGGCTTTTCATCGTCAGAAAAAACTAGAAATTGCAAAACTAATAAAAAAAAAAAAGACGCAGGGTACCCTTCGGCTTCATTGGTTTACTCAGCAAAACTTTATTTCTGCACCCTCAACTCACAAGATGTTCTGTACAACAGAATATGCTCTTCAACTGTTTTCGAAATTTAAGACTGATAAAACTTACAACTAATAAAATTTATGACTAATAACTTTTAAGTCTAATAAATAAAATTTTTCACAGAAGATAGTAAATCAAATATTGATCACGGGGGGCCAAGAGTAAAGTAACACGTACGGAAAGACACAAAAAAAAATATATCTCAAATGTCCAGGCTACGACCGCGGACCCTTTTTTTTTGTCACAGCTCAATACGATACGTCGAACACAGGGAAATATAAGCCAGATGTGGTGCACATGAAAGTTATAAAATAATTCTAAATTTATAGATAAAATTTAGTAAACGCAAAAAATATTATTTTTCTGGGAAATTTCTTAACTGTTTTTAACGTATTTTTCATCCCTACTCTAAGACCTTGGGCAGTCAAAAATCTGCCAAGACCAGTAATTCGTTCTCGACACGTTGCAGAGTTAACATCGCGAGAGAGACTTCAAATTTCTAAGCAACTTATAATGTTCAACATGGAACAAGTATTCGAATCAAAATTCTTGGCCCCCGCGTCTCTATAAACGCGATAAATTAAATAGTCATACGAATAATTGAATCAATAAGTTTGTTATAACTAATTATAGTACGAATTGTCAGTTTTCTAACTTTTTGTAAAGTGACGTGTGTGTGCGAGCAGTATAAGCTACCTAGTGATAGTGGGTGAGAATGAGAGTTATAAATAATGATACGAAAATTAGATGAATAGAGATTGCTGAATTATATACGATACACCACCTCGGTGGTGATGCGACTGTCACCGAGTGACAGTAGTTCGAAGTGGCCACTCGAACAAAAAATACGATTATTCGAAAATACGCGTCGCATTCACCTCGACCCGAGAGGGGGTTTTTGCCTTCGGGCTTTTCCTCCATCGAGCCAAAATACATTGTTGTTTTTGGGCTCGAAAAAGTTGTGTACTTGATTTCATAATAACCCAAACTCATTCCCATCCTTACGTCAGTTCAATGCGAAACAACAGTGTGAGTGTCACCGATGACACAAACACCACAAGACAAAACACAAGATGTAGAATACTACAATGCTCAGATCGACAAAATATATCACGATCAATCAAAGATTATTTCAATTATAAATAATCAAACACATTAGGCACGATCAGACTTCAGAGCTCTTCACACTGAGATGTCAATTATACACACTGAACAAGATTATTATAAAAAAGGTTGCTTGGTGGTTTTAAAAAATTGTGTTAAATTCAAAATTCCATTTTTATTTTTTAATTGAAATTTTAGTTTCAGTTGTGTGTATTATTATTTTATTTTTGATTTTATATGCCAAAACCCTTTTGAAAATAATAAATTAAGAAAATTTTAAATGAATTTTCTGATTGCTATTTGTTGTCAAACATCCTCCTTTACTTAGAATAAATTTAAAATACATATATTTTTATTTTTGCCTTTCAGAATTATTATATATTTTATGAAGGTATGAATTTTGATTTTTTTTTTAAATAAAAATGATTCGTCAAAAATATTTTGATTATATTTTTCTTCGATTTCTTTAAGAATAAACAAAAAAAAATGAAAATTTAAATTAATGTATGTAGAATTAGTGAAATATCACAAAATAAAAAAAAAAACTAAGAAGAAGAAAGGACAGTTATTTGTAAAATTTAGTTTTAACGATAAGAATGTACTGATTTATTGCGTGCCATTATAAAAATTATTTAGTGCGTCCGAGCTTAGGATTTATTGTATGAGAGACAGAGATGGCTGGACAAGCTGGCGTTATTTTGTCATTTATCATTTTATATCTAGAAGTCTCAAACGAATCTGGCAGGTTGAGATACATTAGGAAGAAAAAAAAATAAAAAAAAATAATTTCGTTTTTCTCATATATATCCAGCAAATTAATTTTAAGTTAATGAAATTGCTCCATACTATTTACAGCATTTGGTTTGCTTTCTCAATTACCGGATATTATTGTATAAAAGCAAATGTATTGTACAAGTAACAATTTAACCGTGATTTTCATTTATTTTTCCTTGTCTCATTCTGAAATAAAGGATGTTGGCCCAGTCATATCGAAATTCTACAAGATTCGGAAAAAAATCTCTGTATGTTTTCAACATTATCAATCAAACAATCATATTAAAAAAGAAAAAATAAATAAATAAAATGCATTCATTGAATATTGAAATGAGTAAAAAACTTGCACCAATTAATTATTACGAAAGTTAACTGTAATAGATTTTGCATAATAATGATTTTAATATTGGAAAAGTAACAATTTGTTAAATGTCCTCAAACACTTCGTAACAAATTGATATGAAATAAAATATACCGTATTTCTAACCGGTAATCTGTATAAAATTTATTTTTCTGCCTCGACCTTGCACTTGAAAACACTTTTAATATTTCGTCGGGCCAATTATTGCCATTGTACTGAGTCACGGTTGGCTACTGGAGGCCAAATGGATCTCATATATCCATATTCAAACGGGTGATCTTTGCAGTCACTTTGTTATTAATGTTACAACATTAAACGGTATTTTCCGTGACTCCGCCCACTTATTTTATAATAAAAGAATAGGGCATTTGGCGAAATTCACTTTATACTGAGCATCAATGCATGTCAGTAATAATTATCCTAATTGTATCATTATTATTTCATTAGTAATATGAAATCATTTTTTTTTATGCGTTGCTGAATCTAGTATGAATTATCTTTCGTATAATTTCAACAGTGCAAATTTATTTCGTATATTATTAAACTTATAAACTTGCTGAATTGATTATGTATCACTGGAGCAACATCTGTTTTTTTTTTTTTTTTTTTTTTTTTTTTTTTTTTTTCATTGTTCACACAAGGAAATAAAGAAAGTATTAATCACGGTCATGTTAAAGTGTATAATAAATAAAAACGAATAATAAATTTGCTAATATCATCGATTAATATGAAGCAGTTTCATCATTGAATAAAAATTGAATAATAAATTGATATATTCACCAGAAAATACATTTTTAAAGAAACACCATTTTTTTTTGTGAATACTGAGAATAATTTGATAGTGTTTACAGAATATTTTTTGTTCATTTATAATTAATTATTGAATGTTTATAAGCGACAGATAAACAGATTGAATAAAAAGATAGAATTTTATTTTTATATTTGTTTAATTAACATATAAAATAAAATCTTTCATTGTATAACCACATTGTATAACCAAGTTTTCGTTTAAAGTCAATATATAAAATTTTTCATTTGATAACGTCTATAAATTAACCGAAATCGAAGGAATTAAAAAAAAATTTTCAAGAAAATATTGAAGGAAATAATAAAGTTATTGTATGCCAAATTATAAATGAGATCATTATTGCTTGTTCGATATTATTATTTTATTTAAATTGATAATCCTATTATGCTGTTTAGAATGATTTATGGAGTTGCTAATTGTGTAGCAGTAATTATAGTTTACGAGGATTTTTATTTGTTTGGGTCTTTCTATTTATGCTTATTGTAATTGTGTCGTACTAATTGTCGTTTCAAATATTTACAGCACGCTCAAATGTTATTACAGTTCTATTTTCTGTACAAATATTTCATTGTAATTGAGACTTAGAAAACTGTTGATTTTTCAACTTAAACGATCAATAGACGCAGTACATAATTTTTTTGTTGGATTTTCTTGAATATCGGATATATAAAACTTTTTCTGTTATGAAATTTTACAATCACGATCATTGCCTGAACTTAAACTTGTCCTTGATTGTGTGCTATTGGTGAAGTATCGACATGAAGGAGCCAAAATTTATACCTACTGATGTATCGGAGAAAAATTCTTTCAATTGATTTATCGATATCGATGGCGCAAATTAAATAATTTAGAGATATGATTTAAACTTATTATTCATACCAAATACAACTATTGAATAATTATGAATATTTATTTATTAATTATTGAATCCTGCAGATGTTTATTTCAATTACTAGGCATATGTGCACAACTAATACAACGATTAAGAATGATTTATATTTAGATTGTGTGTGTTTTTTTTTCTTATCATATTTGCAATTAGGATTCATATTGTTACTAATAATATCAAGCGTAGAGATTAGCGAGATAGTTTATTAGTAGTAGAATTATTTATTGATGGTCGCTCGAGAAATAAATAGTAATCTATCGAATTTCCCCAAAAACAATTTACGATATAGCGGCAATAAATATTTATTTCGGTAATTTTCTATTACTTCATTCACGTATTTCATTTTTTGTAACAACATATTTATTCGTAACTATTAACAAACAATTATTATATCTATAGTTTAGAATATTGACAAGACTAAGAACAGAATTTTTATTTAAAATATTCATAAATGAATTGGTAGAAAATTATAATTGAGATCATTTGTTTCAGCCGAAAATCGCTTGATAATTTGAAATTAATGAGTCATTTTAATGAACATTTATGATAATGAGTGATATTCTCTGTGAGAGAATGTTCCATATTTCTTCTATTATATTCAAAAATATCTTGGAAGAAGTCATAAAAAATATAAAAAGCATGTAACATAATTTGAAAAATAATTATTAAAATCAGTATAATTTGTTTTTTTTTCTTACCGCACAATAAAAAAAATTATGAATTCAATTTGAAGGAATCGAAACTAGAAGTGATGAATTAATTCAATTATATATTGAATCAGAAAATTTTATTTTTTTGAATTTAATTTTTAGAACCGCAATACAAAATTCAACGACTTTTTTTATTGAAAAACATAAATTCAATTGAATGAAATCAATAATTTAGTTAAACAGAAATCAATATTAGCATTAAATGAATTATTCTATTTGAGTTATTTCACAAAAACCATACGCTTGAATTCATTAATCGTGAATTTTCATTTCAAATTTTACTCTTGAATTAATAAATAAGAAAAAAAAATGAATAAATAAATAAAATATCAAAGCAGCTTAATTTCTTTTTTTTTTCTTTTTTTCAAAATTAATCCATTATTTTTTTCAGTGCTTAAGACACTTCGTGATATTTTCATATTCTTAATAATTTATTTAACAATATTCAAAATAAAAACTCCGAATTTCAGTATCAGTATTTCAAAAAAAATTGCAAAATCAATTTACAGCGAATAAAAATTTTTTTTCCAACAAAAAATAATCACATTAATATTATCTGAAGATAAGAATTGTTCCTAGCACAATATTCAATTTTAAATCCACTAAACAAAATTTATAATTTTCCATTTTACAAAAAATAATAATGAAAAATTCATTTAATCAGCCAAAAACATCAGACGACTTTAATAATTCACTTTCGTTGTTGAGCGTCTGTTAAAAATATTTTTTTCATCAAGAAACGCTACTCAATGCGTGCACGAAATCAGCATTTGATAATCACCACATGTTATTTACAATATTTTCACAAATATCGACAAAGCGAATGCATGAACCATTAATAAAAAACAATTTACTTCGAAAAAAAGCAATCTAATAAAATTTTCGTTCATTTCCAGCTACTATTTCTGATATATAAATTAATTATAAAATGTGAATACTCACAGGGCTGAAGAAAGAACATCTGCACTCTACGCTGACTCAGGAGTCACTGCTGGCTACAGACGCTACACTCTATAGTCTTCACTTCTACAGTCTACACTCTACACTGCACAATCCAATTCTATTTCATTTTCCAAGTTCCAACGCTTCTAGCGTCTTCAGTTACATAGATTCAGGCAGAGGGCACAGCAGTCGACTAGGACTATTCAGTCACTGGTGGGGAGTTGGGGACCCAAATATGGGACTGCAATAACTGCATTGATGAGTCAGTCCTTCAAAGAGAGTAAAAATTTTTGCGATAATCAAAAATTCCGTTTTTATTATTGTTATTTTTTTTTTGGATCGATTATTGGAACTTTAACTTTAAATTCATTGTACTTAAATCCATGATAAAAAAATATATTTGCGACACACACATATGTTAATTATTACCATAGTTAAAACAAATGCGATTCCATTGTTATCATTAAAGAATCATTGAACGTATATCAACTAAAAAATTCCCTGCTCGAATATTTAAACAAAAGCTGGTAATGTTGAATCACATTACCACCGATCAGTCTTGGAAAATATATTGTTCTCTGCATAATCGACTGCTCGTTTTATCCTTTCCGTGCGTATCATATCATTTTCATCGTGTGATTCAACTGTTATATCAATTTTATTTTTCAGTTATTCAAATAGATAACATAAATTATTATTCACATGGCTTTTAAAATACATAATTTTTTATCCATAATCAATTTTATATAAACATATATTATTTTTTTTCTAGACCCTTTTTCAAAATAACTTTTCCTTTACACTTCCTAACAATCACCCAGTATAAATTCATTTAACATCGTAATCGAATCATTATAAATGATCTAATGACGTTTATATAAGCAAATATAATTAATTTTCACATTGACGTAACGAGAAAAAAAAAAATTCAAATTCATGCGTTTTTATTAATACCAAAAATTCAGCAATAAAATCATAATTATTCGTACAAAAACCATTTATAATTTAAAAATATAATTGAAAGTTGAGAAAATGATGCCATCAGAATTAAAGATTACGTAATTGTACAAAAAAGATATTCTTTTAATAAATTTACATTCGTTTTATAATTTTCCCTTTTAATATAAAAGACACAACGTGTCGTTATCGCATTTTTTTATTCTATTTTTTTTTCTATCTACATGATCATGGATTTTTCATTTGTAATCTCAGCTTATCCAAATTATAAAGGAGATTATACCCCTCATATGTACCATAAAAATAATCCACGTTTAAAACATTATTTAATTCTATGAAATTTATTATTTATTATATTACTATCGATTATTTTTCAAAAATTTCTTTTATAATTTTTTCATTAATAAATATTTATTGTGGTAAAAATTCAAAGTAATTCGAATTTATTGATATTACAATATCATTTCACTTCAATTTAAAATTTTATCTCTCAAAAGCACAACATTCCGGTGTAATATCATAGTTTACAAATGCAATATATAAACATAAATACAGGAAAAGCGAGATAAAACACGACACAAATACAAGATCTGATGAAGCCACGAGAATAAACCGCGCCCACTTGACTTTTATATATTGGCACAGCAAAAAAAAACATTCTTCCGTTGACAAAATATAAAATAGATGTAAAAGAAAAAAAAAACCGTTGTTTGATGTGACATAATTTTTTTATATTTTTCCTCTCTCAACTCGAGACATTTTGCTCTGTTAATTTTTACTCGTTTATATTTATTTACATGTATTACATGCAATACATGCATTTTAATGAACATATATACATATAGATAGCAAGGTTATGTACTAAAATACATAGTGTACGTGTCCTTAAATATAAACGCGAAACTTGGGCCAAAGTTTATCGATCATAAACTTTGAATCATCGACGAGAAAAAAAAAATTATAATAAATTTTTGGAAGAAAAAAAAATTTGCCAAGTAGTAGACTTACTTTGTACTTGTTGATTACTTTAGTAAATTATATAAGTCATTATGATAATGTATATACAATTTTGGCTGAACTGAAAGTTGAATTATAATTTATTTATGGTTCCCTCAATATTGACTTGCGACACGTAACGAATTACTAATTTATCTGTTTGGGTACTTATAGGAAATAAGGAAATTGAAGCGTAGAAATTTAGTCTAAACGAATTTTTCGAGGGGTGAATAAATGGTTTGTGTCTTGTTTGAGATATCAAAAAGTGAAGAAAGTTTTGAGAAAAAAAATATACATTTAATATGATATTAGATTATTTTTATACTTTTATTTTCAACACAATATTATTCTCACTAATAAAAAAATCATTCTATCAAATTCCGTTGATATTTATTAACATTGGAAAAATTCGATATATTTAATTCATGAAATAAAATAAAATATATTAATCTAAAGTCATGTAATAACAATTATTAAATTTAAAAATAATTATTTGTTCGTATTAATTGAAATTAAATAACTGCTAATAAAATAATGTCCCAAATTAATTATGAATATATATTTAGGGAAAAGTGGCCTAAAATGGCATACTAGGATAAGATGGCATATTAGGGATTTTAAAATTCGCATTGCTCTTCGTGAAATATTTTGTTTGTGCATAGTTAAAGGTGAAATATTCCTCACAAGCGAATCGAATCAACAAAACTATAGGTGAGTATTTAGAAATAAGTTATAATTCATGTATTTTTTTAGTTAGAAAATTATTATTTTGTCTTTAAGTGCAAAAATTAATTATGTTTTGTAAAATAGTGCCATGGGCCTAAAACGGCATATGTAGCCGTGGACTAAGACGACATGTATGCCATTTTAGGCCGGCATATATTTAATGTGTTTTCTTTTAAGTATGCCAATTTACCCATATTCTACGCTATGATATGAACATGTTTCAATAAATAAAGTGTTAAGTATAATAATTGATATATTTTATTAATTAATTATGATGCAAAATGTTACATAAAATAATTAAAAAATTTCATCTCTAAATAATTTTTAAATTCAAATTCCTTATTATTTTTTAAATATTCAGATATTTTTTAATTTTTTATTACACCCGTGAATAAATCGGTGTTATTTAGAAGAATATAGTTGAATAATTTATTTATTTGTTCATTTATTTGTCAAGATATTAGGATAAATATTATAAACCGTTATAAAATGGTTTATTTCATTTAATTTATTTAACAACATGTGTTTGTGTTTGTTAAGTTGTTAGTATGAAAGTAATATTTCTTGAAACTTTAGAAAACTATTTTACTTTAACCCACCAGTTAGTTTTTGTAGTACTTAATAAAAAAAATGGTATGCCATTTTAGGCCACTTTTCCCTTAATTATAATAAATCAATTAATTCCATGAAATCATGAATTAAATTCACCACAACTGATAAAAAAAATCATAAATAATTATTTTAAACATTTTAAACCTCACAGATGGACAAACGAATAAACAAAACGAAATAAAAAATTTTTTTTTTGATTCATCAGTTTTTAAAAACGTCGAAAATTAATCAACGTCAACCTAATTCCACTGCCATTGTTTTTCTTATCATCATTCCGTAGTGAAAATTGAAAAAAAAAACATCCGTCAGATGAAAAGTTTTATTTCCATTGTCTATGTATGTGCATACGTGTGAGTGTGCGCGCGACAATTTATACAATTGCGCGACGGCGCGCGCATTAGATTCAGTTTCATGCTTTTAACGCGGACTGCAGAAAGCTGATGCTGTGGAATATTTTACCGGTCAGTTGTCCGCGTGCGTCACAAAACAACGTTTGTACGTCAACTGACAATTTTCACAAATACAAAATAAATATAAATAAAAATAAATACGCGACATGTCACAGTGATATTATTTATATAATATTCAATAATATGTAAAATATATTAAATTAAATATAAACTTAACATAAGTCAATTCTAAAACTGAAGTCAGGAAAAAAAAATATAAATCTTTTAATGAAAGAGAAAAATTGTACAAATCGGTAATTTAAAAAATAATTTTTCGATTTGGTTTAGGAATTTATTAAATGTATGAATGTACAAATAAAATATTAATAAAAAAATAAATAATAGTGTATAAAAAATAAAAAAAATGCGTTTTACTGTAATGTAAAAGTGATTAAAGCTTTTGAGTAATTTTTTTTTGTTTATACAGTGAAATATATCTATATGAAGAGAGGTTTTTTGAGAAAAAAATTCAACCGAATAAAATAGCACAATTTAAAAAATAAATAGAATATATTTTTCAGATATGTTTTATTGATAAATTTAAATTTTCTTCCATCACGTTTCAATTAATATTTCATTATTATCCACAAAAAAAAAACGTGATCTTGAAAAATGAATAATAAATATTATTTTTTCCGTGTAAAATCTTTTTACAAAATATTATCTCATTCATCTACAACGTCATAACTTTTTCACATATGTATTCATACGTATTAACAAAACATATAATATAAAAAAAATATATTTTATGACTAAAAACAAATTTTGTGTGAGTGGACATCGGTCGTTTATTATATCATATACATAAAATATCATTGTACATATGTATATATTTACATACAACGCAATGAAATAAATTATTTTTGGGGTTTCTTTGATGTGTTGGGGGCAAATGTAATATCCGGTTCACGTTTATTCATATAATAAATTCACCAACAAAGAAAGGTGAGTTTTAATTTTATTCAGAAAAAATAATGGATGAAAGATGAGAAGAAAATTTTTTTCTTTTTACTGATTATTTAATTTACCAATGTAATATCCTTTTTTTATTAAAATAATAGAGAAAATTCCTGAGGTTTACACACGTATGAATATAAAAACCCCTATAAACAGAACCTAAAAATACATTTATGTGTTTTTAGGTTTTTGTTTTTAGTTCAATTTTATGCTAATGAATTTATGTCATTTGCACATAAATTACTCGATTCATTTTCACATATCTTAATTGACATTATAATATATACACATATACATATTTATATATATTATATGTACGTTTATGATGAAAAAATATTTTTATATGGTGAAAATAAATGTTAGATTGTAAACGGAAATTTTTATATTTCAATGATGATTCAGGTGGTCGATTAAATGAATATATAAATAATTAAATAAACAAATGGAAATTATATTATTGGAAAAAGAAATTTCATGATTCTAATTTACTTGATATTAATATAATTTTATATATTATGGTGAATATTTTGAGTTAATAAACTCGACGTAATTTAATTTTGAATCTGAAGAGAAAAATAAAATGATGGAATCTTTTATTTAATATATGTATGTAGGTTGGATTTTGAAAAAATACTTTTTCATTTGATTTATTATATAGGTATGTATATGAATGACTCTTTTATTTAGAGTAATGCAAAGTTGGTTGGTGAATTAATTAAATATATGAATGGATAAATAAAAAAGTGGAAATGATATCGCTCGAAAATAAAATTTGGTGATTTTTATAGAAATTATGTTTCAACAACCAATTGAAGCTTGAATATTTCAGTGATATATTGGTAATATTTAATCAATCTTAAATAATAGATATTAGCTGAATTATTTTTGAGTACTGAATAATTTTTTGATTAAATTTGTTTGATTTTATCGAATTTTTTTTTATGTAAAATTTGATTGTATTTTTTTAACTTTGTATTAAAATTTGTGTCGAGTGTTGTTCAATGCAAATTTTGTATCGAATTTTGACACAAAAATTTGTATCAAAGTAAAAGAATCATTTCGAGTAAAATGGATATTTTTTTAATTTTAATGCTGAATTTAATACAAAAAATTTGGTCATTTTTCAAATCTTTACAATTATTCAACATATTATTTATGTCAAATCAAATCACAAAAATTCTGTTCATTTAAAATGACTTCCAAGTAAAAATTGTTTGGAAAAAAATTTTTAACATAATTTTTAGTGATTGTTTTAAAGTTTTTAATTCAAAATTTTGGTCTTTCAAGTTACAAAAATTTTGTGTCAGCACATTTTCCAAATCCTCACAATTATTTAATATATTATTCATGTCATATCAAATAACAGAAAAATTCTGTTGTTTAAAAATGACTTCCAATTAAAAATTGTCTGAAAAAAAATTTTTAATACAATCTTCAGTGGACTTTTACTCGGAATTCTTCACTGTACGTATCCAAACCAATTGTGTGTGTGTGTCTTTCATATTGAAACTAGCTTGATGTACGTATTTATACATTGTAAACTGAAATTGTATAGTTGAATATATTGCCTTCTCTTCCTTAACTCGATAATTTCCCGCTTAATGCTTCTGTCCCTCGCTAAGGAGAAGTTTAACGACTTCCATACATATCTATGTATAATCCATATAAGTATACATCCATATACATACATATATACAGCTGTTGAAGGTATATAACATTATGCATCGATGATTTGTCGTAAGTTATAAGTTATGTGTACTAATAATTTACATTGCTAATAATAAAAATTTTTATTATTATGCAGATGAAAAAAAAATAAAATAATTTAACTAAAGTTTCATTGCAGAACTTTGGAAAATTTATTGAAGTAAATAATTTCACGCCCTTCTTAGACGTAGCATAAGGTGTGTTCTGTTATCGTATAAACTAAGTACGTTAATAAAATAAATTCGATTGTTTACTTTCATCGTTGAATTATATTAAAATTTCTTTTATTGTTGTAAATAATTCATTTTTTTATAGATGTATGAAGACAATTAGCACATTGAATATAATATTTTGCAATTATTTTAGTGAGGGTTTTGAGATTGTGATGGAAAAAAATTCGATTTTTTGAAATATATTTAAATGTTGATTAATTGAATTTTTTTGTGTTTTATATTTTTATTTTGTTTTTAATTTTTTTGATGATGTCAGTGTGGATTAATCAAATTTTGTTTAATAAATCTCAACATTCAGCAGATAAAATTGCTCAAAAAAAATATTTGAAGAAAATTTTGCATTTTGTATTTATTGGTTTTTTTGATTTTTTATATAGAAACTTTGAGAATTGTTGCACAATTTTGATACATTTTGCGGGAATGTTTAGAAGAAAATAATTTGAGATTTTTTTACACAGTAAAAAATTTCGTGTACAAATTCATTTAAAATTTGTTTTGAAAATTTTTTTTGCACAAAATTTGCATTTTATATCAATACAAATTTTTGTTGAACTTTCATTACATGAAAAATTCATAAAAAAAACTTGAGAAAATATTTAATTAATAAAATATCCAATTCCTAAATTTTTCAATTGAATAATTAAAATATCCAATTAATAAACATCATTAATTTTATACTGTAAAATTAATTTCAGTTCACTAATCTACAAAAAAAAATTTCCATCAAATTAATCATCGTCAAACACAAAATAATTGCAATATTATAAACATTATTCATCCTCACAATATTTTCCATCTTTCCACTTAAATTTTTTTATTCATCAATTAAAAAATCACAATATATAAATAAATAATTCTACCAATAGCACGCCTTTACATAGTTTTCAGTTCAATAAACTGTAATTAAAAAAGCATTATCAAAGCAACATTAACAAAATGTAAAATTATTCAAATTAAACATAATTTTTTTCTTCACATTATTCCATAATTATTTTAATCCCCGTTCAATTTTTCATTTCTCTTCACCTAGTTTTTATTTTCCAGGTCACATGACACACTCAAATAAATTTTAAAAATGTATATTTTATTTACAATCATTAGCTTTCATTATCCATCAAATATTTTCCTTTAACACAAGAGCACACACGTGAGGTTGTCCAATGAAAATTATAGGGTCATATATCCATCATCACTTTGATAATTTATAGTGGTCACGTAATTTTACACACACAGAGAAGTTTAGCTCTATGTGGCAACACGTTTGAACACGTTCAAATCCCTCTTTCCTCTTTTATTTACTTCTTCGTCTTGTTCTCATTGCTACAACAGGTGATTAAATTCTCAAAGTTACTTGTCCTGAATTTCTAAATAATTAATGACTACTTGAAATATTGTGCAATTAATTATGTCAACTATCAATTCTTGAATATTACAAGTGAATACACAATTTTTTTTTTTTATAAATAATAACACAGGATGTTAATTTAATGAATAAAATTTTTGTTGTGAATTTATTCGTGACATAAAAAATTTTAGTTTAAATGTTGATAGTGAATCAGGAGTGATTAAAATATGCGACAGAGGGTGCGTATATGGGGGAAGATGGGGCAAAGTGATCTAGGTGAAGGAAAAATGACTGAAACTGAAAAAATTTTGAGAAAAAAATTTCTTTTCAATTTTTTACTTCATTTTATTTCACAACGAACAATTTGATGACTTTAAAAAATAGATTAAGTTGCAATTTGTTGTAAATGTTTAGATAAATGTTGAGCAATTGAACTGTTTTTTAATTATTTCATTTATTTATGCTTTTTTTGTGGATGTATTAAATTAATATAAAGTATAAATCAATATTGAAATTTATATAGTTTAACAAACAAAAATTTAGCGTTGAATTTAGTATGAAATATTAATAATTTAATGTAAAATGATTTTGTTTTTAGTTTGATAAAAATTTTTGTGTTGGAATTTTGCACTAAAATTTTTATTGTGTATCAATAAATTAAAAAAAAAATTATTTTCAAGAGTTTTTGCCCCTTTTTTTTTGTAGATGATAGAGCTAAACAAATGAGTTCATTCAACTGTAATGCAAGCATAAATAAGTAATTTAATATTTATGTGTTATAAATTATTTATATCTCCATTATTTTGCAAGTAAAAATATTTAATAGTTAAAAAGAGTAAAATATTTTTATTGTTGTATGAATTTATGAATTTTCGACTGAATTATACTTTTTTTTTTCATGTGTATTTTTATATAACAATGGCATAAAATTTACGTAGATGAATAATAGAATATAATTCAATTTCTGTACATCGTTTGACATTTTAATGACCGAGTTCAATATTTTTTTTATGAGAATATTAAATGTGACAGACAAATTAAAATACTTTTGAGGTAATAAAAACTAAATGAAATGTTATTTCATATCATTGGTTCATTTTTCATCAATTCCCATAATTTTAAAGTGAAGTTTGAATGTTAGTTCTTTGTCAAGTATAAGTTTTTATAAAAATATTCGTATTCAAGTTTCAAAAATATTTAAAATTGAGTTATGATCGATTGCAGAATAAAATTAAATAATTTTGGATAATTTGAATGGTTATATATTTGTTGATTATGATACTTTATTTGTTTTATTTCAACTAATTAATATATTAATAATAATTCTCAATGCGTTAGTTATTGTATAGTACACTGCATAACACTTCATTTAAAAAAATCTGTTTTGTATAAAAATATGAATTTTTTATCAATATTCATTTGTGTTTCTTTCCAAAATTATTTTGCAAATAATTCGATAAAATGATTTAACAATTTTATACAATATTTATTCATTGTGCTGTTTATCTTTAATTTTATTTGAAAGTCTAAATACACATGAAATATTAAAAATGCAAAACAGAATTTTTTTCCTACTTCAACAAAAATTTTTCGTTCGCAAAAAATCCCATAAAATGTTTTTTATTTATTATAATTATTCAAATTAAAATTACATCATTTTATAATAATTAATTCATTTGTATATCAATAACTTATACTTTAACTTTCGATTGAATTATGAATTTTTTGTTTTTTTTTTTATTGAATTATGAATTATTGGAAATTTTTAAAATAGAATAAAATTTTGGTTATTTTTAAAACACTAATGTTTCACAGCACTCTCCAAAACTATTATCTTATGACTGCGATAGACATAAATAATTTTATGACAGAGCTTTTACATAGGGTAAAGTTTGAATAATAATTCCGGGGGGATGTTTTCCCGTCTGTTTATATTTAGATATACATATTAAAGCTATTTGTGCTTCTTATATAATTAAAATAATAATAACGTAATGTGCGATATTTATTTACACTCACCGAAAATTCTAACGACATTTATTATTAATATTATATGTTAAAAAACATATTTCGAACAATACGAAAGTAAAATTGCAGTTGAGAATTACAGAATTAAAAAGTTTCAGGCAAAACTTTAGTATGTTTTAATTAATTAATTTGTTTATGAATAAATTTATTAGTAATTGCTGATGGAATTTATGTACATATTTATTGATATATTATAAAAATGGAATGAAGTTAGGTAAAAATATCAATATATTACAATTATATGTATATAATTATAAATAAATTATTATTTTTTTTTCACTTTTCTTTCATTTGAGATGTTTGGAAAATAATTTTATAAATGTCTAATTAGATTATATTATACAAAAAAATATAAATTAGTTTTATTAACTAAATTTATAATATTTTACTAAATATTTATTTCAAACAATTGATATTTATTAAAAATTTTTTACTGTTAGCATAGAATGATACTTTGAAAATTACAATTATAAAATATTTTAACAAATAATAAACTGCTTAAAAAAATTATTTCATAATGTTTTTGATTATTTTATTCCTTCATTGATTTAATACCTGAATAAAATAATAAATAAGTAAATGAATGGAATAATGAGCGATTGTTTAATTACTTAAATTCATGGCAAAACAATCATATCGTGTGAAATAATTTTTTTACAATTATAATTCATAGTTTTTAACCAGTTTATAATTATTTATCAGGTTATTTGTTATTTTTGATACAAATAAAATCATTAAAGCAATGATAAATTGAGTTTGTAATAATATAAACAAATAAAATAGTAAAAAAAATCTCCAAAAAATTATTTTACTTATTTTATAATTTTATAAAATTTTTTTGTGTTTTATTATTGCAGTAAAAAATTAATATAAATAGATTTTTATAAATTTCGGAGACTTTTCAAGTGTTGGCCATTTTGTCTCACTTTTACATAAATATATGATGTATAATATTCATTCATATACCTATGACGTAATCGAAAACTGTGAAAGTGATTAAGCAAAAAAATGCTTAGAAAAAATTAAAAAAGAATTCCTCAAAATATCCGAATCTGTAAAATGATGTTTTACACCCTGCAGGCTCTGATATAAAAAGAGTGATTGAATTCTCATGGATGAATGATAGAAGAGATGAAAGAAAAAAAAAAAAAAAAATAGACAAAAATTAAAGAAATGGTTCATTTTATTTGTTTTTTTTATATTGTTCTTTTAACGTTACTTTGTATGAGCGCGTGTGTGAAAGTTACAATACGAAAACTTCAGGATTGACCCTTTCTATCCCCTTTTTGGTTACTAACACATGATATCCTGGCATCCTGAATAGCGGTTGAATATAGTCTTCCAATAGCGGGAAAAAAAGAGGGTTTTATACGTAAAAAACGTGTATTTCACCCATCTTTCAAACTATTTTTCACATCTGTTTATATCTTATTTCGCTCCAGATGGTGCGGACATTTAGGGTTAAATAAGTTGCGAATTTGCGGGGTTAGCTTTAATGTATGTTATCCAAAAAGTGCAATATAAAAACTGAAATATCTGTTCAACCCCGCGGGAAATTGAGAGATAATAAACTCAAGCAAGAAAATTTTTGAAAGATTAGTTTTAGTTTGGTGAGAAGTTTTTTTTTCAAGTGTATTCAAAAAAATTCGACCATGAAAATATTTTTTTGTTATTTATTGGTCTTTTAAGTTGAATAAAAAATTTATGAATAATATTTTTATATTTAAATTGTTTATGTTAATAAACAAAGAAATTTTTGTTTCACAGTCTTGATCATAACATTTTTAAATATTAATAAATATGAAAAAGTCAAAAAGATCATTGTTATACATTGTTGTTGTTATAGTCTGTCGAGACAAAATATTCCAATTTTGAAAAAATAACTAATTCTTAACATTTAAAAATTAATTTTGCATTTTCCATGAAATATATTCAACGTATAATTTTCATAAAATGCATTAATTCAAAATGATAAAATCTGTTTCATCTCTGAAATAATTCTTTTATTTATATACTCATTTTTATTACGAAAAGTTCCCTGCGTGAAAATTGTAAAAATGCATATATTAACAGAACTTGACGAATATCTGCTCTCTGTAAATAAAACAATGTATAAAAAATTGTACAGAGCAGAGTGAAACTCAAACAAGAATATTTCTGAAATATTAATTTTAGTTTAGTAAGAACAAAAGTTTTATTTAACTAATAAACGAACGAAAATTTCAAATATTTTCGGTGAATATTTTCATAGTGAAGATATGATAAACAAATTGGATAATTCTTGTAATAATTAATGAATGGAATATTGTGAAAAAAAATCTGGGTGTTCATAATATTGTTCACGTCACGATTCGCATTATCAAAAATGAACCATTGTGATTTTAACCTCAAATTCAAAGTTTATAAACTCAGGGTATGAATAACTAATTTGCAAAAATTTGAGATATAAATATTGAAGAGATGTCTAAAGTAAATCGATTCTGTTTTGATAGTTTTACTTTATAATAGTTTTACAATTTTTTTATACGAGCGAAGTTTATATGTTTTTTTTTTTTTTTTTTTGGAAACATTGTTTGCTTACTAAACTCTTTTCATTCTTAACGTAATTTATACGTGAATAATTCTGATGAAAGAGTTTTTTAAGTAACATCTTTGAATGAATATATAAAATTTAAATTGGGAATAATTATAAATATTTTTTATTGTAATATTTTGGTTAAATATTATGATTTTTTGTAAACTTTTACACAAAATTTTTTACTGTGCGCATTGAAAAAATGAAATAAAAATATAATAAATAAACAATATTAATAAATAAACTTTCATAAAACGCAAAATGGTTTTTTTGTTTTAACACAAATTCTTGGCTCAAAATTAAACACAAAATTTGTGTTAAAAACAGTTAACTAAAATGTTTCGTGAACTTTTATATAAAGTTCCTCACTGTGCACGATAAAAAAATGAGTTGAAAATACAATAAATTAACTAAATCAATAAATAAAACTTCATAAAACGCAAAAAGATTTTTCTCTTCAACAGAAATTCTTGTTCCAAAAATTGATACAAAATTTGCATTAAAAATAGTCAACAAAAATTTTTCGTGGACTTTCATACAAAATTTTCTCCTATGTACAATAAAATGATAAAATAAAAATACAACAATAAAACTAAATCAATAAATAAACCTTCATAAAACACAAAATAATGTTTCTACTTTAATAAAAAATTTTATATCAAAAATTGTTGCAAAATTTGCGTTAAGAACAATTGACACAAATTATTAGTAAACTCTCACACAAAAGTTTTTTCTTTATGCACATTACCTACGTTGAGAGGTAGGTTCAATGGGTCAAGTGTGGTATAAGAGGTAAACATAGTTCCTGATGGTTTATGCAGCTACGCCTCTTGGTTAACCAACGTGAACCCACATTCACACGTACACCTGTCAAATACGAACCAAAAGCTTCAAATTGTATACTCAAATTTAATTTCGTGGTGTTTCCAATCCTTCACATCCATTCCACACAGTTCTGTGGCGCTTTCATACAAATACCCACACATATAAACATTAATATATATTTATGGTAATACTGAATAAATATATAGTGGTTATTTTGACCCTCCTGACGTAAATCACGAACAAATACTAAATGAACATGAATTATTTATAGTTGCAAATATCTGTATTATTAGTGCAATCGTTCCACTTAATCCATTTGAGTCAATAAATTTTACGACACTCGAAATAAATGTTTTTGTTGGGCAACAGGTGCGATATTACCAAAAAATAAAAAAAAATTAATAGTGATAAAAAAACGTGTTTTTTATTAATGATATATTTTTTTCTCTCTTTCAAATATTAATTTATTGTTCCTTAAATGATTAAATTCAGTAAAAAGTATAAAATTTCGACAAGAAAATTCAGATTTTAATTGAGTTTGCAAATTCTAAATTGCCAATTTATTTTACAATTTTATTCATATTATTTTTTTATTTATTCTTATTATATTCGAGGGGTTACAATATTTTTAGCACTGATATTTATTTAATTCATTTTTATCTAATACATTTTGAAAAAATTTTTAATTTTAAAATTAATATTTTAAGCCATTGAAAATATTTATTTTTCTAATATACAATTTATGAAAAATATATTAGTAAAATAGTTTATACTATATATGATTAATTAATACATGCGCCTATACATAAATGTGACTATAAGAATTGCTGTGGCACTGTGTGAATTATTTATTCATGAAATGAGAGCAGGTCATAAGCCCTATTTATATTCTCCTTTTTTTGCTCTTATTCTTGATTATTGAACTAAAGTTGTATGAAGAAAAACCCCCAGTACTCGCTCACCGAAAAAGTTTTAGTGAATGAACATTGAAGTCAAAATGGACGACAAAACAGTTTATTTTTAATATTTAATCTAATAATATTAATATTTTTTTCATGAAACACATTAATTTAAAATAATCAAGTCTGTTTCAACTCGTAAATAATTTTTTTATTTGTAGTAATTTTTATTACTAGGATTTTTTTCACATGAAAATTGTAAAAATGCATTTAATTAGAGAATTAATGGAGTGTTAGGACATGATTGAGTTTCAGGGCTGTTATCGTACCGGTAATTATTACCGCACTTAATTGTGGCAACAAATAACTTAACTAACGATTTATATATAATGTTAATTTGCATTCATTAATTTTTTTTTAACGTATATTCAAAAAAATTCGACAATGTAAATATTATATGTTATTTATTGATCCTTTAAGTTGAAAAAAAATTTATGATTAATTTTTTTATATTTAAATTGTTTATGTTAATTGTGATTTTTTACAAACGTCAGAAAAAAATATTTTGTTTCACAGTCGCGGGATCATAACTTTTTTAAATATTAATAAATATGAAAAATTCAAAAAGATTATTGTTATATATTGTAATTTTTATTAGATTCTATCAAGATAAAATTTTTTAATTTCAAAAAAACCACTAATTCATAAAATTTAAAAATTAATTTTGCATTTCTCATAAAATATATTAATTCAAAATAATCAAGTCTAATTTAACTCGGAAAAAATCCTTTTATTTATCGTAATTTTTATTACTAAAATTTTTTCACATAAAAATTGTAAAAATGCATTTAATAGCAGAACTTAACGAATATATCTGCTCTCTATAAATAAAACGTTAAATAAAAAATTGTACAGAGCAGAGTAAAATGAAATGAGGGCGAAGTATTTTATCGGTATCTGTTTTATTTTTTTTTCTTTTCTACCTTCTTCTGTTTTGCGATGCTATTGACAATGATTGATTATTTGTGACATAAAGAAGATGAAGATTCACCTTGTCCTTCATATAGATTTTACCATCGTCTGAACGATAACTATACATACTTGTATATAGTGGGGTGAAAATCGATGGCTTGAGGTTGATGGTGTACTTGTGGCCAAATTGAATATATCCTCGGGGTGATGTGTTGGTTATTGTATTTATGTATACACATATATTCCGCCATTATAGTCTGGTAAATTTCATTGTTCGTATTATCTCCTCTTTTCATGTTATGAAGAAGATGACTTTATATAGCTATAGATAAATATGTATTATATTTAGTTTTATAGATTTATATACAGTTAAAAATTCTTGGATAAAAGTCCACTAAAAATTCCTGGTAATAATTTTATTTTATATAAATTTTATATCGGATTTTACCTCAAGAATTTGTGTTGAAACTGAAAAATCATTTTGTGATAAATTAATAATATTTTATGTTGAATGGAAAATTTGATTCTAGCAAAAAATAAAGAATTGTATGAGAAAAATAATTTTAGAAATAATTAATTTTTTAATTTTAGTTTTGTCTTTTTAATTATCTAGGCAAGAAAGTTACTGTAATAAATTATAAAATACAATTTACAAATTTTGGAGTATCTTTTTTTTCATGTATTTTGACTATTTTTGATTCATTTTTGCATTTTAAGCATCCAAAAATTTTGGTTTTTATTTATTTTTTGTGATTGGTCGTCAAGATTTATCAGACGACTTCATTGATTATTTTTTTTGGCTTTCAGGTTATTAAATTTATAACAAAATAATACAATATAATAAATCAAATAAAATATATCTACATTTTGAGATCAAATACAAAAAAAAAAAATAGAAAAACAAACAATAGCTATTCTAAAAATACAAACTCCTAAAATTAGTATAAGAAAATTGTAAAAATAGAATTTGAAAAATTTTTCCATTTGTGACGTCCGGAATCGGACGTCGTTGAATAAATTCTTTTACTTCCTAAGCGAGCAATCTTACACTGAGCAGTAAGTGTAAGATGCTCTTTCCTTGTCTTTGGGACACCCCGCGTGGCTTATTGGGTATAGGGAATAGAAAGGAAAGAAATTGAGCAGGTAGTTTTCCACCAAGGTCTCGAAAGATCTTGTTTTCAGGTTTCTACTTATCATGTGTGAAGAAATAAATTGTCGAAAACTTTTATTTTGATATAACGAAACTTTTATTACACTTTTCTATAGAAAACCCGAGTATATAGTTTGCGTTAAACAATTTATTGTTCCTTTCTGATTAGTACTCGTTGCGTTCAACCTAGAGTGCTAAGGAGTACTAATTATTATTTTACGCGAGGCTAGTTGATTTCCGATTCTGGATCAATGTAGACTTTCTCGCGGGCCCGCGGCCGTGTTTATAACAAGTTCGTTGTTATTTTTTCTGTACTATGTTCGGTAGTAATAATCAGGCAAAAGTCAGATTAGATGACCAGACTATTTAACCGATTCGACCAAAGACCAAGACTAGCATACTGAGACGGAGTCTATGGACTTATGGACCCAGTTCGTATGTACGAAACGGTTTATATTTGAAATGAAAAGTAGTTCATGATTGGAAGGGAAAAATTAATTTCCTTTTTGATTTCCAAAAATATGTTTTTTGGAAGTACATAGATTTTTACGACCGTGACACTTTTTTTGACGGACCGCATCGATTTTCTACCTTGATGCATTCCAAATTTTACGACTGATGCATCTGATAGAGAAAGGTCCATTAGTGCATTTAGAATTTATTTTACGTTTCCAAGAAAAGTCGTAAAATTAGGAATGTTCCATTATTCGAATTGAAATCAACTTTCCTCAGCGTGTCACTATCGAAATTTTACTTAATATTAGGTATTGAGAAAAGATGCGTGAGAAAAATTTGTTCATAATTTAAGTGTAAATAATTCAAACTTGATTATTTGATCTAAAAAAAAATATTTCAATATCAAATAAATTCAAATAATTCTAATAACCGTCAAATTATTAGTTCTACTTTAAAACAAAAATTAATATTAATATTAACATTTTATAATAAATATTAATTTAACATAAATTAATCAAAAACATAATTATCAGTGTAATAATATTTAACCAATAAATATAATTATTTCCGAGTGTATCCAGTCAAAAAAAAAACTTCACAAATATTATTTTCTACTTAACTAACTCGAAACTAAACGACTAAAAAATATCCTCAATCCTCATTTCATCATCTACACTAAAAATACACTGAAAATCAAACTTGTTTCCAATTCTCTCATGCCCCTTACATAAACAAACTATTTTCCCATTTCATAGAATTCCAAAACCTTAAACAATATTTCCAAAATAACCTACATTCACATCCTCACATATCCACACTAATAAAAAATACAAAAAAAATATAAAACCACTACAAGTAAATAATCTAAAATAAAAAAAAAATTACATAATTATTAAAATTGCATCAGAAGTAAATTTTATTTGAATCAATAAATATTTTTATCTCTTCATATGTATTAATATTATTATAATATGTTACTATTTTCCTTATCTCAGTAGTATCAGCTCATGTGCACACATTATGTATTTATAGATATACATGTATATGTAAATCGAACAATAAATGAACGTGTTCTTGAATGATGCATTGGGAATTGTCACATTGGTCTCCCAGGCTGTGAGACAAGGCCGATCCAATGATCCACGCTTGCTTTGACTGTACAATCATCATTGCAGACATGTGCACACATTTTATTCTCGTTTATAAATTAGTACATTCGTACATATATATACATATATTTGTTGCATATATATGTGTGCCATATGAACGATAAAAAGGTTTTATTGGTAGAACATGGTGTGGATGTGGTTCACGACGATGAAATAAAATCATTGCGTGACGTTTTGGTTTTTTTATGTTTATTTATGTCTATTTTTTTTTTTTATATAACTGCGAAGTTGTATTTTTTGGCATGCAGCCAAATTTCATGATGAATTATATTCTATTTTCATATTGCCAAATGTGATTCTTAGTATCGATGAATAGTCGATTATAATAGTAGTATTTGTAAGGATTTTTTTTTTTTTTCAATATTTGTAGGTTATTTGGAGAATAAAAATTTTGTATTATATGTTTGTATTGTTTATTGTGTTTTGTGATGATTTTGTTGAGTTATTGTATTTTTATTTTATTTTTTTATTGTGTATGGAGAAATGTTTTGTATAGAAGTCAACGAGAAATTGTTACCAGTTTTTTTTAATGCTAATTTTTTTATTTAATTTTGAAAAGGAAATTGTTGCAGCAGAAACATTATTTTGTTTTCTACAATAATTTATTCATTGATTTTATTTGTTTATTGTATTTTTATGTTATTCTTTCATTGTACGCAGTACAAAATTTTGTATAAGAGTCTACTAAAAATTTTTTCCAACTGTTTTTAACTCAAATTTTGTATCAAATTTCAATACAAGAATTTGTGTAAAATCAGAAAAATGATTTTGCATAAAATAATTATCGCATCGAATATTAAATTCTCGTCTATATTTATCCAATATAACTTCTGAATAATAAATCGTTACTAAAAACATTCTAACACATATTTTGAGTGGACTTTTACACAAAAATTTTCGTCTAAAAATAAAATGATTGAATAATTTTGAATAATTATATTTCATCTACGTATTTCTATTCCACCATTATTGCAACTAGATATTTTATTCTTTAAAATATAAAAAGCTTCCGTATAAACAATAACAAAGGGAGGTAAAATGGTTTATTCCAAAAAAAATTTCAATCAACAGATTTTTTAATTTTAACAATAATATCAAAAAAAATTCTATTTGAGAATAAAAATACCTACAAAAAAATGAATACAATATAAAAATACATCAATCGACATTTTATTTCTTTCAAGCGTCACAACATATAAATAAATATATAAATTTTTAATATACACAGATGCACGTTAAAACTATTTTGAGATTACCTTCAGTTGTCAAAAAAAATTAAATAGCACATCATTTCAATTCCACAAATTTCTCATTCACATTTATAAAATTCAACAAAGTTGTAAATTCAGATGATTCAATTTTATATTTTCATTTTATTCCCCTGAAAATATTTAAAGAAAAATTAATTCAATAATATATTAAATTTATCACATTTAATTTCCAGTTTATTTAATTTCAATAAATCATTTATCCTTCATGCGTATCATAAATAAATTTATTTATATTTCAATTGTAAAATAAATAATAATGTTAATGCGAGAGGATTAATATTAAGCTCATGTTAAACTCACACAAGATAATTGTAGCCATCGCACGACATAGAGAATATTTAAACAAATATCAGTTAAATATTAAATGAGGATAAAGTTCAGATGAATAATTATCAATGCACTTTGCACGGTTGGAAAAAGCTTGTCAAAGGATATATTTAAATATTTTACAATGTTGTAAAGCTTCTTTTTAGTCTCTTTTTTCGTTCGATTACAAAAACGTTTCATGAAATTTTTCTCTCTGAAACGAATTTATGTAACATTTTTTTTCACAAGTTTATCTTCTTCTTCATACCAATGAGACAATTTTATTTTTTATTTACAATTTGTCTTTCATTCAGAATTAATTTCACTATTTTTAAATATTTATAATAAAGTTTTATATATTAAATATAAAATAATATTTTTAATTTCAGAGCTTCATCGGAATTTTGTGGATAATCTAATTATTATGGAGCTTCCAGTTGAGGTATGTAATTGACGTAAATATTTATCATAAAGAAAAATAAAATTATAAAAAATATATTTTTTAAATTTGTATTTTACAATTATTGACACGATAAAAAATGAGTTTACTACTTGGCAAACTTTTTATACACGTCGTGTTGAATGTAAAAAAAATATTTGATGCGTGAGATAAATTTAGATTGTTGATTTTCAAATGTTCAGTGAAATTATTGTTTATTTTTTATTCAAAAATAAAAATTCATATAAATAATGTCCATCAATTTTGTGAATACATTTTATTGGCTTGAAGGTAAACGTGCAATGGCCCATAAAATGTAATAAATTTAACTGAATTTAATATCATGTTTATTTTTCCAATGAAATATAATCAAATTTAATATTTCAATAAACTCGATCGTGTTGACATTATTTCTTCACTCAATCGCCCTATGACCTATATAAATAACTCAAATATAACTGATATTTCGTTTTGATACATAAAAATGAATCAAACATTTATATTTGATACGAAAAAAAAAAAATAATGTCAAGAAATTGAGTACTAAAATTTTTATTTCATCCTAAACGCAATTGTTTGTATATTTTTATGATTTTGCGTCCTTGATCTTATTTTTTTTTGTTTTTTTGAACGTTGTCTAAATAAATTATTTATAATCTTGAAATAAAAGTGAAGAAAAAAAAAATAGAAATACATTAAAAATTATTAAAATTGTGGTTTTTATTTTGAAATTAATTTCAATTCAATTTGTTAGGGTATAAATATTAATGATAATTATTATCAAAGTGATTTTTATCTAAATTTGCAAAATAATCAAGTCCTTTTAGGGAACTATGAAATACTGATTTAATTTCGGTAAAACACTCCGAATAGCGGCCACGAAAATTTGCTATAAAAATGCCCGTTATTAGGAGAGAAAATGAGAAATGAATAAAAAAAAATTTTGAGCATTTGAAAAATAAAAATGACCGCTTTAGAGGGGCTACTGTTATTCAGAGGTGGCCGTTAATAGAGTTCTCACTATATTATAGATATGAATATTTGAATTCATTCATGCTTTTGTATAATAAAAATTTTATAAACAATATTAACTTGAAAAAAAAAACTAAAAAAATAAATAAATAAAACAATTAATGACAATTGAAATTTTGGAATTTCGACGATTTTTTGGAATTTTATTAAGTAAATGATGGATATTAAAAATGGTCAATTAATTTGGAATGTAATTTCAAAAAAAAAAATCAAATTTTTACTGAATTTAAATAAAATTTTATTTATTTTTTTCTTTTTTTTAATTGTTGTTTTGTTTCTATTTTTTAATGTTTATCTATTCGTCCACGCATGAAAACTCCATCAATACTTGATAGAAATTTTATAATTTATGTTTTCTTAAAATAAAAAAATTTTATCGAGGATTCATAAATATTTAATGTATCATTTCCATTTTATTTAACAAAAAGCCATATGAAATTACACATGCAATGATGCGTTGAAGTTTCAGATTAATTTATCTCCGTAATATATTGCACATGTCTCATAACAATTGCGGAGGGACCCACGCAGGTCATTTATTGTCATGAAATATTATTCTCTGCTATATGAAATTCACATTTCATTGGTATTTTATAGGTTATAAAATTATTCATTGAATAAATATTAAACGTGAGTGTATAATTTTTTTTTCAATTTTCATTATTGGACTCTTTTATTTTTAAAGCTCATTAAAGTAAGTTTAGTTTAATTAAACTCCTATGGAGGTTAAATTTTAGTTTCTCTGCTGAAAAATATTGAGAATTCCACAATGAATTTGTTGATAATAAATAAAATAAATGCACAATATAATTCTAAACTTTTTGAAATTTATTCACAGTGAAAAAAAAAATTTACTTGACTTCAAAAAAGTTTTTTTTGATCCAAGAAAGATTTTTTTAAGCTGAAAATATAAATTTATCAACTAGTATTTCAAAACCAAAAATTTCACACTTGTGTGAAAAATCAAAAAAATTCAAACATTTTCATAAAAATTAATAAACAAAAAAAAAGTCGTTTAGATTTCTCAATTTTACTTCCCTCTAATTGTAAGTAAAAACAAAAACAAAAATAAATATTTCACAAAATATTCACTTCATTGTTGTTATTGTTGCACTCGTAAATTACATAAATTTATTATTAATTATTATTTTTATCCGATGGAAATTTTTCTTCTGCAATTTATTGTAACATCTTATATTCCATGGTTATGGATGATAAAATGATGGCAAACATAAAATAGAGAATGTGGGAAAGTTATTACTCGTTCATGACTTGCGTGTACTCTATGTTGTATCTATACAATATACAAAGGGGTTGAATACATCCCCTGCATTCATACATATGTATAAAATATTACATATGTACAAGAAAAGCCATTAGGGAAGGATCGTTAATTGTAATCAGATCCTTGCACCTGTTTTTTTTATATCACATTAAAAATTCAGCTTTTTTATATCATCAACCATTTTAATTATTATTTTTTATTGAATATCTTCTGTCAAATGTTGGTTATAAATATTATAAATTGAAGTGTAAATTATCTAATGTGGTTTAATAAATTATTTATCAACATAGTAAAATAATTTTGTCTGCAAAAATCTATTGAAAATTTTTGTTGATTTTTTTCTAACAAAAATTTTGTATCAAATCTTAGCACACGAATTTGGATCAAATAAATTATTCTGCTTGAAAATCAATGATATTTTGTATTGAATTTATAACACAACCTTTTCATCTGTTTAAATTAATAAATTTTTTGTTAAATTGACAAAATAATAATTTATTGCATTATTTATTTCAAATCGAATCAGATAAATTTTGTGTTGAAAAATTTTTAATATTAATTTCGGGGGGATTTTTAAAAAACGAAATATTCTGCTGTGTACAATAAAAATTGTTTGCTTTATATTTTTCGTCATATAAATAATTTATTCACAAAAAGAAATTTTTTCCGTTCAGACTTTCTTAAAATGTCCGAAAAAAAGATAATATAAACAACACAATTGTGCAAAAAAAAATTTTTTTAATATTTCTGTCCTTCCTAAAAAACCAATAAAAAAAATACCTAAAATTCATTTTATTAAATATCTTTTAATAAACCCATAAAAAGAAATTTTATTCTCACTAAATCTTGAAGACATTTAAACATAACAAATTTTTTTTTACATTACACAAAACGACCAAATTAATTTATTAATATTATAAATTATTTCCATCACGTCTCTATTAATTTACATTTATAAAAATTTTAAAAATACATCTTTTAATATATAAAAAAATTTTTCAAAAATGAGAAAATTATGTAACTTTTTTTATCACTGTTTGATTCAAAGCAAAATGCAAAAAAAAAAATATAAAAATGAAAGGTAGACAAATGGGAAGTGTTGAATAAATTCGTCAGATGAAAAATAAACCAAAAAAAAAAAAAAAGAAAAAAATTATTGTTAATGAAATATTGTTTGAGATAAAAGTTTTGGGAGATATATAAAGGAGAAGATATAGAAGAGCTTAACATCAAACAGATTTAATTTGGAGCAAATCGAGTTAATAGGTAATTCTATGTATACTTAAATAAATAAATATATACATACATATATGTATATAACATAAATGTATCTATATATCTATGTATATAGATGATGTTTGCGTGTCCTGATGGCAGCGATATAATTTTATTTGTTGTTTTTTGTGGTCAACGACTTTGATAAATATAATTTCCAATATTTATTCTGCAGGATTATTATCTTATCATTTTTTTTATAATATTTTTATTATGATATAATTAATTGGATAATTATTTTTAATTATTGGTGTATGAATTAAATATTGAAATTGCAGCATTTTAGATAATATGTAAATCGGTTTTTTTGGATTGATAATTTATTTGGATGTTGGAGGATTTGTGTTGAAGGAAATTTTGATTTAATTGATATTTTTGCGTGAGTTCAAGTATATGATAAATAGTTTTTATGTTGTACTTTATTTTTTTTTTTTTTTTTGAATATGGTTTTTTTTTATATTATCTTATACTCTGCAGAAAATGTGTATAATAAGAGAAATTTTTATGACTTTAAATATTGTTTTGTAAATTTATCGTAAAAAAAAATAATTTGTCGATGTATTATAAAAATATATAACACAATTTTTTTGAATCAAGTAATTTTTTCTTAGTAAATATGTAGATGAATATATGAATAATGAATATATAAAGTGACAAATGGAAAGAATTTATTTATAATTTTAAAATAAATTCAGTGAAGATTCCATTTTTATTCGAAATTTGTTAAAGTTCAGTCAAACTTTTTTATGAATTTATTAAATACTTTTTATCATTTTAATATCATTATCAATTTTTTTTCATTTATTTATTTTGTTCATATATTTATATCATATAATCAATAATGAACAAATAAATAAATAAATTTATCATTATCCACACTTAAAACATTGATATATTAATCCATTCATTCTTCAAGAATTTTTCCACACAATAAATTTCTCAATTTTTCATTATTTATATTCTATCATAACTTTTTTTAGTTCATAAATTCAATTTAAATTAAATAACAAACATATATTCATTACTACTATTCATAACAATAAATAGAACCACAATCTTTAGCATTTCATCTTCAATAAATTCCAATAATTTAATAATATCAATAAAAATTCCAAATAAAATTTTTTCATTTTTTGCACTCAAAATTTACATATTGTCTCTCTATCCATCATCACAATAACAATAATATTTTTAACAACATTTGTTTTCAAATAAATACCACATGCAACATATTTACCAAAAATACCTGAAAAAAATAATCGAAACAAATAATTGATAAAATATTTAATTCCATTCAGTTTTATTTGTCTCTAATTTATTTTTTTTTCCTCTCCAGAGATTTTTATATCAATCATAAAAGTATTTCTATTTTCATTACTCTATTTGTACATTCAATTCGTTGTGTGTGTGCCAATACAGATACGTCGAGAATTTAATTTGAAGCGTGTAATAATAATCGAAAGCATTTTATTTTTTTATACAATTCGAATTTGTTTTTTTCATATCGTACTAATGTACCACTAACACCTGCCATTGATAATTTTCAATTACTTCTCATACACTTCTATCGCATTCTCTTGTCTATATTGATACATACATACCTATATGTATACATATATACAAGTGGTTTAGCATATACGGTTTGATCGAGAATCTCGAGTTTGAACAGATTGGCACGCCCGCAAAGCTTCACTTAAATTCATTTTAAATCTAGTTTGCAATCTTCAAAACCTAAATAGATAGATATGTGCATACATATGTATAGGCATGTATATATATATGTATATGTGTACATACTTACTCACAGATACAGTCAATTACTTGAAAGTTGAATTTATTTGTAACGATTATAATCAAGATGAAATAAATTGAAATGAATTTAAGTTTCATTTATAAATTTTTCTGTTGAAATTATTATTTTTTATACACATTTAAGAACGTTCTATCAATATGTATATATACATGTATATCTATATATGTAGGTAATAAAAAATTTAGTGTAAAGTTTCATTTGAAATTTGTATTAAAATTTTTTTTAAACGATTTTTATTGCAAAAGTTTTGGCATGAAATATTATTAATTTCAGGCGAAATTATTTTTTTGCTTTAACACAAATTTTTAGTGGGCTTTTACAAAAATTTTTTTACTGTGTGTGTAAATATGCATAATTATGAGCACTTGCTTATAGATACAGTTAATTTGTTGATTAATGACTTAAATGGATAAATTTAAAATATTTATTAAAAAACTATTAAAATCAGTATGCATTGGGATTCGAATGCGAATATCTTCTAAATGGTTAGAATAGTCGATTAACCACAAGAGACCTTTTTTGTAGAGCGTTTAATTTCCTACAAAAAATGTTAATAGAACTTTTCTGTACGATCAACTAATGGCAAGATATGGATTAAAATTAAGAGCATTATTTAAAGGTGTCTAGAAACTAATTTTTTTCCTTTTCAGTGTAGAAAGTTAAAATAAAATAATCGATTTTTTTGACCCACCCTAATATACATATATATCTATTATCTGTATATATACCAAAAAAAAATTTTGTGTAAAACTCAACTTTAAATTTGTGTTAAAATTGTTTTCACATGATTTTTATTGCAAAAGTTTTGGCATGAAATATTAATAATTTCAGGCAAAATTATTTTTCTGCTTTAAAACTCCGCACAAATTCTTGTAATGGAATTTTGTACAAAATATTAAGAGTATTAAAAATAGTCAACACAAATTTTTAATTAACTCTCACATAAAATTTTTAATTGTGTATGAATTGTAATAAATTATAAAATTAACGCAATTGAAAAAAGAATCGATTATTTTTTGTTATATTTCTATCTATATTGAATTGAACAATAGTAGATTATATTACAAGTGAGTGAAATAAGCCATTATAAGCGAGTGAGATTTTTGACGCACGAGCGCTTGCGCGAGTGTGACAATTATTCTCACGAGCTTATTATGGCATTTCACTCACGTGTGATATACGACGTTTTGTCCAACAGTTGTAGTTTTTCTTAAAAAAAAGTATAAAAAAAGAGTATAAAAAATTATGAAAAAATGTCAAGCATTGAGATCTTGGTTATCATGTTCGGTGGATTGGTTGTCATGGATACGTTGTTGATGAAAAACAAATTTTCGATTATAATATCATTTTTACCACTATATAAAATTTAGTCACTAGTGAGAGAAATTTGATTTTACTCACTGAAAAAAAACGTATAAAACACCTGAAAAACTGGAACTGTTGGACAATAGTAGATTATATTACAAGTAGTTAAATAAGGCGGGTTCTGGATCAATCTGCTTTACCATCACAGGTTTTGTTCCAAGCTATGTCATTACC
>JAQQBS010001422.1:20042771-20057692 GCA_030347275.1 Microctonus aethiopoides
CTAGTGAGAGAAATTTGATTTTACTCACTGAAAACAAACGTATAAAACACCTGAAAAACTGGAACTGTTGGACAAAAAGATTTTCTCCTTGAATAACCTATTGTTTATCTTTAAAAATAATTTGTGATTGTTTTAAAAAATTTAACACGTAATTGAAACCAAGTGACGACATTAATAATTTTTTTTTGTTATTCAACTTAAATGTAAATGATTTTATAAAAATTGTGACGTCCATTGTTAAAACCGAAGACTTCTGTTTGTAAAATATATATTGAATAGAAGAAGAATGCAGGTAGTTTTTCACCTCAATTCACAGAGATTTTTCTTTTTTTTTGTATTCTCGGTAGTCGAATATAAAAAAAATATCTAGTAAGATTTATTGATTTGCCTGAATAGTACATTAGAAAAATTTACAATAAACTATAGATAAGATTTTCTCATTGATCAAGTTGACCTAAACGAAACACACCGAATTTTAAACCTGATGCTAAAGATGCTTTTCTATAAAAAAAATTTTAACTTAATTAAATATTTTCTATAGTTAAATTCTATTTATAATTTTATTGATTGACATTCATCCAAAGACTATGTTCAATCTAAAAGACTAAGAAATGTAATTAATATTTCAACGTGAGTTAAATTGATTTAAATTTTTTTACGAAATTTCAAGATAAAAAATCTGGTGACTTTGGAACCTTTCAATTGACATTAAAAAATGATTGAGACTGAAGTAAAATTAGAAAATAAAAGATATATATACATATATGTTGAGAATACTACAATCAGAAGAATTTATATACAAAGAATGAAAATATAATACTCAATTATATTTAGAAGAAGGAAATATAGTTACCTGTTTGAACTTGAAAGAAATAGAAATTTTGGATCATACTAAATTTTATGACTGTGATATTTTCATTTAGCAAACCATGGGGCACTTCACCCAAGTGCATTCCTATTTTTACGACTGATGTGCTTGATAAAAAAGGTATTCAGTGCATTTAGAATTTCGTTAGATTCTGAGAAAAATCGTAAAATGAAGAAATAGCTGGTAAAAATATCTTTAGAAAAAAAAAATTCGACCTTCATTAGTGTATAGTTTTCAGTAATTTATATGGAACTAAAATTAGAAATATTATTAAGACTTATAAAAAAAAATTTGTCGGAAAAATTTAGCCATAATTCAATTAGAAGAAAACAAAATGTTTAAATAAAATATATTTAAACGAGAAAATAATGATTCGATATTATTTTTTATTAAATATATATTTTATTTCATTTATTTTTTAATAAAATATTTCATTAATGATCTTTGAACGAAAATATAAAATTGTGCAAATTTAATTTCTTATTTTTGTTTTTTATTTTAGTATCTATTTAATATTTTTAATTTACGAATTTGAATGACAAAAAAAATGTCTTGCTGCACTTTAGTTTGTGAGAAAAGTAGAAGCTGTATAAGTATCTAATGAATATTCATTAGATGCATTAATTTTAGCATTTCGATTCACTGTATGAGCATGTTGAAGGAATGCTAATTAAAGTCTTTCGTTGTATTAAGATCTACTCACGTATAATTTATTTTTTTCAGCTAACGTGGATAAATTTTATATTTTATATTTACACACATATGCCACTGTAATTAGAAATAAATTGACAAAACTGTCATGTCGGTTTAAAATTATTGTATACATGTATTAGAATAATTTTGTTTAAATTACAAAGACTTTAGGAACGAAAAAAAATCCGTTTGAAATTTAAAATAAATGTAAAATATGAAAATTTCAAATGAATAATTATTTGTTTAATTAAGTTATGGATATTTCATTTTAATTGTATTTTTGAGCTTTTTATTTTGTTGATTAGATTATTTATTATTTTTGTGAAAAAAAGAAATTATTTATTATTTTTATTTTTGTGTAAATATCCACCAAAAATTTGTGTTGGAGTAGGAAAATTATTGAAATTAATTGAATGGTGAATTAATTAAATTCATGAATAATTGAATAAATAAATGAAAATGTTATTATGGAGAAAAAAATGTGATAATATTTTAATTAAATTTATATTTTTATGATGTTCAGTATTATGTGAAATATTTTAAATTAATAAACTTGACATAATTTAATTTCGAATTTGAAGTGAAGAAAAAATTTATGAAATTCATAATGAAATACATCAGATGGAATTTAAAAAAAAATATAAATAAACAAATGAAAGTGTGAAAATGATCTCGGTGATGAATAAAATTTATAGCAATTTAAATATAATTTATATTTTAATAAATGCAATTGAAATATTTCAATCATGTATTAATAATATTGATTTATAATTTCAAACAATAAATCTAGTAAAAAAACATCAATTTCTTATTTTAGATACGAATTAATTTGGTGAACATTTCATCGAGTTAATTCTTATAATTTTATCGAATTTTTTTTTTTACTTCAATCAAAATTCATGTCGAATTCTATTCAACATAAATTATTGTATTCAATTTCAACATAAACATTTATGTCAAAGCAGAAAAATATATTTATGTAAAATTAATAATATTTGATATTAAATTTGTTATAGTACAAAATTTTCTTCTGTTAAACTACAAAAATATTATGTAAATACATTTTGTAAATTTTTTTTTGGTTAAAAAAAATTATTAACTAACAGAACGATTAACTAATGTGTGCAATAAAATTGCTTTCGAACATGAGAAGTGAAAATAAAGACAACGAAAAATTCGAAATGTACAAAATTTCTTTTATTTTATTTTATTTAATTTTTTTTTTTTAGTGTATATTATATATGTATAAAAGTATCTTCTGCAGGAAATCGCACGTGAAATAGCAATTAAGTTTACTCTAGCGGTTTTTACTAACACTCAGGGTTATACGAAAAGTCCCTTTCAATCCACTATTTTATGTCACCATAAAAATGTAAGTGAGCCAGAGAAAAAGAGCAAAAGTAAAAATGCATTTGGTAAAAAGAATCGAGAAGATGGGATATTATATTTAGTCTTATTTATACATATTATTCCATTGAATACCTCTATTTTTATTTTCCAGAATTAAATTTTTTATTCAAAATTTAATTAATATTATAAATGGGAATAAAAAGCTGTTGAATTATTACATTTAAATTAAAAATTATTTTTCATCATTCAATTAATACACCATAATTTTATTAAATTCCAAATAACAAATTAGATAAATAATTATCAATCATTGACTTAATTTAATTAATTATTTAAATGAATTGTTATTAAACTTCCCAACACAAAATTTATACTTAATAAATTCGATATTTTATACATTTTAGTCCTTGATTCATTGTCACATTTCGTCTTCTAAAGATTGACAAATTTCCAGAATAATTTTGATGTTTTATTATTAAAATAATGTAAAATTATTGTCATGATATCATTTATTATTGTATTGAACTTAATATTTATTATAATATAATAAATATTTGAAGCAAAGTCAAAATAATTTGAATCAATTGAAAACTTTTCTTAAATTGAAGAAAAAAAAATTATAAATTCTAATGGAAATTTATAAAAATAATTATTGCATGTAAAATATATATTCCAAGATAATCAATGAATCAATTATGCAGATCAATAATAACTTGCACTAGAAAATGATATTTGTATATATTCCTCACAAAAAGAACTTTTTTCGTTATTCATAAAAACAGGTAATTTTCGAAATCAAAAGGATAAAATCCCGCATTTCCAAATTTTCACCCAATCGAAAATAATGAATAATGTCCGATCTCTCCAAGTATAAAAAAAAACTGTAATAAAAATAGACTTTTACTATTCCCAAGACTATATGTTCTTTTGTCGGAAATAAAGCTTGAAGAAACAAGTTAAAGTTGTATCCGAGTATGTACTTTACGCTAAAGTTTAGTACGAGAGTAGTTCAATATCAACTTCTCACACGACATAAGAGACTCAGAAGAGGAAATAGAAACGACATGAAAGGTACACAGAAAGAAGAGAAATAATGCTCATACATGATCGATTGTTGAAATGCATTTGTAATAAAATCTTAGCGATGACTTTTACTTTGAAAGTTAGACCTTATGTACTCTTGCACATGTCTTTTGCGCACCCAACTGATTTGTGCGATCAAGTTAAGCGTGAAATTAAATACGATTGGTTCGATCCAGTGAGAGTTAGGGATGTCGATTTATAGTTAATGGGTTAGAAATGAATGAATATGTACTAAAGTCTCTGAAACTGTTCACTTCACAGTTCAGGTCTAAATTATTCAACTGCAAATAAAAATATCTATTTCGATGAACAAGAACTTTTCTTACATATTTTATATTTTTTTTTTTTTAGAAATCCAGAAAACAATCTTTGCAAAATTTTATTCTTATTATAAACTCATTTATAACTTTCTAAAAACAATTGAAATAAAATATATCTTTTACATTGTTCTTCATTGTACAACGAGAATCTGATTAAAAATTTTATTTATGTCTTCAGTTTGAAAGTTTTTCTAAACTTCTAGAATTCCTGAAACATTGAAGTTTCACAATAAGAAAATTTCGTTATAAAAGACTACTAAAAATATTTGTTAACTATTTTCAACACAGATTTCATTTAAAATTTCATCACAAGAATTTCTGCTAAATCAGAAAAATAATTTTGCCTAAACCAATCAGTATTTTATGCTAATTTTTCGTTATTGTCACTACATAAATTTTGTGTCAATTATCAAAATCTTAGCAAATGTTTAAAATATTATTAACGTTAAATCAAATTAAATAAATATTATGTTAATTTAACATAACTTTTGTCCAAAATAGATTATAATAACTAAAATTATTTACTGTGTAATTTTCTATTCAATTTTTGTATACTAGATATTTTGAAAATACCCCAAAAATTAATTTACTATTTTAAATAAAATTTAGAAATTATTAACTTTATTGTCAACTATATAAAAAAAAGAAAGATAATATACACATACAATATAAAACTCTTTCATTTCTTTAAAACGTGACTAGGGTTGCTATGATAAATCGTATGATATCCAAAAGATAAAAGGGATCTTATTCAAGAATATATATATAAACTAAACGAGGTTAGTCGTAAAATGAGACAAAAAAAAGTAGGAAAAAAAAACTGGGAAGAATTTCTTTTTATATACTTGAACTACTGAATTATTTTGTCGATTTCTCATCCACATTGTTAGTATCCTTACATACACCCTATCTCACCACCTGGACGACACAAACGTTTTGTTTGATTATGTCTGTTATCATACCTCAGCTTTTTCTCCTCAGAATCAAAAAACAAATCTTTCAACATTTATAATACTAAAATTTATATATAAATAAATTTATGCACTAGTGTCTGCATGTGACTACGAATATATTCAACTTTTTATTTTATACAAGAAGATAAAAGAAAACTTCATAGCAGAATAAAAGTATAGAATAAATAAGATGAACTTAAGGACAAATTTTTATATGTTTCATGCCATTTTTTTTTTATTTTTTTTTATATCTTATGACAATTGCAATTTATTATGTAGCCTTATTTCATATATTGCAAATTATATACATATAACTCTTTAAAATGTTATTTTTATATTGTATTTTTGGATAAGGTTTAAATGATTAACCTTATGCAAACTCCAGAATTCTTAATGAAAAAAAATATGATATTTATTTATTATTAATGTTAATTATATCTAATGTATATAGGCCCCTTATTTGGCCAGGTAGGTTGGTTGAAATATAATCGACCTACTCAAACAAAATATTGATTCGTAACATGATTGATATTCTCTATACAAAATTAATTTTAAAAACAGTCGACACAAATTTTTATTGGACTTTTACATAAAATTTTCAACTGTGTACAAAGTAGATTAATTTTGTTAATTAATAACTATCGTTATTGATATATTTTTCCTTTTCAATATTGAAAATATATTTATTCAAACAGGACTTGATTAAAATGAAACATTGACTCATTAAATTTTTAATTTGATATGCGAGAGTGGATAATTAAATTTCATATGTATGAAATTTGAAATTTCACATAATTTATTTTGAACTTCGATTAGTTTCACTATTAAATAATGTGAATATTTGATGTATGAATTTTTTTTTTATCGTTAATTGTTGCCGCGTTGAAGAACTTGTACGTTCAAAGTTGGTAAATAATTAGTTAATTAGTAATAATTACGTTGGAATTTTAGTATTTCAACTACTTGAATTTGGCTCACGTGGTAATTATCACTATAACAGAAGTGAAATAAACAGAAGCAATTTACTCAGTTTGTGTCTTTAATCGGTATCGTAGATACAATTCCTCTTTCGTCTTATTCTCAACCACCATATGTAGCTCATTCGTCGTTTTGATTCAACAATTTGCTTTAACAACTAAACGTCACAGTGAAATGGTGTGGTAGGAGAATGTACTTAGTTTATTACGTGCCAAGTGCAATTAATTATATGTTGGTACGGAATGTAACATTATCCTTGAGACGCCATGTTGCATCATACTGATACTTATCGTTATAGAAAATAAAATAATGGTAGGTAGTAAATAATTTTGTGCAAATGTTTACTAAAAATCTGTTGGAATTTTTTTTATACAATTTTTACTAATTGAAAGTTAGTAATTTAAATCAAGATAATTTTCATGTAATTAGATTTGATACATGAATAATGTGGTGAATATTCGGAAAAATTTTAAAAATTTGTTGGTAGAGAATTTATTTAGTTTGACAGAAAAAAATTTAGTTTTGGAATTAGTATAAAATATTAATTTTTTAATGAGAAATAACTTTTCTGCTTTGTATAAATTTTTGTGACAAAATTTGCGTTGAAAACTGTTGACACAAATTTTTAGTTGACTTTTATACAAAATTTTTTATTCCGGATAATTGAAAAATGATATAAAAATATAATAAATAAATTTTGATCATGCAAAATAATTTTTTTTTACTTTGACACAAATTTTTGAATAGAAATTTGATATAAAATTTGAATTAAAAATAGTTGAAATAATTTTTAGTTGACTTTTACACAATATTTTCTACTCTGGATAGTTGAGAAATGAGATAAAAATATGATAAATAATAAATTATGATAATGAAAAATAATTTTGTTGCTCCAATACAAATTTTTGTGTTAAAATTTGATGCAAAATTTACATTAAAAATAATTCACAAAATTTTTGAGTTGCCTTTACACAAAATGGTTTACTTTATAACGATGATACATATTTCATAAATTTATTATAAATATTTTATTGTCTACAATGCACAAAACTTTCAATCATAAAAAAATTTTAACTTTTAGAAATATACAGAAAAGCATCAACTTGAAGTTGATAAAAGTTACACTTCACAATTGTGATACCCTTGAAATGTAGGATTTATTTTTTTATTTGCACTTCATATGAATTTTCAAATAACTATTCTTTAACATTTAATAAATTTTATGCACTCACTTCGCTTTAAACAAATTTATTTCATACCTAAAAAACTTTACATCCTGTTAACAAAAGATTCTTCATATTTCATCTTTCACAGTGATGAGAAAAAATAATTGAATCACTCGGGACATAAAATTAAATCATGGGACATATTTGTTCATTTTTTATGAATGCAAATCCTTAAATAAAAAATGTGATGAAGAGTGCTGGTACGTTGGTTAAAATGTTTCATTTACAAATATAAAATAAAATTTATTCTTCATGGATGTTAATACAAATCTTGAGACGTTTTAAAAGAAAAGAAAAAATTATATCTGACAACTGTAGACGACTAAATTTTTTATTCATCTCAAGAGTTTCTTCACATTTATCAAGATATTATTTTTGTGATATAAAAGCCAGTATTGTTAAATCAAAAATTCCATTTTCATTTCAGCACTGTTTCCAACCAAAGAAATTCGTTTGATTTCAGAGATTAATTTTACTCGTGGAATTATTCTTTTGTCATAAATAAATTCAATTCTCATTGTAATATCTAAACGATATCAGATAAATTTCTTCCATTGAAATATTCATAAGTATACATAAAAGCTTCTGAATATAATAAAGTTTTTAAATCACCTTTTGATAGTCATTAAAAAATATTTTTTTTTCATTTTCAACTTAAACAAAAAATTCATGGCTCAACAAAAATTTTTGTCTGGTATTTTTTTTATATTTAAATAAATATTACTAGGGAGAAAAATATTTGCAAAAATGTGTAGGAATATTAAATAACTTATATTTAATATTTACCAAGATATATATTTTTTTTTCATTATAAATGAAAAATGGAATTTTATTTATTATTAATTATTACATGTAATAATTGTATATAATAATTACATGAAACAAAAAATAAATAATTTTACAAATAACTTAAGTTAATATGTAATAAAAAATAATTTTTTCTTCTTGTAGGAAAATTGATAATTCATTTTACAAAAACTGTTTATTATACTGCATTAAATATTTATTTTCAAAAATTATTATTATTCTGCTGAATGCAAATTTATTTTTCAAACAGACATTTATATTGAATATCCACCAGTTATTAAAAGTAATCAGAAAAATTTATAAATTCACAACACAAAAATTTCTACACAGCAAAAAAAAAATTGTGTCACAAAAAAAAACATTCATATACATAAAATAAATAATATTTCATGAATGATTTTTGATTGTTTAACTAAATAATTCGTGTCAAGGTATTTTTGATATTTTTGTGAATATTCAAACAAATTATTCAAGTTAAATCAAATCACAAAAATATTATATTAACTTGACATAATTTTAGACTAAAAATGGTGTGAAAAAAATTTCAACACAAATTTTTGATAAATTTGTACACAAAATTCTTCACTGTTTTTCACCTCTTCACCATCAGAATCTTTTTTTATACAACACAGAATACCAAATTTAATTGTAAAAAATATAAATATTTTCCAAAAGTAAAATAAATAATTCATAACAAATTCTTTTGAGTGACACTTTCAGTTGAGCTGAAATAAACAAAAGAAATAACAATAATACAACTGAACTTTGTGCTGATTTTTTTTTTTAATCATATGCGCACTTAGCATGATAATATTAATGACTTCCTGGACGCCATTGATGAATGACGAAAGCATTTTTTATTTATTTACGTGTGAAGAATATTCAGGGTTATCTAATTAATTATAATTTATCTGGTGTGTCACGTTATGTTGGACCAATTAAATGATAACATACGATTAAATACGTAATTATATCTATTTGTTTACTATACTATATGCGAAGTTAAAGTAATATTGTATAAAATAAATATAGAAACTTATCAAACAGATACAATTTTTCTTACACAATAAATAATATATTAATAATTTTTATCTACACAGAAATTTGGTTAGTTTTAATCGACACGTGATAAAGTGATATTTTATTCTTGTATATGTAAGGGTTAGTGTTCAAGTTTTATATATATATATATACATATCTTTGAACTTGGTGCCCTGTGGCAACACAAAACTACGAACAATTACCACAGGTACTTACATGAAACTTGAGCTTTGAACGTGTTTCAACTTGTTACTTCTCAGCTTTCTACAGAATCTCTTAAATGTTATTTCTTATTGTGACGTATATGGTGAAAAAACTTTTGTGAAAGTCCATTGGAAAATTATGTTGGTTGTTTTTTATGCAAATTTTAGTTCTTATTTTAATACAAAAATTTGTGTTGAAGTTGAAAAATTATTTTACGTTATTTTTTGGTTCAATTATTGTGTTTTTATGTTACTCATCAGATTTTTATTTAATTAATAAAATTTTTGTATAATTTATCATTTTAATTTTACTAAATAAATTCATTTTTTAGTCATTATCCAAAATTATTTGTGTAATAAATCTTGAAGATTGTTATAAAAAAAATAAAATTTCAATTTAGTTATTATTTGTGCATGTGATTATTGTTATTTCTTATTAACAAATTTCAAAATGTTGGTTTTATGATTCTAGTAAAAGTAAGACTTGAAACATATTAAAAAAATTTGTATAAAAGTTCACGAAAAATTTGTGATAAAATTTTTTTTTTAAACAAACATTATGTTAAAATAACACAATATTCATGTAATTCGATTTGATATAAATGATTAATTAAACTTATGGAAAGATTTCAAACATTTCTTTACGTGAAATTTCTATAGACAGACAAAATTTTTGCGTTAAAATTTGACACAAAATCTGCATTAAAAATTACCAACTTAAATTTTTAGTAAATTTTTGAAACAAAATTTTTTTTTCGTGTATTAAAATTTAAATATTTTTTGAAACCAAAAACCAAATGTATCAATTCAATAGAGCAATTGTTCTATTCAGTGAATATAAAGAATAAAATATTAACAATTTATCTCATTTCGTATTTCAGTATTTTTTTTCTGATCAAAAATTTTTTTTCTGTAGTATCAATTAGTTCAAAATTCTAATATTAATTAAAACCAAGAACCAAATTCAATAATTCAATGCAGCAATTATTTTTTTCTTCAGTGATTTCAAACAATAGAAAATATTACTAAAAATTTATCTGATTTCGGGTTTAATAATTTTTTTCTTCTCATCAACGTCCCTTTTTTCCTATGCAGCATCGATTTTTCTTTCTTTTTTCTCTTTCACTTGCCCTCCCACATTTTATTTGATTTCACCGGGTGAAAATATATTCTCTCAACTGAACGTTTATCTTACTCCTTTTCGGCTTAAGTGAAAAGTGAAAAGCTCGACGACAATTCAAATAGAGTTTGAGATTTCAAGTGACTCCTATTGGAATATCCGATTGAATAAATATACCTTGAAATTGATTCTTATTTGCCATGTATAATTATTTATCTTGAATCTTCAATAAAAGTTCATATTGAATTAAACTTAATATTTTTATTATCGTCACGGAATAAAGTGAGGGTTAATTATTTGTTTGAGAAAATATGTTCATTACACTCAAAAGAAATGATATGTATGGACTAAATAGGACCCCTCAAGGGACTTCTGTTGTATTAGTTTGCAATTAAAAAAAAAATCACGCTTCCAGATATTTTATAGCTAACACTTGAATTTTCGACTTAATTTCGCAATTGTTATTGTTTCGAAAATAGTTGTTTCTGTACTAAGCTTGTAAAGTTGATCTTATTCAGTCGAACCAAGCAAATTTCGGGTGAGGCTGAGTAGTAAATGCGGCCAAAAAAAAAAACATTTGGTCCATTTGTAGCATTAAAATATAAATAAGTTTCAACTAACTACCATATCATGCTGATTTACGCCAGTTCTCGTCGAGTTCTCGTCATTCCGTCGTAGAGATTGGATGTGTCTCTTTTCTACTCAGGTATAGTGCATCAGAGAAAGTGAAAGTGCATGAGTCACGTGACTCATACAGTACTGTAGAATGTGATTCATGCAACAATTTGCCTACAACAAGTTACGCCACATAGGCCACGCCCACTATAGTGTGGAACTTGGAAAATAGTTACATGAAAAATAAATAGTGTAAAGTGACAAAAAAAAGACAATAATTAATACAAGTGAATTAAAAATAGACAATAAAGGCGAAAGCCGTAAAAAATGTACAAACTGGAAAGGAGATTTTACATCAACTTCACCAGAAATAACCCCAAGTGAAAAAAAAAACAGAAAAAAGAAGAAAAAGTGAATAAAAATGAAATAAACATGAATAATACACCCTTAACATCAACGATGAAAACAGAAAATAATGAAAATAACACCAAAAACAATAATGATCAACAACAGATCAACAACAGTAAAAATCACAACATCCCAAGAATAAAAAAAAAATAATAAAACCGAACTTGCTAGTAACAAGACCCAGTAAAAACAAAAAGAAATCAATGAGCAACCCAGATAGCGAAAATGAGGACTCAGACATTATCACTGAACTAATAAAACAAATTGAAGAATTAAAACCAGAAAATCACAAACTCAAAAAAAATATCGAAGCATTGAATAAAAATGAACACGAAAAAAAAGTCATCGAAGAATACAAAATGGAAATAACAAATAACGAAGATCCATCACCATCACAAATAACAGACGATGAAGATAACTGGATATCAATAATAAGAAATCAAAACAAAAAAATTAAAAAAACAGAAAAACCGACAAGAAAATAAAACACGCCAAACAATACAAATAATAATGAAGAAAACTCGAAATTTACAACAACGACCAACAAATATAGAGAAGCGAGACCACCAACAATCAAAATATTCCAACAAACTATACCAGACACGATGAATGTACTGAAAAAAGGCGCAAAAACGGACAATTTCAAAATAAAGAGAATGAGTGACAATCTATACATACTCAAAATAGATGACTACAACGACTACAAAAAAACATTAGACGTATTGCAAAACACTAATACACAATACTACACATATACACCAAGGCAAGAAAAATGCAAATCATTTCTACTTAAAGGACTAGACAGTTCTTACGAGCTTAAAGAAGTAATGGAAATAATAAACAATATGGAAATACCGAATCTAGTAATAAACAAAGGACAAAACGAAAACAGCAAATTATACTGCACTTTATGCTTCGAATATGGACATCCAGCAACATTTAGATGACGTCCTAAACAAATAGAACTCATGAAAAACAGAACAACAAATAAAAGAAATACACTAGGGACAATTAAACAGAACAAGAACGAAGAACACAACAAGAAAAGAGTACAAAAACTGTTCTGTACTGCAGAACAGATGTTTTGATGCGTTCTCGCGTGTCAATTTTTACATCCGACGAAAACCAATAAATAAAGTAAAAATTTACAAGGACTAAGAAATAAAATAATTTTGAAGAACTAATAAATAAAGTAATATTATAAGAACCAATAAATAAAATAGTTTCACAACGGCTCAGAAACAAAATGTTCTCACGGGGGGGCAAGACAAGATTGTCACGTACGAAAGAGAAAAAAAAATATCTCAAGTGTCCAAGCTATGGTCGCGGACCCTTTTTTTTTGTTTCTAATATTCGCTATGACGCTTCGAACAAGGGGCCATATAAACCATATGTGGTTCACATGAAAGTTGTAAAATAGTTTCAACGGAAAATTTACAGATAAATTTTAGTGAGAGTAAAAACATTTTTTTTTTCCTGGAATTTTCCAAATTGTTTGTAACGTATTTTTCATCCCTACTCTCTACCTTTGGACAGTCAAAAATCTGCCAAGACCCACAGAAGTTCTCGAGACTCTGACGACTCAACATCACGATAGTGACTTCGAGTATAGAGCAATTTATAACATTCAATCGATAATATCATTCACATAACTATCTTGGCCCCCGCGTCTCTGTGAAGGTGCAAGAAAGCAAATAGTAATCAAAGGGAGTTACATTCATAAGTTTTTATGGACATTACATATTATTAATTTAATTATTCGTATAATATTATCATTCGACCATATTCGAACTTGTTGTATGTGGAGTGTATATGCGTACAGTGTGTTCGCATAGGAAGAAGTGCGTAGTGAGAGTGGGGAAGAGTTATAAACGTTTTAATCATAAAAAGACAAACGAATAAACGCGAATTTGTATCCATTTCGATCCGAGATCGATCAGCGGTGTGGGACAACAAACCATCGATTCACGCGAAGTTGTATCGACCTCGATCCGAGATCGGGCAGTCGTATGGTGCAACCAGCGATCGATTCAGAGGAGTTGTATCACATCGATCCGAGATCAAGCAGCTGTGTGGTACAAGCAGTCATTGATTCAAGCGAAGTTATATTCACCTCGATCCGAGATCAGGCAGTAATATAATAAAACGAGTGTATGATTAGTGTAAAAGTTTGTATTCGACTTGACCCTCGAGGGCGAGTATTTGTATAGTACCAGAAACATTCGTGGGGGTTTTTGCCTTCGGGCTTTTCCTCCATCGAGCCCAAATATATATTTGTCAGGCTCGAAAAATCATGTGTTCGATTTTTTAATTACCCAAACTCATCTCCCATCCTCAATTCATTCGTCAACGAAACAACCGTGTGAGTGTCACTGACGGCACGAACACCACAGACAAAACAGTGATCACAATGCGGTATCAATCCAAATAACAAATCCAATAGAATTAGCATGGTTACTAGAAATATTAACCAATAAATAGACCTAAAATTATAAAAAAACAAATTGAGAAGTATTTAGAAATGAAATAAATAAGAAATAAAAAACGACAATTCCAGACAACATAAATCTCACAAAAACAGAAATAAATAATACCATAGATGAATTAGAATTAATAATTAACAAAACAATTAATAATGTAGTACCAAAAATAAAAGACAACAAATGCAGCACAGAGTGCTACAACAACAAAAAAATACCCACTCCAATCCCCACTTAAATACAGGAAGAATATGAACAGAAAATGCACTATTTGATTATTTGTTCAAACAAATGATACCTTCTCATGGTGCGATCTAGGCATTGAAAGGTTTTCTCATAAAATGTTTTATCATTTCATAAATTAATTTATCTTTGGCGAAATCATTAAAATTGATTTTAATTTGTTTTTGTAACATACTATTTCTTCACATTTATTCAAGTCCCCCCCCCCCTTATTTTATACCGGTACTTGTCTATCTGACCACAAGTCGACCTTTTTCGATTTGGACGCAATTCGATTGTGACCTTTTCCGGTACAGGTAAAAATACCCTTTTCGGGACGCAATTTCGAATGGGCCAAGTAGCAAATGCGGTCAAAAAAAATAACATTTTGTTCATTTGTAGCTTCAAAGTACAGATGAATTTCAACTAACTACCATATCATGCTGATTACGCCAGTTCTCGTCAGTCTGTGCCAATCTGTCATAGAGAGTGGACGTGTCCCTTTTCTATGCAGGTATAGCGCATCGTCAAAAACTGAAAATATATGCAGGTAA
>JAQQBS010001422.1:20071422-20083686 GCA_030347275.1 Microctonus aethiopoides
AAAAAAAAAAAAAAACAAAATCGACACGGAAATATACAAATATTGCACAAAAATTATGAAGATCCAGTTTTTTATTCGGTTTCGTCTGGGGGAAAAATTGTCTTAAAAATGCTTCCATTGTAATCCTGTCACATCCTAAAACTTCTTGATACACTCTTATTTTCTGTTCCCTCTGGTTGCGGCGGGCGCGCCGGTATCGGTGGAAGTCCATTGCGCCAATAGTTAATTGCCTCCACAGCCTTTCCGATTCGTTGATGATTTCTTGCATTCCCTCTGCAAATCGTAAAAAGATTAGTATTATTAATTTGTTTATTTGTTATATGTACTCCTTGAAAAATACTCCTTGAAGAATACTCACTTAAAAATAGCACCAACGACGGGCGTCGCCCTCCAAGGTTGGCAGGGAGCTGCCTGTTGAAACCCTCACTTATATTATTCGTGCGGGTAGTGTGGCCTGCAACTGACACTATCTCTGGAATCCGGCACCAAAATTGGGCCAGATACTGAAGAAACTTCGTACATTGGCCTTCCAGCTTGGCAGTTGCGCCGGCCGCCAAGGCATTCACCATGGCGTTTTCAACCGCCATGAATGCCTCGATTACTTTCTCGGCCGGAACCAGGGGTACTGACCACACCATCCCGAGAATATCTTTCCACTCATCGGTTTCAGGCAGCTGTAAGGATCTCCACCGTCGCGAGACCGCCTGTAAAAAGACCAAATTATATATTATTTTGTTTATTTGTTTATGTTTATGAATAAATAATTTTTTTGTACATGCTGCAAAATAGAATATTACAAATTGATAATATAATTACAATTGGTCATGGTACTTACCCGGATAAAATGTATCCAGCATCCGCGGACCCGGACGGCGGGTAGACTCTCCCTGGTAGCCTGGATCAAGGCTCTTTCATAATCACTTACAATGAATCTTATGTTTTCTTCTAGGCGGGAATGGAAGTGCTTGATGAAGGTCCACAATCCTAGGTAAAAGTTTTTGGTGCGATTCGCGCATAAGACCATCATCACCGGAATACCCTGAAATCGAACAAACAAATTATTATCTACCGTTGCTTGCTAAAAAAATAAAAAAAAAAAAGCCGCGAAGTCACCTTTTCAAGTCTTTTTGCCTGGACCACCAATAGCTGGGCAGTTTTCTTTCTTTTTCTCGTCTCTCCTCCCCCTTTCTCTTCCGGCCTTAGCGCCGCGGTAAACCTATAACAAATAATAAAAAAAAAAAAAAAAAAAAAAACGAAAATAATTAGATCTATACATGTATAACTTTATAGATTTTAAAAATAAACTAAGAAAGAACAAGGAAAACTCACTTATTCTAAACCGTAGAATTGATATATAGATATCGATTCCCGTGAAATCCAGGGCATATAATTGATGGCTGGGTCATCTCCCCAACGTCCATCTTGCATCCAGCGGATGCCGAGGAAGTCGAAGTCTTCTTCCTCAGCCCCAATGGGAAGACGGAGGTTTTCCTCGAAGGTCTGGAGATCTTCACGATGCCATTGCCGTTCCCTACGTCGTTGCCTCATGGCCCTGACGTTGATGAATCCTCGCAGCTCCAATCTAGGAGGATGAACAAAATACAACACAAAAAAAAAGGGAGATATATATATAAATAGATAAATGAATACATTAAAATCTACCCAAGATAATTATAATGACGCAACCACATAAGTTACTTACCGCCAAGGACCTCTCCAGCACTAAACCCACGAAGAAAACCAGCGCCTGTGTAATGCGTACCAAGCTCGCCAGGTCCACTCTCGTCAATTCCTGAACGCCGCTGTAGTACGACGCAGCGTACGTCACCCGATACAACGCCGTCAACAGCTGCAAATGCATCATATGCCACCAGAAGCCCCAGGAAAATAACTGAAAAAAAAAAGAGAAGAGAAAAACACACACATTTATTTTCAAAACAAAACCGACATGGAAATATACGAATATTGAACAAGAATACTTACTACACGGCGAAGCTCCACCGGAATCAGCGCGTGCACACCTCCAAGCATATTTTTGGCCATCTTCAACAACTCACGAGGAACTCTACTATGCAAAGACGAAATTCGAACTGAATACTTACTGCAAAATACTGTGACTTTATATAGTCGAAGCACCACTCCTCAGCTCCAATGGGAAGACGGAGGTTTTCCTCGAAGATCTGGAGATCCTCGCGGTGCCACATCCGTTCTCTTCGTCGTTGCCTCATAGCCCCGACGTTGATGAACCCTCGCAGCTCCAATTTGGTATATTTTGCATGTTGACTAAATGTTTACATGATTTTTTTATTAACTCATCATCGCAACTATTTTTTTCCGAATGGATGGATTTTTCCTGTTCTATCTTACGTTTTGGCAATTTGTGCAGATGAGCTACTTCAGATTTACAAGCTTTTATTGGTAGTAATGGGGGCACTTTTTGAGAAATACCATACTTCAAGTCTTGAGAAAAATACTCAATAACACCTGTTTTCAAAATTTTTATGAAATGCAAACGCAATACACTATGATCATAGCTCACTTTATGAGGATCAATATTGAATAATACTGAAATCGCAAAAGCAATTGCAAAGACACCGCAATCATTGAAATTAGGTTGCTGTTGTACATCAAGGAATTGTACGAAATGCTCATCAACTAAATAAGTAGGAAATAGTTGCCTTAAAAATTTTTTATGATTTTCATGCAAAATTTTCCTATTCAATGAGTCATAAATGAATAAATTTATTCCATCATAAAAACTACAAAACCAGTGTCCATCTGAGGAATGTATTATTTGAATGTGTTTCTTGTCTTTAGGTACTGGTTGTATTTTATCGATAAAATATATCTGCCACATACCGGCCGGTTCATAATCTGAGCAACTTTTGAAAAGATTAAAATAATCCATATGCGGATCCTTCAACCATTCATTTCAAGAAATAATTTCTATGGTCAGCCGTTAACGTCAATTTTTTTCTTTTTCGCTTCGGCATTGGAATTGTCTGATGATTAGTTTTTACTAAGACGGACTTATCATCATGTTGCTCACTTTGAATACATTATTCAAAGTGCATTGGTTCGTGTTCATTGTTTTTATGAGGATTTATTAAATCAATTTGTTCATTACGAAAATTAATCATTTTACTAGTGAAATTTTTTCCGGAACTTGGTATATGTTGCGAGTTAACTAAATGTTTGCATGATTTTTTTATCAAAATATCACAACTATTTTTTTCCGAATAGACCAAAATTTTTTCCATTCTATCTTATGTTTTTGCGATTTGTGTGGATGAGCTACTTGAGCTTCATAAGCTTTTATTGGTGATAATAGGGCATTTTTTGAGAAATACCATACTTCAGGTCTTGAGGAAAATACTCAATAACATTAGTTTCAAACATTTTTATTAAATGTAAACGCATTACACAATGATCATATCTCACTTTATGAGGATCAATATTAAATAATAATGAAATCGTGAAAGCAATTGCAAAGACACCACAATCATTGGAATTAGACTGTTGTTGTACCGTAGGAAATTGTACTGGATGCTCATCAAATGGATAAGTAGGAAATAATCGCATTGGAAATTCGACATGGTTTTTCCAAAAACGTTTTTTGTGGCGCACAGCAGCCGACTTTTTAAAGCGCACAACAGCTGTTATAAAAAAAATATAATCTATGTACTTACCTACCTTTCTACTCGTATAATCCTCTTCTATGATGGGCTGCAAATCCACGAAACCTTCATAAAATGATTAAACATGAAACCAATTAAAAAATTTTAAATGACATTCAAGTATTAGTTTGTAGTTTTACTAATGATTTAAATGTTTCTTACCACTAACGGCTGCCTATGAGGAGATGCCGACACTTACGTTTATACGTGCTTTGACGTAGCGAAACTTTTATTTATAATATAGCAAACTTTACTACACTTTTCTACAGAAAACCCGAGTATATAGTTCGCGTTACACAGTTTACTATTTCTTTCTGATTAGTACTCGTTGCGTTCAACCTAGAGTGCTAAGGAGTACTAATTGTTATTTTATGTGAGGCTAATTGATTTCCGATTTTGGATCAATGTAGACTTTCTCGCGGGTCCGCGGCCGTGTCAACAACAAGTTCGTTGCTATTTTGCCTGTACTACGTTCGGTAGTATCGATCAGACTTATTAACTGATTTGATCAAGGCTGAGACTAAGACGGGAACTAAGACATAATTTGTATGGTTGAGAGGGTTTTTATATGAAATGAAAAGTAGTTTATTATTGAAAGGGAGAAATTAATTTCCCGTTTGATTTCCAAAAATATGATTTTTGGAAGTACATAGATTTTCACGACTATGACACTTTCTTTGGCGGACCGCAGAGATTCTCTATCTTGATGGATTCAAAATTTTACGACCGATGTATCTAATGGAGAAAGGTCCATTAGTGCATTTAGAATTTTCTTAGATTTCCAAGAAAAGTCGTAAAATTTGGAATGTCCCCTTATTTGAATTGAAATCAGCTTTCCTCAGCAGATGAATGTCGAAATTTTTAATTAATAGTGGATATGGAGTAGAGATGTGTGAGAAAATTTTGGTCGTAATTTAAGTGTAAGACGTGACACACAAAATCTTTAAGAAATTCCGTTAGATTTTTAGGTTTGTTTGTGTTTCGTGCCACGATTGTTTTATCGCAGCTTTAGGATGCCACGCAAGTAACTTTTTGCTGACACCACGAGAAATGAAAAATGATTGAAGATCGAATTGTATATTTTAGGTGTATTTATTGAGAAGCGTACTTGCTCCGTTAATTGTTGAGTTAAGACTAATTTTACAAAAGATATTTTTACAAATTGAAAAATTTGGAAAAAGGAAAGGGAAAATTGGAAAATGAGTGGGGGGTGGTGGGAGAGTAGAGCAAGGGCGGTGCTCTTATGATTTGGAGGAGTGGATGGGCTGTACAAATTAGAGTGATATATGACAGGATTACACTAATGAAATAGTTTTAAATTTAATTTACAATATTATAAATGGAAGAAATATTAGAGGCTATAATTTTGCAATTAGAAGTTTGCCGAAAGTATTAGTGAAAGCAATAAATGAATTTTGAATATTAATGCTTGAGAATAAATGATATAACTAAAATTATACAATAAATATTTTGTAGTTGATGACGATAGAGTTTGATTTATGAGGTGCACTTGAGTAACATTGATAGAAATCTACAATGTATGTTTAAAAAAAGAAATGAATTTATATTTTATCTTGAAGGCTTATGATGGCCGTGACGTCAGAACAGTTTGTTCCAGAATAAACTCCAACTGAAAATTGTTTATATCTATTGTGTAGATGATACACTTTGCACAAAATAGGCCATAGAGTCTTCTTGCTAGTTTTAAATGGTTTCAAACCATCTATATTCAGAATTAATTCTATAATATCATTTTGTGTGTGTAGATCAGAGTTCATTGTAGATTTCAACTAATTTTCTACTCCTACATATACATATTTTCCGACGCTATTGGATGAATCTTCCATCTGGACAATGTTGTACGTCGATAACTGAGTTTGCAACAATGACTTACAAGTTTTTGGAAGTGATTTCAACAATCGTTTTCTCAGTATTAGCAATAGAGAATCTACATGGTTATGAGGTATTTTATTTTCGATGATTATAATCTTTTTGGGCGTGGAATTTGATGTTTCGAGTGCTACTCATCTACTTGAATTTGTTTTTTGTTTTTGACATTTTTCACAATATTATATTGACTTTAAATGTGTATTAACAAGAAAAAATATATGTATAGCAACGTTGAACAAATATATTGTCCCTTTTTCACTTACCTTTTTTTGACCAATAATCCCCATCCAAACATTTTTTTTGAACCTGTCCTGGACACTTTTGGTATCATCCACCAGTAATGGGTTTTCTAATGCCCAAAAATGTTTATTTCTTTGGTTGACAAACCCATTACGGTGAAATGTTCCTTCATCCGTAAAAAGTATGTTCTGAACAAACCCGGGCGCGCGTGTTTGTTCTTGATCGAGCAACCATTGACAAAACTCTACGCGTGCAGCACGATCAGTATCGAGCAGATACTGCATGCGTGTGAAATGAAATGGGCGCATTCGTTCCTTCTTAAGCACGCGCCCGACAGACCGCGGAGATATGTCTGTCTCCCGAGCAACTTCACGGATGCTCCGCGTTCCATCCTGGTTAAAAAGGTCCAGGACTTGCTCCTCTTTCCTGACCGTTAGGACACTTCGGCGGGCCCCACACTCGCGTTTGTTGGGAAGAACACTCCCCGTCTCCACCAAACGCGCGCACGTTCGTTGAAATGTTTTAGGCGCAAGTTTTTGAGGAGCATTCGGATACAGTTCCTCATAAGCCTGCGCTGCGTCGGTCGTAACACAACCGTTTTGGCAGTAAAGCCTTATCATGTCGGAGTACTGGAAATTCGTATACACAGGATGATCGAAAACGATTAATAGAATAAATTAATTACAAACTATACACACACACAAAAATATTGAAATAAAATCTAAACTAAGATCAAAAAAATTAAATTAAGAATTAAAATCTACACACACGAAAAAATTAAAATTAAAATTTTAAATCCCTATAAATTGTTGCTAAATGTGCCAAGCAGCTGACGAAGAATGAACAAATTATAGTGTATAAATGAAAATAGAAAATATAAATAAAAAATTCGAGTACATGAAAAAAGACGAATGATTTGCGATAATACGTCATGCATGCAATATTATTAGGGAAGGTTAATCAATGGTTTCAATAATACCAAATATCCATATGAGAGATTATTTTGTTCAAAAGAATGCTCTAATATAGACACATATATTTTTAATTATGCAGTAACCTAATGTAATTGCATAGGTTTCGTTTTCATTTGTAAATATAATGCATTTTGCAACAATTGATTTTAAAAATATTTTACTTTCGTATATGAGCTTAATAAACTATTTTTGAAAATACCAATATCATTCAATTTATCTGGATAAAAAATTGCGCTTTCACATTTATTATATAAGTATCCACTCATACATGCAAGGTTGTGTTGCGTATCCTTAAAAATATTGGCTACCACGAATATTTCATCAGTATTTAATAAAACAACATTATCCGGCTTCACCATTTTTATCGTAAAATTTCTATATTGAACAAATTCACAATTCTTCTTTTCTCTATTGAAATCTAATTGTATGTTAGGTTTCATTATTACATCTGTATTCAATTCTAGTTCGGCTAAATGCATTGACACTTGCGCCAAAGGATTAACTGATGTCCGAACGAGTTTTTGATTTTTCCTAAATAGCTTTCAAAAAGAAAACTCGAAAACATTGACATGGGCGCCTCCATATATTTGATGTCGTCGCATAGATGGATCAAGTTATAAAAATTCACAACTTGTGATGTGTCCCCATAATATGTTGACATTAAAACAAAAAAGGCATCTAAATATTTTTGTGCTTTTTTAAGGTATATTTCATTTGTAACTAGTTCATGATGTGATAAAATTCGACATGCATAAAAAAGCAACGAATAATGCTTTGCTTGATCATTTGTTTAATTCTCAAGTAAAAGAGTGAAAATCGATATTGTATAGCCTTTCAATTCACAATGTCATTTAGATCGAATTTTTTTCTCTGAAATTCACAGGGCACGCCGTCAGAAATGGATAGAAGTATTTGTTGTAATTTATCCCGTTCATCGTTAGATAATCGACAAATATATCGGCTATTCAACCATTTATCGTACAAAGTTTTCATTACACCAATACACAACAAATGCATGTAGTGTAATACTACCCCTCAGACGATATCGAACTCGGCGATTTTTAATAGTGGCGATGTTAAACCCGGTAAATGATGATCTGGTGTTTCTTTTTCTTTGAAAGAAGCCATTGTTCGATGTTTGGAGTTGACTTCAGGATAGATACGTTTGCGGGACTTTTTGGTTTCAATTGAGACCCCCGAGTTTGACATTTCTCGCATGCATAGTATCCTGTATGTCCTTTGCAGCATTTTATAAAAGCTCGGGCTGGAGTGTCAGCTACTATTGCTTTCAATTTAAACTTATAAACACTATTGCCAATTTTTATACCATTTTTTGACAAGTTATTAATTTCATCCACAAAGTTATTTGGATATTCATTGGCTGAAGAATGTTTTGAGTCACCAACATATAGAGCAACGACAAATGGTTTGCAAATAAAATCTTTGTGCTAGAGCTGCATCAATATAGGCCAAAATTGCTATCTGGAATTATTATATATAGGGATTCCATCAATATTCACGAGTACCTCTATTACTGAATCAGTATGTAAGTAAGGTGAAATACGTTTAGTCAAACTATTTTTTACTCCGAAGTACCTATACTTGCCGAACGTGCCTCTTGATGATATTGTGACGTCCGGAGTTGGACGCCGTTGAATATTTTCTTTAACTTCCTAAGCGAGCAATCGTACACCGAGCGGCAAGTGTATGATGCTCTTTCCTTGTCTTTGGGACACCTCGCGTGGCTTATTGGGTATAGGGAATAGGAAGGAAAGAAATTGAGCAGGTAGTTTTTCACCAAGATCTCGAGATATCTTGTTTTCAGAATTCTATTTTCTTATCAGATGTGAAGAAATAAATTATTGAAAAGGTAATTGCATAGAAATAGTTATTGTATATTGTAAAAGAAAGGTAAAATACAATATTTATATAAATTTTTCTTACCACTAACGGCTGCCTATGAGGAGATGCCGACACTTACGTTTATACGTGCTTTGACGTAGCGAAACTTTATTTATAATATAGCGAACTTTACTACACTTTTCTACAGAAAACCCGAGTATTTAGTTCGCGTTACAAAGTTTACTATTTCTTTCTGATTAGTACTCGTTGCGTTCAACCTAGAGTGCTAAGGAGTATTAATTATTAATTTTACGCGAGGCTAGTTAATTTTGAATCAATGTAGACTTTCTCACGAGTCTGCAGTCGTGTCAATAACAAGTTCGTTGTTATTTCGTCTGTACTACGTTCAGTAGTATTGATCAGACTTATTAACCGATTGGATCAAGGCTGAGACTAAGATTGGAACATAGTTTGTATGTTTGAAAGGATTTTTATATGAAATGAAAAGTAGTTCATAATTGGAAGGGCGAAATTAATTTCCCGTTTGATCTCCAAAAATATGATTTTTGGAAGTACATAGAGTTTTACGACCGTGACACTTTCTTTGACGGACCGCAGAGATTTTCTATCTTGATGCATTCCAAATTTTACGATCGATATATCTGATGGAGAAAGGTCCATTAGTGCATTTAGAATTTCCTTTAGATTTCCAAGAAAAGTCGTAAAATTAGGAATGCTCCCTTATTTGAATTGAAATCAACTTTCCTCAGCGGGTGAAAGTCGAAATTTTTAATTAATTGTAGATATTGAGTAGAGATGTGTGAAAAATTTGGTCATAATTTAAGTGTAAAACGTGACAATGAATATCCACAATCCTCTGTAAAAGCTTTTTGTACGACTCTCACATGATACAAGCATCACCAGAACACTCTGAATTTGAGCAAACTAATTATTCTCTGCTGCTTGCTCAATAAATATAAAAAAAAACCGCTGTTTTGTCGCGTTAAGTCGAAGAAATGAAATTCAACTATGTTCGGGACTGATGCACATTAATTACTAGCATGTATCTATTTATTTATCTCGGTACAGTTCACCTCGTTTTAAAAGATGGAAGAATTGGAAAAAATGTCTATATATTTAAATAATGACCTTCAATGGCAATTAATACCATTTAATTTATTTATTTCACTTATAACAATTTTTGTGTTTATTATGAATCGTGTCTTATACTGCGAATTGAGTGCATAGTGATAACGTTTTCTTTCGATGTCTAATGGTAAACTAACTTACAAATTTTATATTATTTCCAGAAGATCTAAAAAGAAAAAACAATTTTTAGGTAGTGAGGGAAAAATAAGCAGTGACAATAATATGATTGGCTGATGACCTATGGCGTGATGCAGGATCATTATATGAAAAATTATGTACTCTACGTAAGAAACAAAAATCTATTTAGTCTAGACTCATTACGGAAAAACCCATCATAATCATTGAAATTCCCGTTAGAGTCGTAAATATCCGAGCTGCAATAAATTTTTACTATGGCTGTCAATAAAATTGAAAATGTAGGTCTTCATCACTCCAGGTAAAAGATTTAGACGTATTACTATAATCGAATAGACTGCCAATTCTTAACATCCGCGAACTCATCTTTTCTAGTTTTTTAGCCTGGACCACCAATAGCTGGGCATTGGTGGGCGTTTTCGGGCGAGCCTGAAATATTTTTGAAGAAAAATAAAAAAAAATAAAAAATAAATAATTATTAAAAGGTGACAATGTTTCTATTCACATCGAAAGTGCCGTCAATACATAATTCGAATGTTTCGTAGTGCCTGATGACCTACATCAACTTCTAGCTAGAAAAGATAATTCCTACTTTGTTTTCCTCAGTTTTGAAGCATCCAAAGTAGGAACTTCTTAATTCGCTCGGGAAATTTGGCATGATCTCGATAATTTCGACACGTTCGGTATTAGCCCTGCACGCGCCTTTTAGAGTTGAAAATTAACCATTATTTAGACGTTCAACATGGTTTTGACAATTTTTTTGGAAGTTTAAGCACTTATTTTCAAGACTTTGATATTCCATAACTCGCCCAACACTTCACAAAGAAAATATAACAGTAGCATAGCGCCTCTAACCTATCTTACTGAATTTTTTTTAGTTTGATAGAGATGCATATAAATGTATTTTTACCTCTCCACAGCCCTTCCAATTCCGGAAAGTTCCGATGCAGTAGCTGTTTCTTAACGTGTCAAACTCATTTACAGAATAATATTTGAAATGATTTTTATGAGGCTTTTATATTGCCTACTATATATATATATATAAATATATACGTAGAATATATCATGAAAAATTTTCTAAATTAAAATATTTTCCAGACTTACAATAAGACTAACATATACTTATAAAATCAACGATCGAGACCAATGTCACTTTCCAATATAAAGAAATATATACATATATATATATTGTGACGTGGGATTCAGTCACTATTTTCGCCGAATCGTGTATTGCGAGGATACTGACAATAGCGCCATCCAAGAGCTGCACAATGATATAACAAGGTCAAATGCTGCGTAAAAATTATATTCAATTACAGAATATGCAGTCCAGCAAAGACAACGCACTACGAGAAGGCGACAATCGACGACGAGGGACGAGGCGAGGCAAGGAGCGAGCGAACGAAAAACGTAAACATTGTACGCGTTCGGGCCTCACACTGATAGTTGTAGAAATGATGGTATGCGTGAGAGTGTGTATGTATGAGTGGTGTCCGACAAGCGTAAGCGAGAGCGAGCGCAATAGAACGAGTGGCTCGGCAGGCGAACAGAAGGGAGATAGAAACATAAAATCGCCTATGCATTTTGGAAGTAATGCAATAGACAAAGGGCTTTGTAGAGTTGGTCTATGGAGTGGGGCGATTCCTATGCACAAATCTTCGAAGTCGTCGCTAATACGACACTCTCGTCCCGTATCGAAGACGAATATCACGCTGTTGCTGCCGAAAATTATAAAATAAGTTGAGAACGATATCTGCACGGCCATATCAGGCATCACCGTCAATATTTCATCCACGCAGTACGTTGAGACATACGATTTTGTTCATTTTGGTGGAGTTAGTGGTGCATAATTTTGGAGTCTGGTGAACATAGATTATTGGCGACAAGCGTGAGATAATTAACAGAATCAGCTACGATTCCGTGTGCAAGCGCCCACGAGCGCGATGAACGTAGTCGACAAACAATTATCCACGGCCGAGCCACGTGCATGATTGCTTGTGTGTGTATGCGTGTATGTGCGTTTTATTAATATGAAAATTCAATTCTACTTTTCATAAATGTGTACAATTGCTTGAATTCTACAACTACTGAAAAATAGCGAAGACACGATATCGCTAAATTAATTTAGGTATAAATAATTATTATCATTGGTCAGTTACATTGGCGCGGTACGCTATCCGACGGTAGCTGCAATAATTGCGACCACACGACCACGAATATTACTGTAAATTTCTTTTCTTTTCTTCTCTTTTCTTTTCTTTCTTAATTTTGTTTCTTTCTTTAAAATATTATTAAAATTATTGATTCTTTATTTATCAATTATTATACCATCAAAACTTTTCTTTACTTATTTTGTA
>JAQQBS010001422.1:20107999-20163934 GCA_030347275.1 Microctonus aethiopoides
CAAAAAAAAAAAAAAAATAGTCGGTTTTTTTGCGCCACCCTAGTATACATATAAATAAATACGCAATTGATCATATCCATAATTTTGAAAATGATTCACCGTCTAGTTATTTAGATATGAAACTTGACAACGTCTCGTTCACTCTTTGCTTTTTTTCTAAATTTTACTTTTAATTAATGCCTGGGGATTCCCTTTGTAAGTTTTTGTGAAAAATAAAAATGAGGGATTTTTAATAAGGAAAGAAAATCAATGATTAGAATCACGGTTAGTAATAATATATGCCATTATAAAATTGGAATAAACAGAGCAAAAAACCGTGTGCCTGAAACTTAATGACGGTTGACTCTTATTTTTGGGCCACAATTTAGCTATTATTCTTGACTACCTGATTATTTGGTCTGCAATTTAAATTCACCGGATAATTATCAGATTGTTGGTTTTCGTTATGAATTTTTATTTTCATCTATTCTGAATAATTTGACTAATCTGATGAAATAAGAATAATTTAGTCGGTTTCTTATACTTACAATAGATAGATGTGCTTGAGTTAATTTAAAATTAAGAATTTTATAGACGTTGAGTTCTACACATGTGATACTATAGAATGTTGGACTTCGAATGAAACAAAAGAAAAATTGTGGTTTATATAAATGGTGCGAGACTCTAATAATGTTATTGATTATAAAAAATTATCCACATGCTCATAGCTATAAAAAAAACATCAATTTCAAAATATCTGTCTGTAGATTATCAAACTATAAAATTATATATAATTTCAAGCGACCTGTTTTTATTTCATCATTGCATTTATCGATTATTATTTATTATATTTACGTTTATTCACTTGAAAATTATTAGTCTAATAAATTATTGCTGGGTTAAAATTAACAACTCGTGCTTTTGGGTGAAAGCTCACTCAAAATTCAATAATAGATTTATTCATTTTAGTCAATTATAAAATATTAATTCTATACAAATAAATTTTTTTTGTTTCATCACATTTTTGTGTTGAAATTCCATATAAAATTTCCGTTGAAAACAATTGACTTAATTTCTTAGTAAATTTTCACACAAGATATTTTCTTGTGTACATATTACAACAAATTCAATATTAAAAAATTAACTTTAGAGTATAAAAAAGAAAAAATTCGTGTGGAACGTTTTATTTTTTCTTCTTTTTTTTTATCATCCGTTAATATATTTTTAATCATTTCAAAAGCATTACAAAAGTTAAAAGTAGAATCGAAAGTGGAAATATCTCATTGTATATACACACAGAGATTGAAAACGAATTGAAAGAGATTACATATATATATGTATATACATATTTGTTGAAGAGAAAGGCGCGGAAAAGGGGCAGTGGGCGTGCTATTAGCTCTTAAGCTAAGCCGGAAATTCCAATCCGGAACCTTGCTGCCGCAGCCCAATGTGTAACACACATAGAAAGATAGAAAGAGCAAACGAGTAAAAAATAGACAAAGATATTCGCATCGGACAGTATATATATATAATATTAGTATAAGAGAGGGATGAAATAGGAGAAAAAGAGTTGGATGAAGAGGAAGAGGATTTATAGAGATCTACTCTGAAATACGTGGTCCATACGGGACCAGTGGTTTGGTGCTTCCTCACTGCCCTTATCTGCCTGTTTATTTTTATGCCTCTTTTTTTTTATTGCTCCCTTTTTATATATCAATATATATATATATATATTTATGTGTATATTAGATTGACTAATATTATTAGGCCTCGATGGGATGCGACGAATTTCAATTAAAATTTTTGCTAATTAGTTCAGAACTGACGCAAGCGAATGAAAACCTTTTTTCAAATATTTGATTATTCATAAATGTAATATATCGAGTGTCTCAAAAAGTTGTATACATATGGAAAACTTTTTTGTTATTAATTTTAGCGAAAAAAGTCATTCTTCATAAAAAGTTCTGCATGATTTGAAACTTAGAATACGACCATCAAATATCAAATTTTTTAAGCCGTATACGGGGGATGTGAAAAAATCGGAATTTTGCTCAAGAGTAAAGTACCTTTATTTGTGACATAATCGAAAATTGTTATTGAGAAAAGTTGATTAGAATTGAAAACTAAGTTTAAATATCCAATTAGATTTATCTACGATAAAGTTTTCTATATGAATTGAATTTGAAAAAATTGTAGAAAATAACAAAATCTGATTTTTGTCGTAGATAGGTGTAATTGAATATTTGAACGTAGTTTTCAATTCTAATCAACTTTTTTTTACAACAATTTTCGATAATGTTAAAAATAAAGGTACTTTACTCTTTATCAAAATTCATATTGTTCAATATGCCCCGTGTACGGCTTGAAAAAATTGATATTTGACAGTTGTATTTTAGGTTTTAGATCATGCAGAACTTTTTATGAAGATTGACTTTTTTCGGTAAAATTAATAATAAAAAAGTTTCCCATATGTATACAACGTTTTAGGACACACTGTATATATTTAGATATTTTTTTTTGTTTATGCATTCATATTTGATACAACGGTATTTTTATGTTTTTCGATATAGAATTGGTTAATTAGTAAACTTAATATGTATGTTTCTTGGAAATTAATTATTCAAATTTAATTTCACAGAAAAAAAATCTGAATTTTTTTCATCAATAATTTTTTATTACATATTTAATATAATTATATGTTATTATAATGGGGTAATTAATTAGTTTCATCAATTTATGGTTTATATCGTGATGATTAAAATTGATTATTTTAAAATGCTATAAGTGTAGCAATTTTAATTTTAGTATATCAGAATATTTTTTGTATTCAATGATAAATGGATAATTTTCATTGAGCTCCTGTAAATTTTCTCTCCTTCAGTTAGGGACAGTTGCTACTTTATATATCCCTGTACTTTTCTCTTATATCATCACTACTGCTACCACTCATCAGTTCTCTCCCTCGGGTGCTGAGGATTATTCAACGTCGCGTTAATCCGTTTTAGGGTAGATGACAAACTCCCTTCGGAGAGGGATATTCTCGTCGCTCTTAAAGCTCGCGCCTCGACCATCGGCAGTCGAGCATAGATTTAATTAAAACGATCTATATAATATATATGTATATATTTTCCGATATATTCAAAGTATAAATACAAATAATATTTTAGAGACAGAATTTTTTAGTTTTATTTGATGCTTAGACAGTTTATGTTACGTGTAATATTTTTAATTGTATTTTATACTTTTTGTTGATTGTATAATTTTTTTTTGGTTTGTGAAGATGAAAATATTCAAGGCGCTATTATTATTATACAGTAAAAAAATTTGTATCAACTGTTTTTAATACAAATTTCGTATTGAATTTTAAACACAAGAATTTGTGTTAAAGCAGAAAAATTATTTTAGCTAAATTAATGATATTTCGAGGTAAATCTAACACTAAAATTAATTTTTTTTCGCGAGTATTCAACATAAAATTCATGTTGAATCGAATGACATAAATATCGCGTTGATTTAACATAACTTTTGAGTAAAAATCGTGTAAAAAAAAATCCAACACAATTTTTTAGTGGAGTTTCGAACAAAATTTTCTTTACTGTGTAGTAACATATTTTATCGACATCGTTTGAAGTCTATATACGAAGGATAGCAATCTTATCGGGCCAACGATGTACGATGGTAAACTGGGTAAGGTTTTCCTTGCGTTGCTTTGCCACGAAAGCTCTGTCGTTAGAATGAAAAACCGTTTCCTTTTTGGTCATACCAAGTGGAATATACTTCTTTATATTAAGGCAACAGGACTCGTTGAATCTTGCGTTTGGATTTAGATCTGGTAGCGGCGACAGTGGGTAGCGGTGTGAAAAAAAAATTCACAACCAAGAAGAAGTGTAAGAAGAAGACGACGACGAGGAGAATAGAAATAAAAAAAAGCAGAAAAAATAGAGGAGAACCAGTGGTACAGTATAGATTCAACCAAAGAGAGGACGAGGTTAGTCTATCTACGTTTGTCGAAGCGCAAGTAGGGTACACTATGAAAGAGCACTTTCTTTGTGTCGTCATGGTGCAATCTTAAATCGTTTTCAAATTCTGCCAGGGCGTTTCAAATCGTTTCCCCTTGTGTGTGTGTGTTTATATGTGCCCTTCTTATCCATCCGCTCGCTTTCACTAACATCAACACGCGCTCAATTCAACCGTATATTCAGAAAGCCTTCACGGTAGATTCTTTGTTCCCGCACACAGTTTATACCGATCGTGTGACGACGCGATTACCTCACTGTCGTCATGTTCAACCACTACCTCTAACTTTAACAGTCTTCAGATGCCCTTTTATTCTTTGTTTTTTTCCCTACCATTTTCTTTATTCCTTTTTTTGTTTTGGGGGTTCAACAATGTCAGGTGTACTGCTCTCTCTCTCTCTCCCTTTGATAGGAAATTTCATTTTGAATTCACTCGGCTTCCTATTCATATGATGTATTCTTTGCTAATAATAAAACAAAAAATAAAATAAAATGGATAACAAACGAAAACAAGAGAAAATGAAATATTTGAATTTTTCACTGCCAAGAAAAATTTCCATATTTCTCGTTGACGTGGCAAAACCAACAATAGACGGATTGGAAACTACTGCAGGCTATTGCAAGTTGACATTGTTATAGATGATTTTACGTCAATACTCGGTATAGAAATATCAGTATTTATATAGATGTCCAAAGTGTCCGAGAGTTTTATTTCCTTTAAGTTTTGGTAAAGTCTCAAGATGATGTACATGTATATATTGTATGTGTATGCTAACCTTTATCGCAAGTGAAGCAGATCGATTGCTTACCACCAATTTCAAGTTTCTATAAACATACATATATATTTGTTATCGACATACGATAGTGGATGGAAACAAAGTTGTAACATGATATGTCTGAAGTTTTTTGAGAAAAAGAATAGTTTATTGTATATATGGTCACTTGTCTAATTGACTTTCGATAGTTGTGCTTCTTCCTTCCAACCTCACATACCAATTGATCCATTAAATCCAGCTGCAAATTTATTTTCATTCCCATCTTCAATTGAATCTCGGATTCAACTTGGTGAATCAATTCAATTTCATTACTCAACACAGATCAATAGTAATAGTAAACTCTTTCAATACACTATTGGCGTACAGTGAGGATTTTTACATTAACATTATTCTTAAAATAAATTGTATTATATTCGAAATTCTTAAATATAAATTATCATTTTATTAAATATAATTAGGGGAAGAGCCATTTGTTTATTTTGTTCATTTCGTCGCCCACAAACATTTGACAGTTTATCAAAAATAAACGGCGTCGATACGACATATTGAAGATTTCGTCGTCAGAAAGTAAGTTTTTGAGTTCATTTTATTTATTTTTTGACGTCTATACGGACAAAACTAATAGTAATATGATTATACAATAATTTGATAGATATATTAGGCCTTCTAATACCATATATATTTTGCAAGCAAATCTTCAATTTCGATACTAATTTTCGGGGTTATGTTTCTTGGGAGAATATGTTTTGAAAGAGCCGGGCTGCAGTGTGATGAAAAAGCTAGCTTTATATGGTCCCTTCAAAAAGCTCTTACTAAGAAATCTAAAATAAATAGTGATACAGACTCAGATACATCAAATAAAATTATATGACTTCTTAGAAAGATCGTACCTAGTCAGATTGCAATGATTGATCTCAAGCGGCTAATTTCATGAGAATTTTTTAGATTTACAGTGAATATTTTATCCAGAGTTTGCGTTGTATAAAACGTTTTATAATTATATAAGGTATAAAATTATATCTTAACATTGATAGTAAATAATATTTTTGTTAATCTAAAATTTCAATCCTGTAATAGCAACTTGGCTCTTTCAAAACATTGGGTGGCTTTTTCAAGGCCTATGTGTTATGAAAGAGTCGAATTTTATTATTTTTATGAATGATTAGAAATCCAAAATTACCAATAATTTTGAAAAATGTTTTATGACATCACGTACATAAATGGATGAACAATTACTCATTATATAAATTTTTTTAATTATTTATTTCCTTTTATATTATTTACCCTTTTTTTTAAAACTGTCTCTTTCATGTCACTCTTCTCCTATATTACTGTTTATGTTTGATTAATGTACAGTTGTACAACGTTGATATTTATATATGAGGAAAAATTAAATAATGAAAATTTTAGTTTGGATTTTATTCTACAATTTTGTAATTGAATTATGCATAGGTATTACTTGAATAGATTATGAAATTAATTACTGAATAGAGATTCTTCAATAATTATGAATATTTTAATTAAACAATGGGAAATATAATTGACTTACTGAATGTTTTGCTGCGAGGTTTCAATTATAATGCAAGAAATTATATTATTAACTTCCAGACGTTTAATGTACTGGGATTGTTTAATATTAATTCAACACAGAATAATTTTTCTGTTCTATCGCAATTTCTTGTGTTGAAATTTGATACAAAATTTCTGTTAAAAACATTCAACATAAATTTTCAGTGTAGAGTTATCATGAAAGGTCATTGGAATTTTCATACAACGAATACCTATCGAGTCGCAATTTAACCAATTCATAGCATCTTCCACGTATATTTAACTATTCTTTTACATGTTCAACTCCTCCTGATCGTGGTGAAGTTGTCTTTTACTGATCTAACCCTTGAATCTGAGATTTGTGCGTAGGTAACACGTTAAGAACTGGTTAAAATATCAATAGAATAGAATCTTTATTACTATTCCAACCTGTATACTAGCGATAAGTTGGCGATATTGTGAACCAGTAAAATTTCGACTCGGGAATTTTCTCGCATATTCAATTGACTCATTGACCTTTATATCGTTTTCATTATTCTATATTCTCCAATAGAAATAGTCCAATTCAGATGATGGTCATATAACACAATATAATGGCCTAATTTATAGTTTTATCCCGAGTTTTTCAGTTACCATAACATCCAATATCCATGGCAGACTATTGCTCTTTATAACTACTTAATTAAATGCTAACGCACTTTCGCAGTCAATATCCAACGCTCAATTTTATATGTATATCGCTAGAAATAAATATAACTTCAACGACATCGTTTTTCTAAGAAATATATTGGATCTTGGAAACGATGTTATATGCCAAGCTATTACCCAAGCCAAGGATATTTGCACGCGCGCGGTTTTCTATAGTGGAAATTTTATTCCTCCACTGTAGTACTCACTTTTACCTATAGCATTTTGTTGTGTATCCTTACCTGTACTTTCTTTTTTCTTGCCTCCTCTCTTACTCGTTCACTTAACACGGGTTTCAGCTCTTCGCACTTACCATTCTCCATTACTACCCTCTATTTCCGTTTACCACCGTTGACGCTCGCGACCACCAGGTTCTTCTACACACCAAGTCTCACCTGCCCGGGCTTTGTCGATCGTAAAGCCGCTTTTAGTGCTCTCTTGCGTCCTCCAACTGCTGTCGTTACATGCCGTCGCCACTTTTTCAACGTCTCCATGCGGTAAATACCCTTTAGGAAAAAATAAAAAAAAAAAAAAAGAAAATGAATAAAATAAAATATGGGGTGAAAAAAAAATGTATTGAGTTTACGAGAAAAAAGTCGATATAAATATTATGAAAGCAATGGAATTATTGTTAATCAATGACACGTTACAGTAGAAAAGTTAATGTCGAATTTTTTTTACACAATTTTTTGATTGATAATCGAAATAATTCTGCTTTTAACACAAATTCTTGTGATGAAATTTGATACGAAATTTACGTTAAAAACAGTTGACACAATTTTTTTCGTGGACTTTTACACATAATTTTTTATTATATATGAATCATTACTTTAAAAAAAAAAAAAATTCACAGTAATTCGTTCACGTTTCTGTATTTATTTATTTATTTATTTATTTATTTTAATGTAAGCACAAAGATACATTCTTGTACTTCCATGTACTCTTGAAGCAACGGAAAAATAATTGGATGTATATAAACATAATACTAGACACAGATGATATATAAATACTTTAAAATTGGGAATTGGAGCAAGACATATTGTGCAAATTCACATCATATGCAAATAATAAAAAATATATTGAATAAACTAATTATATTTGGATGTAAAATCAACAGCATTATTGCTCAATATGTCGCGGTGCTTATATTTATTCTCATTTTATGATGAATAATTATTATAATTTCCTTTTTTTCTTCTTTTAACTACATTTTGAATAAATTAAAAATTTTTTACTTACTGATTTGTGGTATTTTGACTTCACCGATTTATGAACACTTTCCCTAACGGATTAGGTGAAATGTTCAAACCGGGCTGAACTGTAGTTGCGAATTAATTTCATTTCGATTGACAGTATATTAACCAGTCGACTAAATTAAAATCACTGATTATAAATTATTGAAATTGAAAATGATATTGCTATTCAATTGTAGAAAGTTTCAGTTAACAAAAGATTTATTTTTGATTCCAATTTTTATTTCAATCACATAATAAATTATTCTCAAATATTGCGTTGACTTAACATAACTTTTAAGTAAAAATTGTGTAAAAATAATTTCAATCCGAATTTTTAGTGGACTTTTACACAAAATTTTTTACTTTATATAAATATTTAATACGCGTAATTCGTAGTTTATCATGTGCTATGGGAAAAAGTAGAATTAAGGGGGCGGACGTTGACCAATCTTACGAGTGGTGCTTTTGCAAGTCTTTTGGGGCCATGAGAGGAACTCTTTGGGCTATATCGATTTTCTTCATCGTTTCAATGACGACGAGTCGTTTATCCGATCTCTGTTGCCGTCCTACTCGTTCAACAGTAGTGACGCCGTTCAAATTTACTCAACGAAATGAAAGAAAAGGGAATAAAAAGAGAGAGTAAGGAAATAAATTTTTATTTATTTACATATTTAGTTTCTTTTTCTCATGTTTCAATCTTTGTGAATTCTTTTTTTCTCCTTTATATCCTTCATCTTTTCTTTGTTTGACATTTCATAATTCCATCTTGAAGATAAAATATGAAATTCAATTGTTATAATTCTTCTGTTCAATTATTTATTATTTATCATTTGATTGAAACACAATTTTTTAGATTTCAATTCACGTTGAATGTGTTAGCATGTGTCCCATTGGATTGAGGAATGATATACGTATAACATTATCGACTTTGCGTGTCTCGTGCGAACCACACAGTCGATATGTACCACTCGGCTCGCCGGATTCCAACTCAATCGACTTTACCCAAAGCCCTCTTCTCCTCTATATCACCTCACCCTCACTGAACAATTCGCTACTTTGTTGGTTATCGATCAGTTGAGGGCACTCGTGGATATCAGAATCCTCTTTCTCATTCTTTTATTCTCAAGTTATTTCTTTCATTCTTTATTTCGTGGCTGTGCAATAAAATAAATTTATTTCCAAATTTTCTTTTGATAATTATCGAAGAAAAAAAATTGTTTTATACATTTTTTCTCATGTATTTTTAAAATATGAAGATACTTATTTAAAAAATGAATGAATAAATGAATGTTATGTTGTGAATACTGATAAAAAAAATACATTGAATCCGTATATTGAAGTTAGAAAGAAAAAGGTAAAGTAAGAAGGAAAAAGAAGTTGAGGAAATAAAGTAAAATCTGCGTGAGAGTATGGGTTGAATTTATAGCGTGTGTGCGCGTTCATGAGGCATCGAGAAGCCAAGTAAGAAGTGAAGGTGAAAAATATATATAATATGTGCGATATAGGTGTCATAAAATGAAAGGAAAATAAAAAAAAATGATGTAAAAATAGTTGGATTCTTCTGTTTATTTTTTACCAGAAGAAAAATTCTTTGTATTTTGAAATAAAGTTAGTGAATTGAAAAAGGCTCACAAACTATTGCGTTTGTCTTTTTTACTTCTTCTCTCTCTCTTTCGCGTTTTCGCACTCTTACAATCGCGCTTTCCTTCAATCCCACCAGTCATGTATATAGAAAAATTCTCTTTTACTTCTGGGTTACAAAATATACGCGCGTCTCTACTATTTCTACCACTGCTTTAACCATTTTCTCTTTTCGAATGAGAGTACCTACTCGATCATTCTGGCATGAGGGAGAATGAGACACGGATGTGTCCGGGAAAAGAAAAAAAATCCGTGGGGAAAATGGATTTCACTATTGAAAAATGAAACAAAACAGAAGTAAAAATACTACACGTAGAGACGGGGGTTTTTTTTTTTTTTTAATTTTTATTTATAGATCAATTACTGACAGTTAGGAAATTTGTTGATTGAACGACGACATTTATTGAGTCTATAATATTTGAACTATAACACAATTTTTTTTTTTTTTTTTTTCAATTCACAAAGTTTAGTTGACAAAGGAAAAAATAAAAATGTCTGCTCATTTTCAAGAGGCGAGAATAAGAAGGAACAATAGAAAAGAAGGTGTGAAAAGAGAGAAGTGAGAGAAAGCTAGATAGAGTGAAAAAAAAGAAGAATTCTTTGTATTTTTAAATTAAGTTAGCCGCGGAAAAGCCGCTGAACAAAACTTGCTTCGAATTCGTCGCTCTCTCGCGTCTGTTCGCACTTACCTATACTACTACTGCATCGTGTGCACCATCTACGCCATCATTCCTTGAACGCATAGCAGCACATGAAGCTTTTGCTCTCCTTCTTGCTCGTCGTTATTTTATCCTTTTCCATACTGTTTTTTTTTCCTTTCGGTGTTCGACTTTTCTCTTGCTCTTGCTCGTCTTGATGAAGCGCTCGCGGTAAGGACAAAAAAGCCTGAACGACGAAACTAGCGCACAGCTACTCAATCATTTAGGGAAATAGAGTGCGCGGGGATTCCCCCGAAAAAGTCTCGTGCGACGAAGTAATGGCGGGTGGGGATGAGAGTGAAGACGCCATAGACTTGAAATTTATAGTTGATTTCAAAATAAGTCTTCGTCGAAAGACCAAGGAAAATTGATGACTTACTCCATCATTATATTTGTTACTAACATTGGAAACAAAGAAATTTTGGGGTACGTCGAGATTGCTTTATACATTTCATCATGGTAATTTATTGAAGGTTTGAAATATTCAATGAACAGCAGTAAATAATTTTAAACTAAAAAAGACTTTTCACTTTCATGAATTAATGACAATAAATTTCTTAAAAATCCGCAAAAATTTGTGCTTTAAAACTTCTACTAATTCCAAATGTTTTCTTCATTGCTTGCTGAAAAGTAAAATAAATATATAATACATGAAAAACAATTTTTTTCCGACCGTAGAATCTGTAATTAAAGCATTTGGCAGCGCATCTTGAAATTATAAAACGAGCTCTAATCACGGAATATCGAGAAAGGGGTGTGCGATAGGGTTTTGCGGATGAGAGCACCATTGGTATCACGAACACGAGCAAAGAGATGGCTATCATTACACACTGCGAGGCACCCGGTGAGAGAGCCTTGTGAATATAATATATGTTGGGCATAGAGGGGTGCCGATTCACCCGGAATTAATTAAGACCGTACCAAAGCGTCGATTACTATCGGCTAGAAATCACCGATAAGCCGTGGAGTAAGTCGTTACTTATTCCAAAAGCAGGAAGAGATGAAGAGTATCAACTGAGGGTGCAGTAGAGAGAAAGTGAGGTTATGTATTCTCTTGCTATCTTCTAACGATTAATCCCATTGACTAACGATTTGATTCTCGTTATGAAAATAGTTTTCACAATATCTCTAGAGATTTTGCTGGATTTAAATGCTCATTACAAGTTGTAATCTGCTATAAAGAATAATCTGTAGATGATCCTCAATCATTAATTCAAAATTTCCGTAATGGAAAACTTGAAATGTTTCACAAACGTATTTTCAATCATCCAATGGTAAATGTGATATTTATTTTGGAATGATATGATATTAAATGATTAAATGGATGGTATATATATTCAATTTATACATAGTTCGATCGTAAATAATTTATTACAGACAGATATCGCAAATGTTACAGCCAATTACTCCGTTAGATGACGCATTCTCAACTGGATCAGGTGGCCCATATATTGAGACTTTACTATATAACGCGAGATATGAGACTTTATCGGCGTCTATACTGGCAACTTCCCCTCTATATTGGCGATCATTTGATCCAACTATATCTGTATAGATACCTATATCGACTCAAAGAATAAGTGCCTTTAATTTAACGTCAAGGAGGGAGGCGCGGCATTGGATTGTGTGTATATTGGTAGAATGGGAAAGTAAAAATAAATGGAGACACATGGTTTATTGGAAGGTCACAAATCTCGTACGAGAGACACGATTCACCGTCTTGCCGTATCGTTCCTTTACAACGTTAAAAGGTGACTCCAATACTTTTTGTCCGTGTCGTACGTGATTGAATATCGATTATGTGTCGAATGCGTGTGTATATAACCCTCCGACTTATGAGGCCAAGTGAGATCGAGAGTATAACGAGAGTATAAAGGGAATGTTGTGAATCGGTTTTGTATGTGCACGGAGTTGTGCGGTTAAGAGAGTTAGGTTGGTTCCAATTCGATTTGGATACATTCCCACACTCCGTAATCTATTTTCATTTCCGCAATTAAGTTGGTTTTCCTTTGCAATAGGTACACTTGTTTCATATATCGATCCCCAGTTCTAAAACGTTTATGAATGTATATATATGTGTATGGGTGCTTCGTTTGAGGCGACTATTTTTTTTTGCTCTATTGATCGAATATTACTCTAAAGATTCGAAAAAAATTCCCACCAAAGATGAGCTTTTAATTTTAATATTAAGTACTTCCTAAATCAATTTGAAATTTTCCCATTTAATTAACACGTAAATCTCAATTTTTTTTTCTTTCATGCATAGCTTCGCGGCATTTCATGCTATTTAATTGGTTTTCAGCAGAAATTGTACAGGAATATATCATTTTTAATAGTGCCTATCACTAAATTATGTTCTGTGAACTGCCCTACTGGTAAAAAATGTTAAAGCTAATTTTTCTTCGGGTTTCATGGTTTTTTCGAAAACTATCATCTTTACAGCAAAAGTATATAGAACCTTTTTTTGTAGGAAATTAAGTATTCTACAAAATAGTCTTTTTCACAAAAACTGTGGAATCGATAGTTTTTAAGAAAAATCCAATTAAATGTATGGAAATTTGAACTATTTATACCTTGAATTGGTTCTCTATGAATTGAATGATATTACTTCAATTGGATTTTTTTCAAAAACTATTAGCTATATGGTTTTTAGTCAAGGAGACTATTCTGTAGAAAATTTAATTTTCTACAAAAAAGATCGCACTAACTTTTGCTGTAAAGTTGCTGTAAAGAAAAATCGAAAAAAAAAAAACAGTTTCGTGATAGGCACTTTTAACGATTATATATTTCTGTACAGTTTCTGATGAGAACCAATTAAATAGCATAAAATGCTTCGAAGCTATGCATAATATACATATATATTATATTTAATAGTGTTGGTACAAGGTCTGAACATTTAGACCTTGAAATTAATGTAATGGAATTTTGATGTTGCATCAAGATTTACTTAGTCGGCTCACTGAATTCAGTATCATTTTAGTTATCAATAAGAACTTAATTCCGGTCCTTTTGACCGTTGTTTTAATTTATCTTATTGCGTCAGAAGGGTAATTCCTAATGACACTGTTGCTACGACTGTCGTTATCCATTCTACTTTTGGCGGGAGATTCAAATCTTGGGTATGCGATTAACTCGAAGATACTTTTGTGCTTGGTTGATTCAAGTAAGTTCATTGGATTCATTCAATGGTTGGAAAGACACCGGAAGACGACTCTATACCGAGTTCGTTCCGTCGCGATATCGTCAGACAATAATCCTGTTTCAGTAGGAAAGGAAAACGAAATCTCCTTTCCTTTACGGGAATATATACCAATCTCTGTTTGTTTTTTCACTTCTTTTTCTTCATTAGCTCCTTCTACTTTTTCATAGAACGAACAATAAAGAGAGTGAACTAGGATTTGCCAGTGTCTTTAGAATGCGATCACTTTTTGTTTACTATAAAGTTTTTGTAACAAAAGAGATAGAGGTCGTCACTGAGGCATAACGAGTTCATCGGCATCATGTATAGATATCCACATGTAGATACATTCACGTAACTTTGAGATCAATTCAAGATAAAAGTCATTCGGGGAATCGGTGTGGCTATTTCAAGGGTATCCCCATAGAGAATCATTTAAAATGAAGAAGGGTCCTTGTCCATTGAAGATTTTACATGAGATAAATTTGATAAACCAAATGGGATATATTTTTTCTCGTAGAGTTATGTTATTGGAGTGATATTTAGTGTGGTTAGTATTATTGTATGAAGGATACATTGTTTGGATACGTTGACTTGGAGTATGTATGTTTATAGTCGTCCGTTGGAGTTGCCTTATTGGTTACAGGGTTTCCAGCCATGCTCTATTGAAATCATAATATTGACGTTTGATGAAGGCGCGGTTGGAAAATCTCAGATGACTGAATTCTGGCTTGTTATCGCAGGTGCTTGAATATATATGATGGTTTATATAAAGTTTCTTTGAACTCTATGATAAATTTTTCATATTCATACATTGTTGAATGATTACCATAATGAGTTGAAACAAATTATTTGATATGTAAAATGGAAAATAAGAAATTGTGATTTTTCTACAATTTTCATTTGTCAATATTCTTTCTTTTCATTTTCTATTATGGTCGAATTGTCATTTCGCTACATCCCCGCAGCTATCTTCTCATCCGTCTTACGTTGCGCCTTCGACCTTTTTATATTCACTATCGACAATGTGTAATTTTTTTCTTTTTCATCTATATCTCTATTTCTTCATCATCATTTTCTTCGTCGTCGTCGTCGTCGTAGTCTTTTATATTTTCTTTTATATTCGTCATGTTCTTTCTTCTTGTCTGATTATTTTTCGCTTTCCCCTCACGCCTACTTTTTCTTTCTTTCCTTCTCGCTGTATTTTCCTATGTGACTCTTTTACATTTTCTTTTTGTGTGTCGGTGCGACACCTCTTTTTCTCGTTCTCGCAGTTATCTGCGCAATGGCGATGGAAGGTCGAACGAATGAGGGTGAAAAATAAATAGAAAAAAAAATACTCAGTGTCGTCGTCGTTCTGATATTTTCAACTTCTTTGCACTCTCGTGTATCCTCACCCGCCCATTTTCATCGCGCACGTCGAGACATTGACTTCCTAATTGCGGGTTCCGATTGGTTATTCCGGAAATCTCTGTGTTTTACTATCTCTCCGTTATATAAACGACTTGGAACTTTAAACAGAAAATTTTCATGCTTTATACATAGATATTTCCAACCATGTACTAGAGTTTTTAGTATATTACATTTTGCATCAACTTGAGAAAGAGAATGAAATGAAGAGAGGAGGAAAATGAAAGAGAATAAGAGTGTCTTTATGTTGAATAGATTGCGAGAAGAGACGAGATAATTTTTTTTTTTTTTCGGTCTCATTCAGAATCCCAATGGAGATTGAGGAAGATCGTTTTATCGAAGAGAGAGTCGCTTTCCGCTATCGTCTAGTGAATATAGTAAAGGCGAGTAGAGGAAAGAAGTGCGGCGGGGCCCTTAAACGAGGGTCACAAACTGATTCGATTTATTGGTATATAAGGGAGCGGTATAGAGACGAGAAAGGCGAAAGAGGGGTAAAGCATATAAAAATGGTCAGAAATAGCAGTTTTTTTTTATTTCCTATATATGGTATTGATAAAGGCGAATAACTGTAGAATCATGTATACGCTATTTGTATCGTAACATATGTAGTTTATTTGTAATATGAGATGACGCTATGAATAGTAATCATATGTATTTTTTTATATGTCGTAATATTTAGGGAAAATTTTAGAACCAAATGTTACGTATTGTATCAAATTTACGTATTTTTTTTTTTTTTTTCGTTTAAAAATACTTTTTCCATCAATTTAACAAAATGATATTGGCATTGATATCATTGTGAATATTGAGCGTTAGGGAAGATAAACTACAAAACAAAAATAAATCCATACTTCTACTTTATCTATTGAAATTTTTTTTAAACAACTTTTTGCGTTACAAAATTTGTTAAAAACAATTCACACAAGTTTTTAGTGGACTTTTACCCAAAATTTCTCTCTGTGTATTTATTTATTTATTCTTGCTATTTTTATTCATTTATAAAACAAACAAAATATGTGAAATTAAATTTTGTTTTTCATACAAATGACCAAATGATTTTTTGGCGCGGGACATAAAAGTAGATAAAACAATTGATCATTGGAATGAAAAGTCCGTGTGGGGGCCTTGTGCGTGTGTCCAGTGTATAATTTCCTACAGCGTTTTATATATAATAATTCTGATTCGAGAACAAATTTTAATTATACCATGGATGGGTATTCTCTCACTCGGGTGAAATTAATCGGCCGCGGTCTCACGCTTGGTTTGCCTTGCCATAACCACCGCACGCTTCTCTGTTGCCTTCTGCACTGCGCGTGTTTGCGTATTATACAATATATGTACACATACATACATACATATATGTATGTTTATTGTTTGTGTCTACATATATATCAATGACCGCCTTCTCTCATGGGCCAGGCAATAACATTTCGAGGTTACGCGCTTGCGGCACGCCACACCACGTGCCTCCGAATATCCACATTTATATAAATATATACAAGCTTGTAAATATATTAAACATTTTGGCGTATTTCATGTTGATGGACAATGAAAGAACGAGAGTAAATTGAGATTGTAACGAAAATCCGATGAATGGAAATTCTCTTGCTGAAAAGCGTACATGTTTTTAGAATATTTTAACCTGCTCTTTGGGAAAAATATCTCTGGGCGATTCTAGTAAATTATTTTCATGATATCAGAGATTTTTTACATTGCAAATCACGAATTCACAGTTACAAAATTTATTTTTGTTGTTTATTAACTTTTATTGAATTATTTAAGAATTTGATATGTGAAATTGAACTTTTTATTTACATGAAAGTTTATTTAATTACCAGAGTTGAAATTTTTATGTTACTTTAAACCTCATTATTGGCATTTAGTAAGTTTCTTCAGATGCAAGGAAGGTTGTTTAGAAATATTTTAATAGAAAATACAATACCTCAAAGTAGTCGCATATTGCCAAATCTTTCGTTCTGAGGCGCAAAGGAGGAACTTGCATCTAAGTTTATTATGAAATAAAATATTACAATGTTGTGTTGAGTGTAAAAATGCATCAAACTAGGTTCAATCCTAAATTTTCAGAGATTTTCCAGATTCAAAGTAGAATTGATAGATCAACGACTGCCATAAGATGTTTAATCAACTACTAAAAGACTTAGAGAAACACAAAAATTTCGACTTGAGTAGTTAGATTTTTTAAAGATCAAATTATGAAGAGGTTAATCACAAAAAACAATTTTTTTTTCTTCAAGTTAATGAGGTTAGCATTGGTTAAATATATTCAAATTTAACCGTAGATTTTTATTTTTCAATCACTTAAGTAAAAAGAAATGTAATCGTTTACTCAGTTAATTGATCCTCGTAATTACTACAAATAATGAACTTCCTCAAGTGTCAACATGCATAAAATATCATCACGAACAATTGTTTGTTCATCTGTTTAGGGTAAATATTCAAGCCAAGTGTTTCAAAGAACGGTAGGATGGATCAAGATATTCTCTGAGACGTTTTTATTATGTATACAGGGGTTAAAAAATTGCTTGAGGTTTTTTGAACATAATTATAAGGGACTAATGGAACTTAGTACTCATAAAATATTAGATAATGGCTACAGGTAATAATAGAACATAGTCTGATGAGAGTCTCATTTTGTCCTTTTTTATTTGCGATATTTTCTCACTCTTTACGGACGATTTAAGTATACGGGTGAAAAATTTTTAGTGTGGAATATTAGTAGAAGGTTTTGCCAAATAACATCCGTAGCTCGATAATTGTCCTAGTTCTTTGTTACTTGTTATGATTTCTCTAGAAAAAATAGAAAGTTACATGTTCATTTCTAAAATCTATGTATTTCTAACTTAATATAATAAAAGATACTTCAGAAGCCAGTTGACTTATTGATTTACTATTCCAGATTCTTCTGATACTTTGTAATAAATTCCCCAAGGGTCTGAATAAATCGAGCAAAGTCGAATGATGGAACATTAATAGGTTGATCTGTTATTAAAATTGGTAGGTTCATACCTTTCGTTTCAGTTCTATTGGGGTCAGAACGTTTAATTAATCAGCGACATATCTACTTAATTTCAAACCGGATAGTAATTTTAGATCTGAGTGAGCTTCAGTTATGAATAACGGTAGACAATCATCATTGCGGGAAAGTCTTGACAATAAAAAAAGCTCATAAAGCTGTTGAAGAGTGTTGGAATGTCTTTAAGAAAATATACAAAGCATCATAGCAAAAAGCTAAAATAAAATAACCTCGAAAAGAAGCTGCGAAATAAAAACACACAGTCTGGTTTTTCACTTTGTATACATTCACCACAAATTGAAAATGACACAGGGGTAACCGCGTTTCAAATTCATCCCGAGATTTTATATATTAGTGTGAAGGTGACACGATAGAAAGTGAAATATGACAAACACGATGATGAGATTGGCTTCGTGAGCAAGTGCCTTGAACAATCTTCGCGCAGCAATAATCTCGCTGTCTATTCGCTACCTCAAGGGAGATATTGTCATCATAGAGTTGGTTAGAGGAAGGGGGCAGAACCCACCGAAAACCAAGCGCGACAAGCTGACGACGGGCGTCGACAAAGCAGTGAAAGACGCGCCCCGTTTTTAGAGCGACACTAAAGAGCAACAGAGATAGGAATAAAGTACTAGAAAGAGAATAAAAAATGAAAAAAAATGAAGGAATATGCGCCACCCTCTCACCACGCATTAACCTTAACGACCTTTTAGCGAGCTCCATTTTTTTTCCGTTCCATTGCTCTTTCTCCCTCACTCTTTGTCGACTGTCGCCAGATTTTTTTATGCCACCAGTCCCTGAGATTGCCGTGTCGCTAGCTCAGCGCCTCTTAATGTTAAATTTTTTCCTCACTTTTCTCCACTGCAGGAAACACTGCCACGATCCTTTTCTTCTTCACCCCATCATTGCATAGTGCGCGCACACCTTTTTTGACGCGCCATTAGTACTTATATATACACATTAATATATAAATATAAAACAACATTGCTTGTCATGTTAACCTGCCCTTTTTTTATTGTTATTTTTTTCTTCATTTCATTCGACACGAGAATACATCGTGTCACGATAAGAAACATTAGCTTTGACTTTAATGAGAAATAGCATGCTTATTCTCAAACTTATTTATGGTTTGATATATATGTGTATATGAGGTCTTAAAATCCATGAAGAAAATATCAGTGGGAAGATGGCCGGAAGCCTCAGTAGATAATAGTATTAATTTACTTTCAAGAATCGTAAAATTACGATGAAACTTTAAATTGGATATTTTATCAGAAATATCTTTCACGGTTACTTGCTTGCATCTCTCATTTTCTTTGTCTCTTTTTTTTTTTTACACAACCCCCCCTTGCTCGTTTGATATTCACTTGATTCTTACTTTTGCATCGCTGCTCGACCTCTTGGAGATAACATGTTATACATGACGTGCCATATGGCGTTACGCGGGAATGTTGAATAAGTATTTTTATTCCCAAGCTGTAAATGCACAAAGATATATAAAAGTTTGTTTTTTTTTCTCGTATTTTAAGGTCAATTGTTGACTTCTATAAGGGTATACTTGAGAATTTGATGTATATTTGGCTACTAGAAAACGTATCCTTCGTATACCAACACACTTATCACATTTGGATGAGTTTTTGGCGATAGTAAAAGCACCCAGTGGTAGTGGAACAGTCGTGGGCAGACAAACTTCACTGAAAATATACGACTAAAATTTGGTAATTTTTATCTCTCTTTCTCTTCATGTATGTATGTGTGTATATACCAATAATATATAGACATAGTAAAATATGTTGAATAAAATTTTTCTTTTAACTTTTGTAGAAAATAAAAATTCTGATGTCTTTTATTAATTTATTCAACACGACATTGTGTATAGTTAATTTTGTCTGCGTTTTATCGATGGATAACTGGAGTGGAGTTGATGTTAAAATCCACTTTCACAGTGGCTTCCTGACCGGAAACTTGTGGATGTTACCCACGCTCAAGTAGATAGAAAGATATGGTCTTGCAGGCAAATGCCTGCCATGTTGTACTTATATATTTATATACATATTTAAAAGTGAAGTAAGACTGACGGATAGTACGGGCAAGTATGTGATATAGAGAGAGGTATATAGGGTGATTATGTTTTCCGTATTGGTGGAATAAAAGACGCGAGTCTTGAGGGGTCTTGATAGCTCATGTCGTGTTTCGTCGCGTGGGGATAGAATATAACCGGGATGTAGTTTTCCTATATGAGTAGGATAAGGAGAGAAAGAGAGAGGGATCATGGTGAGGCACACTATTTTCGCGTGACTAAAACGATCTCTTCAAACGAAAGATCGGATAGAACGATATCTTTTGTGTAACGACTCGTGGCCAACTGAATGACCCCAACGTTTCGTTGATGCCGTTCCCTGTTACATCGGCTAAATACATGAAAGAATCTTTTGATTTTAATGCAGTATGATCGTGAAGACACCCGATCGCCCAAATATATTCATCGAATATCTGATTTTGATGAGAAATAATAATATTAAAATCTTTTCACTGACGTTATTATAACCTTAATCTTCACTATAAATCTTCTTGTATGTAATAATACATGATAATTTAATATGATTAACGGTAGATCCTTTATAATTATCTCTTTTAGTTCAAATTCTAAATGGGCCAATATGATATGCTATCAAAGTAATACTCTGTCGTAACTAATAGATTTTGATATCTGTCTTGTTATGGTTTATCCAAATAATTGGTTCATTTTATGGTTGGCTTATTCATGATTCATTGATTAAGAATTTAATAATTCATTCTGAATTATGTTTGTATATTTTTTACATGTATAGCTTGATAATCAGGTTGCAGTCGAAAATTAGTGAAGAACTTTGTGATAGATGGTGAAGTGAATCTCTCTTTAAAAGCCTGAATTGAACGCAGATTTTAAAGCTGAATAAAGAGGTAAAAGATGAAAAGAATTCAATGATATTTCGAGTGCATGAGTGAAAAGCCTTTCACGCCCTTTTGCATCATCACGAAGAGTATTAAATGCCCCCCGGAGAAGCGTGGAGGGGCAATGTGGTGCACAGGATCATCTTTGTACGAAGCGTGGCTTTGCCTGCAATCCCCAGCACTCATGATATATCATAAGTTCCATTAACACCTCTCGCGTTACATTATCGTGTCACGTTTCAGCTATATAAAGGTCTATATCTCGGTTTTCTTTCCCCTCGATATATAAAATAGTCACTATATTCTGCGAATAAATTTAATTTAATCATCTAGAATGTCATACACATTCAAAGAAAAAAAAACCCCGAATTTATAAAATTAATGTTATCATTTTTTTTCATCCTCTGTTTTAGTTTTTGATAAATCTGACTGGTGGAGTTATCAAAAATATTATATATTTTACTAACACATATTGTAGAATATATTAAATGTCTTTGGAATGTTTGGAGAGTCGTCGCCCGGAGTGACATTTCGAGGTATTAGGTGTTTCTCTATCTTAAAGGATACGTATTGCGCCAGTTTGGCTTTATCTTCTCTGCAATATTCTACCATGTTTCACCGTCTTCCAAGTGTAGGTATTACGAATTTTGGAAACACATCACAATTTCTAGATAAAGCGAAAATGTCTGAAGTGAATGAACGAAAAGATTGTAAGGACACGTTGTGTTTTAGTGATATTGAATTTTAAAAATGAGAGAATAACGAAAAACGAGGGTTAGATTGCGTATACCAAGTTCGTCTATTTTTTTTTTTTCATTCATAAGTATTTCCTTGAGCTTTTTCTTTCAACGCGTCGTTTTATTCTTTTTTTTTATATTTCATAATCGAATTTTTTTTTCTCTTCTCATCTGTAGTGTCCCCTTTGTTTGTGAATTCTCAGCCTTATCCGTATATGAAAGCCGCCGGGTGGGGTTTGGTATCTGTCGTTCCCCTTTTGAGATACGACATTTCTCGCCCTTGGTGGTGGAAAAAGTTTGAGAAACCGACGGCATCCTCTCATTGCTATCTCGTCTCTTGTGTTATATTCCATATCCAATTGCTCTTTCTCTTTATCTATTTTTCTCCCTTACACTCTCTCGCACCGGCTCTTTCCCATATAGACAAAGTATGAAATGGTAGACGGGAAAGGAAGAATCGTTTCGATAACTTTATAATAACTTTCTTATACCATCCGTCAGGATTGTAAATCAAAAGGATGCCATTAATCGCGATTTGATTGCCAATACTTTTGCTAACTTTCAATATATATACATAATCTACTTATCACCTCTTTCTTTTTTTTTCTTTTCATATTTTCTCCTTTCTTCATTTAATACTTACAAACAAAAGTGAACATAATAACTTGATGATAAAATTTATTTTCATAGAAATTCGTTGGAATGATTTTTCAAGTTAAAAGTCGATAAATGAGACAAGACAATAGGAGACAAAATGAGTGAGTAAGATTATGGGAAGTGAGTGTATATGTGTGGGGATAAAGGGGAGAAAATCTCTTCGTTGTAAAGGACTAGTAAATTTACATGACAGTCTGTCCTGTATTCTATGGCGACAAGTACGATTTTGTCTTTGAACGTAGTTCCCCTGTCGTCTGACTACATAATGAGTCTTTCTACTTACACAGTGGCGCCACAGAGCCAAGTGAGTTGCTCTTCTCTCCCCACTTGCTCGTCATCGCGCGTCACTTGTCCGGGCGCCTCCTTCTCTTCTTCCCACTTCCACTATTACCACTACTACTCATCGTGTGCTTTACACTCGTTGTTGACTAGTGCGCGTTTTTTTTTTCCCTATGCCCTCCAGTACTAAACGACGCTTGGCCCGCACCAGATGTGTGTTGTATAGCAGTGTCACGGCTTCTATATTTTCCCACACGATGAAGACATTCAAGGTCATTAGATATAACTTGAGGGAAGCACATGAGAATAGTATATGAACGTTGACAGTCACTTGAGAACAGAAATTATTCTCTAGTGGAAATTCATTTTTCGTTTATTATAAAATTTAGTATGTGTTTACATGGTCCTCATTAAAACTAACAAGATGGTATTTATGATAATTATGATGAATGGAATATATTAATATGTATACTAGGGTAATTCAAAAAAAAAATATTTTTTTTTTTGCGACCTCCCTTAAAAGTTACGTTTAGGTCCAAAAATAACTCCCGGAAAGTATGTGCTCTTAATTTCAATATTAAGAAAGTATGCATCGCACTTTTCTATTTTCCATAAAAATAACATGGAAAAATTGTTTATACATCTTCTGATTTTCGTAACTTGCAAACTACCAATTACACAGAAAATCGCTATACATATTTTTGTCGAGAATTAAACACTCTACAAAAGAGGGTTTCTTCTCATTTTTTGATTAGTCTACTTGTTTAAAAGTTATTCAATGTCAAAGTTAAATTTTTCGTAAATTCGGCTAATTTTTGTATATTGCACCAGAACTGTTAGTTTCATTGACAAAATACGTATTCAATTTCACTTTTAACATAGATCCAACTTTCGAAATATATAAAGCAATAGTATTTTTAGATAATGAAATAAATAAATAATAAATCAGAAGATGTAAAAACAATTTTTCCATGTCATTTTTAGGAAAATAAAAAAGTGCGATGCGTACTATCTTAATATTAAAATTAAGCGCACATATTTTCAGGGATTCATTTTTAGACCAAAGCAAAACTTTTAAGGCCGGTCACAAAAAAAATTATTTTTCTTTTTTTTTTAATCACCCCAATGTACATACTTATAAGTATATACATTAACTTTTTTTTTTACGTCACAGAATATATTTATATGTTGTTATAGCGGTAAATTCACTTCAAATTTTGTTGTATATTCAAAATTTCGGTGAATTGAATCGTCAGAGGATTACAATTTGTTTGTATCACCAATCCTTTCAAACTGAGCTTTCCCTCTCTCATTTTTTTTTATTTCTACTCTATCCTACCATTATAGCGAACGGATGGGTGGGATGAAAGGGTGGGGACATGAGCCCTGAGTGTATTTGAGTTTCCCTTGGGCCCCTCGGGTTTGTCGTGTCGACTCGTTGACTGTCCAGGGAGAGAAGAGAAAAAAATCAGATTGTCCGGTTTGTTGGACCGGCAGCGCTGACTCCGCAGGCTCAGCATTCGCAGTAATACATCAGGGGTTTCAAGCAACTAACCAACCACCCCCATTTATCTCTCCCGTTCGCTCTCAAATTTCAAATTTTTGTACTCACCCATCCACTACATTTTGTACGACAATAATAAATTCTCTTGATGTATCATCAAATATTTTTTTCTCAATAGTTTACGTGAATCGTTGATTGATTGAGAATTTTTTCATGCAACGCCTTTGATTCAATGTTATTGGAAAATCTATAAACGAAAATATAGTTGTGGTTATTAAAGAAAATTGGAAATAAATTTGCAAGGAAATGCTGGAGAATTGCGAACGCGAAGAATCCAACAATTTTTATACTTCCAAGGCGTATCCAAACATGTATACAGAAATATATGCAGATGTATATGTGTGTATGTATTTATGTACAAATAGACGAAGTGATTTTCCACGAGGCTGCATAGCTATAGCTTTCGGTATCCAAGGATACCAAATACGCACAGGGTCGTTTCTCTAGAAGTTTGAAGACTGTATCGATATTTTATTTATTATTATTTTTGTCATTACTATTTGACATAAAGCTTTTTTTTTTCATCTGCAGGAATAGTTTGTAATTATTCAAATGATTATATTATTTTCATTTGAAAAATATCCTCAATTGATTGTCTATTAAATTGCGATGAGTCGACGCAATTGAATCAAAGTAGTAGTTTAAATCCACAGCACTTCAATGTTATCGTACACATATATTTTTTTATGTATATATATATATAAATATATAGTTGTATTGGGGTCTTTTTGTGGCCCTTAACAGCTAGAGAAGTTTTATCCAGTCACGCGGATTATTTGAAAGCGCCGTGTCGAGCTGCTCGGATTTTGTGCTTTAACAAACCTAATTTCGTTTTCCTCCATTCTAATCCTCCCTTTCTCCTTTTCTCTTTAATACTTTTGTATGTGTATGAGTGAGTGTGTGTACCGTACTCACCATTCCTCATTCGTCACTTTAGTTATAATATCCAGTTCCAAACAAAAGCATCAGTTCAAAGGAAAATTTTCACTAAATGTGGAAGACCTTAAGGGCACATAATACCGATAACGAACTCAACAATGTCTCTCAGAATATTCAAAAACAATTTGTTTTTTACCACAGTAGAATGAATCATTTGCTAGTAATTTTAACAAAGCTAATTTCTATTTATCCCCTCTTGAATATATATTCATTCCAAAGCATTTATAATGATGCTGGGTAGTATTGAGCTGCTGAATGAAAATCGATTTATTCTTTCTCTTATGAAACACAGAAAGCTAAGGAAAAACACAATGGAGAAAAGGAAAGACGAAGATGCTTACTTGGATCGTCTTTCTAGGAAAATTGTGATGGCGATGAAGATTCTCACAAGCTAGGAAAATATCTTTTTGCCACAAATATGGAAAGCCAGATATTTTACCCTACATATAAAATAGATATATAAATCATTCCTTTATCATTTCTTTTCATTTTATTATCACAAAATATCATTGTCCACGTGTACAATTGAAGCCATATTGTCAGGCAGTTGAATATCATGTGTTTAGGATGATTATGAAGAGATAAAAAAAAGTTTCACTTCGTACAAAGATCAGTTGGGATTGATATAAGATAGAAATAATATTTTTATCGTATCAAATTGCAGCATTGAACTTAATATTAGTATATTATTGTGTGATATATCATTTATGCAGATGCGGAATATTTTGGACCCTGTATTTCCGCAGGCGATCCATTTATTCTATTATTCACTAATGAAATTCCAATTTGCATGACACATACACGTGCCAATGTGATTAATTTGGTACCGATTCTATGCTGAATAATGCAGCAATATGATTGAGAATATCAAATAATAAGAATTAGATTGGAATATTTTTACACGAAATTTTATATTAAACAAATATTGTAATTTGAGAAAGATGATTATGAACTAAAATCCTTCGTAACTAGATTTTGATAGCAATAAATCTAGAATAGTGTCGTGATCACTTGGGTAAGAACTTTATGATTTTGGTATATCCAGTCAATTCAACCTTTCGAAATCTATTAATGAATAATAGTAGGTCATCTTGAAACGGGCTAAGCTACGACTGGAATTTCAATGGACCCTTTTTTCGTAAATAAGATTCTGAACCTAAATTTTCTAAATCAATGGTTAATAGTATTGGTTCAGAATTTTCTATTGGATATTCGGGCTTCGAGGTTAATGTAAAGCCACTTAATCGTGGCTCCTTTAGATTCGAATAAGTATTATCAGAACGATAAAACGCAAGTATTTAGAGAAGTCAAAGCTCCAATACATATCATGAGAGTTGACTTGGAACAAGTTGTGACTTTGTTTTGATGGTGCAGTTGGATAGATTTATATATATTTAGTCTCAACGGAATTGGTATAACTGCGGGTGGGTGCCACAAAACGGAAGTGTGGCAGAGAAGTTGGGTTGGTTGGTATATAGTAGAGGAGAATGAGGTAGAGGGTGAAAAGAGAGAAAATGGGAATGAGGGATGATGATATTGTGGAGCCTGGCTGGCGCCCAAGCTATACGCGACGACATGCAGACAGAGAGACGCCAGACGTCGTAACTGTGGCGCCAGACATACTATATATGTATATGTATAGCTTTCATCTTCTTCCCCTTATTCGATCTGTCGACTTGTATACACTTACATTTGCTTGCTAAAATATTTGTCCCTTCTCTTATTCATTGTTTACGACTTTTATACTTTTACTTGTTTTTCTTTATCTTTTTTTTTATAACTTGGACTTTTGGATTTAATTTTGTTATTTTTATTTCATACATTGTATTATTTGTTTTTCACTTGTTTATGACTCAGAAGTACTGGGATGAGTTTATGCTGACGTTTGCCGATGCAATTGAATTTATGAATGGACGCGGTTTTCCAATCAAGTTTCGCATGCGATTTGAAAAGAACTCATTTTTATATATGTATATACACACAAATGCAGAACACAATGATCTGTCCCGTTTGCAAGTTTGTGCGACAACGTGCTGGTACAGAGGATAAACGAGGGAGGGAGAAACTAGTGGGGAAAATGGTTGAATTGCAGTGCCACGCGAACAAATTGGTGCTGGTTTTCCCTGTGTTAGTGAGAAAAAGAAAGAGAGAGATAAAAATGGGGGATGTAGAGGAAAAAGATACCACGTGTATTACTGTCAGGCTGATCCTGATTGTCTGCTCCCATTTATACCCTCTCGCCTCTTTCGGAGTTATATAGGATAGAAAACGCCCGACGGGTACAGTCTCGTCCGAAATCCACGACCATATGTTTTTTGTTTTTGATTTATTTATTTTTTTCTTTTCGTTTAGCTGTGTTTCCAAATGTCTCACTATGTCTTTCCCTTTTTAGAGGGTGAAACTGCTAACGGAAATAGTACATTTAGGTGTTCCTTGTACACTATATTTACTAAAACGGGGAAAAATATTTTTCGTGTGGGTTTTTCGGTCCCACCGTTGGGCTCTCATAAAAAATTCACGTATTTGCTTCGGGCTGTTCAGGCTAGAGGTAGAGCACGGTAGTGCTAGTACTCAGAGCGGTGGTGGTGGTTGAGTGTTGAGGGGTAATAGAGAAAGGAGGTGGATTGTGCATGGTGAAAATGCTCGACCTGCCTCTGCGCCTTTGGAATCTTGCTGGCTGGAAATTCCTGAATTATGAACAACCACCTCTTGAATTATAAAAAACTAACTGCGGTGTATGTTGGGGGAAACTGAGTTAGAGAGGGTTGAAAAGCACACGCGTCTGTCTATAAAGGTGCTCATTTCTGTCACTAATTCCAATTGAAGACAATTGTTTACAATGACAAATAACACACGTAACAATTATACAAACGTGCTCAAGTATCGTTTCCTGTTTGTTTTAATAATTTTTTATTTTATTTCATTTCTGTATTTTTTCAAGCAATTAATAATACCTCATAACGTGACTTCGTGTTTGTGCAGGTGATTTTTTTTTTATTACAGTTTTGTTTTTCGTACAATTTTGATACGTGAACAAATGAACAGAGCGTGCTTAACGAGGATTTCAACTAAACGAGTATTTCGTCAATTGGTGAAACACTTGCAATTTTGTACTAAATTTTATTCTATCAATTCGGAAATAGTACTAACATATCAGCTCACTGTGCTGTATCCGGCCCGTTTTCTCATGCAATTTTCTTAATTTTTTTTTCCTTCTCCATCGTAATGAAGAAATAAACTGCAGTTGTAAAAAAAATTTATCTGTTGTTTCATTGAACGATTTCACCAATTATTTTCTGGCTGGGGATGAGAGTAGAAAAAGCCAAGAGCTTGAATAATCAAATATTCATTTATAACTAACCAAAGTATAATGGGATCATGAATAAGAAAAAATAATTGTGCAATTTTTATTCCACAATTCTCTCAGAGGTACATGAATTTTTAATAATTCTCCCAGTTGTTTCTTGATATACGCATGGATTATTATTATTATATTTTTATTCTTTCTCGGAATTCGCTCCCTCATTTTTTATATGTTGAAGAAATTTATTTGGAATAAATGAGAAATGGAATATATTTTGTTGCACTCCTAAACTCTATCACGCTGTGCATGTGCTTCATATTGAAAGGTTATCTATATTGTTATCGTGCTCCCGTTATTTATTAATGCCATCGGCAACACGGGTGGGTGTGTTTAGGGTGGAAATAAAGCTACAGATGGGAAGCATTAAAATTCCATTTCTCACTAGTATTTCCGATGAACTAACGAAATACAGTGTGCTCTCTCCCATTTCTTCGTGAATGTTTATTCTCTTTTCTCAGACGAATTGATGATAATGCGACGAATATCATTAACGAATAGTCGATTGAATAATTTAATTTCACCCCTGGTATCTTTCAACGTTCAACAAATATAAATTTATACATTTGAACGTAATATATAAGAATGAAATCCAGGAGTTTAGTGATGTTTTATACGTATATTTTCATTTACTTTCAATCAATTTAAATAATAAATTGAACAATATTAATTCAATATCAAATTTAGAATATCCGGGAATTATTTAGGTTTGATATACATACATTTGAGAGCACTGCCGCGGGAAATATAGACAGAATGTCGTATATCATTATGTGTATTTTGGTGAAAATGGAATACCGTAAATATACACATACATATAAGCACACATATATATGTATATCCTCATGACTTTAACGCTGTTATGTAAATATTGCTGTTGCCTGAAGCCACTGTTAGAATGGAGAGAAGGTTTCGCGAATAACGGGTTCATTCAGGCGCTAACAAAAAAATGCCAGAGATTGTTAGGATTGTTATGTATTTTGGAACGTAGACACTGGTTTTATTGGGGTGGAGTTGAGTTAGAAGAATTGAAGAGAATGAAAGATAATGTTTGTGATTTTAATGGGAAAAATAGTGAGAGAAAAAAGAAGAAGAAATAATTTCCCAGCGGTGATTTTTATTTTGCCAATGGATAAATTAAATTACATTGAATAATCCGATTGAGAAAGTAATTGTAGTTAAGGGTGACATTAGTGTCTACTGAGTCTTCAGGGAATTGCTTCAAGTATACGGTCTTATATTTTTCCTGGTGTAGTAAATCTTAGCTATATAATTTTTTTAATTATTCCAATCAATTAGGAAAATTAAAAGAGTAATTATGAATACTTTTTTCTACCGATGAGTTTATGGTCTCATTATTTTAATTTGGAAATTTAGATGATCAGCTATTTAATTTAATGATTTTCTATCTCATCAGGAGTTGGAATTAAGAAATCTGTTCGTATAAAATTTATTTAGTTTGATAGATAAAAATTTAGTATTACATTAAACGCGAAATAATTTTTCTGCTTCAAAACAAATTTTTGTGTATTAAAAAAAAAACAAGAAGAAATGAAAAATGACAGAAGCTAGCGGAAAGGTGAAATGAAATATCCGTATAAAGGGAGTTGGTGCGTCTGCGCTTAGAATGAGCTAATAAAAATATTACGAGATCCTCTAATCTTTCTCATATAATGGTATCCATAATTCCTTCGGGTGCTGTGGAATCATGATTGGGTCGTTCTCTACCACCCTTTTACCCAACTATCTTCCTTTCCCCGTCTTTTCCCAACCTCTTCGTCATTCCATACTCTTATTTTCCCGTTAACTATCCCCCTTTGGAGCCTCATCTATATCGCTGAGCGCTAAAGTAGACAACGATAAGTTTTAATGTCTTGGCCAAAGACTCATGTCACCCCAACTTTAACGGAAATATCTGCGTCGACCTTCTTCTTTTTCGAAATTAAAACTTTTTTTTATTACATGTCAATATGCGCATATAAATGATAATGTCGTGTAACATCATCGTTTTCATTTTCGATATTGAGCCTCATTATAACTAAAAAAAAAAATGGCTATCATGAAAAAAGTCGGGTTGAAAATCGCACCCTTAATTTCCATAGAAGAGTATCCAACGACAGTCACTTGAGTCAAGGAGACCGCAAAGCCTCTTTTACTCTCTCTCCCCTTTGCATCCTCTTGCTTCCCTCTTCACTACGTCACTCTTTGACCCTCTTCCTTCCGACCTGACCCAACAGCCAACCCTCTTTCCATCCGTCGACGGCTCTTCTTCACAACCCCTTTTAACCACCGGCAACTGCCAACGGGGCTTTAAGCTTCGTAAGCATATCTTTCCAAGCTCTCATCTTCCTCGTACCAACCCCGAATCTCCCTCATACACCACTCAGCGTACTTCCGCATGCACTCCTCCCACATACTTACCCTTATTTACCTACCTTTTTAATCATCAGTGCTTCTACGCACATTTTCGTCTCGTCTGTGCATTTTTATTTTCCATTTCTCAATGACTGAGTATTCAATAATTTTATCTATACGGGGAGGAAAATCGTAGAATTTTTGTAGAGAAAATCAAACAAAAATTACCATGCTATCTAGTAATCGAGTCACAACTGTCAGGGAATCACAAATTATTTACCAACCATATGAATATTGACAGGAGAAACTGTCATCTGTTGATCGCGCCTGAGAAAAAGTAATCCTCCGGCACAAGAAATTTTATAAAAATTCTTGTTTTTAAATAAATAAATAATTTACAAATTTAATACGTCTAACTTGTTTCCAAAGAACACTTTCCAATGGCAATGTTGATCGTTGTGAGTTGCAATACGTTATGACGTCCGACGAGTTTTTTTTCCGGCGTCTTATGCGCCAACAAAGACCAAAACACTGGTACCAATGAAGCGAGCTCCGATTGCTAGACAGCACAGTAAAATTTTGTGTTCTGGCACGCTAACTTTTCATGAAGTATCTCATATTCAATCTTAGAGCAGCTAAGAAATTTTCGTCAACAGAGTACTAAAACGGCTTATTTGGGAAATTTTTACTGTGCTGTCACAGAAATTTTACTGTGATTTAACTTAAAAATATCCACGCTTATTTTAAATTTACTAAGACTCTAAATTAACTTTTCTCCCTTTAAAAGATAAATATTTTTAAAAACGTCATGCATGACTGTTTTGTAATGTATATCACAGTAAAATTTCGTAAATTTTTCTCTCCGTGTACATTTCTTAAAAAAAAAAAATCGTAATTTCTGATTAGCAAACTAGCACATATGACTTTAAAAAATTAATTAATATTTAAAACAATTTTGTCATTAATATTTATTATATAAAATTAAGATTTATTTTATGATGAAAGTAGTTTACATGCTTATTATGTGGATATATTGCACGCATTATAATATAGCTTTTTACCCTTGTCTCAATATGAAACAACGCTGAGGTTGATATCAAACCGGTTTCTTCCGTGCGATATTAATCGAGATTTGTTCGTTGGCTATCCTGTAATTCGGCAGCGGGATTCGAGACTACCGTGGCTAACCATACCGTCCGCCCTACCTATAATTTTCGGGTAAGGAATTACCCTTGACGTCGGAGCCCTCTTTTCCCTTCATGAACAAGGCAAATTACATGGTGCTGACGTGAGGTTCCATTTGGAAAATCGATCGACGAATTACCGACTCGTTTACCTTCATCACATATATGTATAATATATGATATAATATGTATAATGGTAGTCCACAAATATTTATATTTCCATTGTGGATATTTGGTTCTTATACGTGTAATTTATAAAATTACATTCATCCACATCTCATTTATATTTTAGTTTTATGTTAGAATTATATGATAATGGATAAATAATTACAACTACGCATTACAATATAACATTATGTTTATTGTTATTCAATATTCATTAACCACATTTGTTTATCGTTACAAGTTGAGTCCATTTTCTTGTATTTAATTTTTTTTTTGTTTTCATTTTATTCACTCGTAATATACAATTTTTTCTTGTTTGTTATTTTTTTTTCTATACAATCTCTCTACATTCTTTGATTTGTTTTTATCTTGCCTATCGATAAATTATATACAAAAGCGCAGGATTAATTCGTCCTCATAGGCTCTAAAATTCTACAACACACCCCCAATTGTTTTTAATCACGCTTTGGGTTTTGTCTATTTTACGATTTTCAATTTTTATCATGTTTTTTTTCTTCCAACTTCAATTTTTGCATTTTTATCGTTAAATCTGTTTCCTTTTACTTCACTTATCAATCCGTTAGCTTATCGCTATTTATGTTGTTCAGCAACAGATGCCCTTGGGCGGGCGAATGAACGCGCACACTTTGAAATTAAATTTACATCCCTTACGCATTATATACCTTGGCTACAAAATAATTGACAGGATCTGTCAATAGTTTCAAACAAATTAAAGTTGTTAGATTTTGATGATTATGATGATAATGATGATGATGATGATAATAATAATGTCAGGTTTCAACAATAATCTGCGTCAATCCCGCAATCGTAATTTGCATCAGATGAAAATTATATTTCATCGAAACACGTAAAGCTCTGTCGATTATTGATTTCTTATTTAATTCATTGTAATAATATATATAATATATATAATTTCATTTTTTTTTTTGAAGAACATCAGAAAAACATGAACCAAGCCCAATCTTTTTTTTTCTTATCATTTGTAATTTATTTGCATCACTTTAATGATCAATTGGTGCCCCTCAAACGACATTGTGACTGAGTGTACCTTCCTGCCACGTGTTGGCTGCAAAGAAAAATTCATCTATTTAAATTCTCATCAAATTATTTTCTTCTATTTCAAATAATTGATGTTTGTTATCAATAAACATGGATAACGGTTATGGTTTACCTCTATAACGGGTGTCGGGCGCCATTGACGGGCACTTTGCATCCGATGCCTGAGATGAGAAGAGTAGCGAATGAAAAAAAAGAAAGGTATACAGAAATTAATTTATTCCTTCAAAGTGAATAATGATGAAGAACAAATGAAAAAAAAGGAATAATCAACTTGTGAAGTGTTCAATCCTTACTTTACGAAAATCGATATTCGTCCGGATTGTTCGATGATGAAGTAGTTGAATGGGCCTTGCATTATTACCAAGCGGTGCTTTAGGTGTAACATCTGTGCCTTGCATTAATCTCCTCAGTGCGTAGAGCTTTAATTAACAAGACAACATAATATTCACAAGAAGTACATGAAAAATAATTAATGGTGAAATTTGGCGCTTTAGTATCGATGACAAACACGTACCACATGTTTCATCATATATTAACAAGGCAATTTACCTCCTGAGCACTAATGTAGATGGGTTTGTTGAGAATGATCCAGACTGTCGTTTCCCAGCATCCTGGATGAGTTGTGCTACCCTCGTAGGTCATGTAGCCCTCGGTTTCAGGCAAAAGCTCCTTCAACGATAGATGACCAACTGGTGCTGTTTGTGCTAACGATCAAACGAAAAAAAAATACTAAATAAAACGACAGCTGAGATAAATAATAGTATCCATTACATACATCTCTGAATTTTACATTCAATCATTTTTCTCTTCATATAAGAATTGTTCGCGTTCAAACTCTGCAAACATTTTTTTTCCCCGTATCAAGCATTATTTCCTTGATATGTGCCTACATAATGCAAAAACCAGGACTCCACTACATCAACAACTAAGTGCTTTCACTATATAATACACTCCCTACATTTATAAATGGATATATCCCAATGCACATACATATAGGGAGCATTTGTTCAATTGTCCTCAGGATTTTTTTTTACATCATTCTATTTCACGATGGCTATATTGCTGCATATACATATGATCTCATCATCCAAACAAAATGGATCTATCAGATAAACATATCTCGGATACGCTGAATAAAAATGGAATGGCCCAAACACATTTGTAGGATTGGTAAATGTTATACCTATACATGTATGTATAGTATCGGCTATATACAAGGGATGAAGAGAATATATTCGATAAGAAGAATAAAGAGTAGCTAGAGATGATGATTGGCGCCAAACAAATACCGTTACCTTTCCCATTTCTCTAAAAACCCATACTTTTGTTCACTATACCCCTAGATCGTACATAATATACAAGAAACTTTCACCGACATAACTCGTACGGCAAACATAACCTCCTCGTGGAAGAAGGAGGCCGCCCCACGGGCGCGCGGGACCTTCCGACATTCTGAACGTAAACACTCGGAGGTAGACGGGATTTCACTGTGGGAATATATATGCTGTATTTCCGTTCGCTTATATGTGTATAGCAAACTGGCCGTACATAAAACATGGACTTGCAGAGGTGAAAGAGAAAGAGCAACTTACTAACCGCGCTGTTGGAACGCGGATTTCAAGTTTGGTTAGGTTGACCTAACTCAACTCATTGGGTTAAGTTGAATCGGGTTGTATTCCCGAATCTTCAATATGAGTAAGTTTGCTAAGTATACTATTTGTGTATCTCTCCGGGTTATTACACTGAATGATAGAGAAATTTGTTGTGATATGGTTGTGATAGGGATGGAATGAGCTATTAGATGAAGGTTTTCTTTAGGTCGTGCCATTTGGTGTTTCAAACTCCTGTCTATTGATAAGAAAGTTCTTCTTATGAATTGCTCAAGTCGAAATTTTTTCTTTTTTTCATAATTATTCATTTTACACAACTGTTCATGAAACAAATTACTCATTTTTTCAGGCAATAATCGGTATTTTCGCGTCTAAGTGTCACCAAAAATTGAAAAATGGAAAAAAAAATCCTTCCAGGAATATCTTGAGAAAACGATTATCTAATGATAGCATTTTCATTTTTTGATATCAGATGATTCAGTGATTAGTTATACTGTTCTCCGGCGGGTAATTTTTTTTTCGAGGCACCTTCAGAGATTCGCCGCCATCGATTTAATTATTTATATTTTGCCTTCAAAATTTAAGAAAATATTGTTCACATATGATAGTGTAACATCATAATAAATTGAATAAATTTATATTACTTGTAGCTTCCAAAAAAATTTTTTAAAATCGACTTATTTTTCACTGAAAAATCGTTACCTCCCTCCTTAAAGATTGAACCTAGTTTGATGCTTTTTACACTCAACACAACATTGTAACATTTTATTTCATAAACTTAGACGCAAGTTTCTCCTTTGTGCCTTAGAGTGGAAGATTTTGCAATATGTGACTACTTCGAGGTGTTGTATTTTCTATTAAAATATTTCTAGACAACCTTCCCTGCTCCGGAAGAACCTCACTAAATACCAATAATAAGGTTTAAAGTAGCATAAAAATATCGATTCTGGTGATTACGAAAATAAACTGTCAATAGAATTTTTTTTTCTCATAAAATATTATCATTAATATTAAAAATTTTTTTCTTCTCATAACAAAAAAAGATTTTTAAAATTGTCCCCGTCCGACTTTTTTTCCATTTCAACACTGAATTAATAGTGAAGAAGATAAAATGTAGAGAAACAACGTGAAGGATTACACTGAATATTTTGCTCTTTCTTCATGGCAGTTTGCATTTTTTTTTCTTTCATGCATTACTAAAGGCCGCAATGTTATGAGTTAGTGTCCCTGCCGTTGGCGGAGTGGTCGAACCAAAGATAGAGGCAGGAAGAGTGAGGGTGATAGAAAAAAAAAATAGACAGTAGAGTTGGCAATGATACGCACATACTTTATATATACATGGGCTAGAGGTGATGGCAGAGAAGCACGGACGGAAATGACAAATAATAACGAGAGAACTCGTCGACGTAGAAATATCAACTGACGTGCTTGCTATCCGAGGCTAAAGAGAGACAGGGGAGGCATAGAGGGGTATTATATGGTATATAGCACGCCACGGGGGTGTGAGAGATGCTCGTATGATTAATGAGATGCATTAACTTTCTTCTTTTCACACCCCTCGCTTCATTTCCTCTTGCCTTTATCCTATTGGTTTGTAGCACGGGTCGAGTGTGAATTACTGAGAAACACAGTGGCGCAAATTTACCACACTAACCTTAAAATGCTCTATACAATTTCAAATATTCTCCAACGTTGTCATTTTATTTTATTATTTTTTTTTATTGGGCAATAAAATAGTTTGCCTCTGGCATTTGTCACTAGATGGTTCTATCATACACATGCAGAGGGGGTGGTGAAGTGGTATATACAGTGTAAAGGGATAAAGTCACCCCTCTTGAAAAGTTACAAGGAGCTCTTAGGAAAATTGACCGACCTTAATAGCCCAAGCAGCGACGATAATCACGATGATAGACGCGCTGATAATAATAATAAAGCAACGACAGTCCTTTGCGCAATTTCTTCATTTTGTTTTTCCCGCTACCTTCCCCTTTATCTGAAGTATTACATAGAAAATGTATGGGTATGAGTTACTATCAAAGACGATGAAACATTTGGTATTCAGATACGGAGTAGAACGAAAGATTTATATCTATAGAGAAAGCTACCTGAGAATTTAGAATGTCAGGATGTAGGTAAAAACGCGTAAAACCACAATATTATCATCGGAGGTTTTATTTTTTACTCTTTCATTGTTACCACATTTTTCCTGAATTAATTATTATCTCTTTTTCGCATTCGATATCATTAATTTCACGTATTAATGTATATCTCATTTTGCAGCGTTATGTTAGGGAAGAAAATGGTGTTCATACAATGAAACATAACCGATAAAATATAATTTTCAGAATGTCAATGCGACACTAAAATATTTCAGCCATTATCAGCGATTCGAGAGAGGGTAGATGGCGTCGTGTGAAACAGCAATGGTTGGTCGCGAATGGCGGCGGTAGCGATGATAGTGAATGTGGTAGTTGAATCGAGGGTGGTGGTGGGTGCATTAAGGGGGGCTACTATACTGAACGCACGGTCATAAGTAAATAGATTCTGGTTGTGTATATAGTATCTATACTTCAACGTAAACTCTGTACTGTTAGTGGAAATGCTTTTCGGCGGGTCTACGGGGGTCATAAATTCAAATTTCCCGCCTTTTCAATTTGGTAGTATATTGTAGAGATATAGGTTGCTGTTTGCCACTTCAATGTTATGTGTATATGAATATATATACATACATATATATATATATATATGTATATACTTATTTGCCGACAATGGGAGAATACTTAGATTCCGTGTCACACACCCTCGGCTCGACATTTTCCATTGTCTCGTGATTTATGGCAGTGTCACATGGAGTAAACCGCCTCTGGGAGATTGTGAAAGAGCACGAGAATGTGAACGTTATTATTATTATTATTATTATTATTATTATTATTATTATTGATTAAACTCTTTTTAAGAAAAATTGTATAATGCAGATGTACATCAACTGCATAATGTTATATTTGTTTAACTGCATATTTCATATGTTTTTGAATTTTTATTTTAATCCTATTCATTTATATATGAATAAAAGTTTTCTTCGGTATGAGAGACATCATAGAGATGTTTTATTTAATCGAGAGACCAGAGTGACTCGTTACGTAAAGAAAGTCACTCAGCGTCGATTTTTTCTTCTTTCAACTCTCTATTTTCTTTCATATTTATTTATTTATTTTTTTTTCTCTTGGTATTCACTTGCCACCAGTAAACAGTGTGCCATATAACTTGTTTTTCGCGCTCTCTTTCTCCCATTGCTCTGCTATTTTTCGTTTCTTTTTTCACCAAGTTATTTTTCACTCGGCATTTTATTTATTATCCCGCTCTCGCTGGCACTCTTGGCGGCGCCCCTATGTACCGGATGCGCTACGAGTTATCTGGTGCGTGAAGCGCGTATTCATCTGATGTGCCACTCGTGAAAGCTGTGGAAAGAGAACGAGATAGAGAGAATTAGATATATGTGTGTACATATACATTCACATATATCATTGCTGCCTTTTTGGAGAACGTTACTAATTGCGTCCTGCTTCACCTTTTGCTTCTGCCTCACCCCTACACACTTTTCTTTTTCACTTTTTCAACCACTCAAACACACGTATACAACTCATGTCGTACATACACCAGACACCTACATAATTATTTGTATCTATGTGACTTTTAATGCTTCGATGAATTATTCAGAAATTAGTATTCGAAACCCCACGGTCGTAAAATTTTTATCTTCATCAGTTTATTATTTCTTTATATTATTTGTTTTATAATTGAATTTTTTTCACATTTATATTTTGTTGCCTAATGTGGATCTCTGATGTGAAAAGTCGTTCGTGACATTGTATACTTACATCGATATTGTACCTTGTTGAATACACTCGTTATTATCCGTAGTTCCGGATTTGGCGTGTCACCAAGCTGAAACAAAAAGTTTATGGTTATATTTACATAAATCGAAGTATATATTCTTACCTTAATTTATATTTCATTGATTCTGTGAATGTTCAGCGCGTGAGTGCGATAATATTTCATCGCTAATATATAGTTTGCGTATGTATGTATCGAAATCGAATATAATTTTGAAGAAAAAAAAACTGTTCAATCGTAAAAATAGAAGATTATTTTTCCAAGTAAATATAATATATACTTGTTATGAGGATTTATATTGAAGCCCTAAGTAGTATTTTCTTCAGGGATTTCAATTGGATACTGTTCACACATCTCTCGTTTTCAAGTTTTGTTTTGGTAATCTGTCTTCGAGTTTCACCAAAACTTTTGGTGAGTGACGGGATCTTGGGGGTACTCGTTCATTTGCCTATATGTTCCATTCTCACTTGCTTACTCTGTTGTCCGCCATCGCATCTCAACATTGTCGAGAGCAAATCCTCAGGGTATAATTTGTCTGAATTACAGTAGTCAAAGCATGATCCACCGACGAGTATTTTCATGTTTTCTCGTGTTCTATCTCTACATAGCCATTAATAAAACAGGATGGAGGACCAATGAATATCATCATCTCCATCATAATCACTCACTATTAGTTGAATCAGAATAATTCTTGAAGTATTTTAATAATTTTCCTACAGTTTTAATAATTTGAAAATTATTCATATCTCTATAAATGCTTGGCCAACATTTTCTACCTCAAGTTTCATGAATAAATGATAAAAGATTTCTCACAAACATAAACTAACATTTTCTTGCGAATTTTAAATAAAAAGTAACCGCAGTTAAAATTCAATTTTCATCTCGTCATTAAAATCCCCGGGGGTCATAGCATATTTATATTTCAGGTCATAAGAAACATCCTTAGCAGAGCCACTGCTCTCACCACTCCAGTGACTCTATTTATTAACTCGCAGCCCGTGAAATTAAAGCTGTGCCAACGGTGTTGATTAAGACGTGACGATTAACGGGTGTGTCTAACAACAGAGAGAAGAGTTGCGCTCTCAATTTCATCATATTCATTTCACATTTCTATCCTACAAATATTTCACCATCTCCTGCTTTATATACTACAAAATAGCAGAAGGAGTCTGCATTTCCTCATCCCCCTTTCTATCTAGCAATTCCCCGTAACATCAACACCAGCCAAAAGCAGTACGAATAAACATTTTCAAGAAAGACGCCATTATCGTTATTGCTATACGTAAAGCTTTCATGCACTACCAGCTTTCTTCTTCACACCCCTGTCCACCGAATTGAAACAATTGAACGCTTTCTATCTACCATCTTATGATGAATAGTGAGTCTTAACATGGTCTTATAGAAAGTACACAAATAGAAAGTGATAGTATACATTGAAAACAAACTCTTTTGCATATATTGTCACCATTTTCACGACCACTATAGTATCCAGTTACCCGTCCTGAACTGTTTTTCCATCACGACTTTTCGGAAATGTTATATAACCCGACGGTGCTCAACAGAAAGGATAGTGAAATGCTAGTCATATAGAAAGTGTGTATGTACGTATACATGTGTATGCCTATGTATTATGTAAAAGCCAGAGGACACGAGGGAGCTTTGGCTTCGGAAACTTGAGAATTTATTCCCACGGCAAAACCCTCCCTCGCACCTTTTGCTTTTCACCATCCTGTGAGACTTTCACCGCATATTAGTCCGATACTGCTACTCCTGCTACTGGTATTACTATTCTGTTAGTGTTTGGAATATCTCTGGTCTGTTGCCAAATTAATTGTTTACAAATGAAGATTATCCTAATCATCATTTCATCATTTTCATTATAATCTCTCCATTCTATTCACCTAAAGAATTTCCACAGACCAACTAATTTCTATCGTACTTGTTGAAAACTTTATAATTCACGCGGTAACATTTTCACAGCCATTCGTTATGTCACTTCGTTCAGCTTTTTACCAAGTTCAAACTATGCGGTTCAAACTGCCAGATGACACTTGGTGTATCGTTAGAGGCTCGTGATACTCTAGAAAGAAGGACACGCGAACTAAGTGGAAGAGAGAACGTGAATTTCAAGCGAAGGCGTCTTGGATACGATAGATGCCTTAACTCTTGGTATAATTGTCAATTTAGACGGCTTCCCAGGTTTGATTAAACTTGCTAGATAGATCGCTTCTCTAAAAGCACCTTGATATATAACTAGCACTCAGTGAGCTTCGACATTACCCGGAAAATTCTTATAAGCTTTTAGCTCTCTATAGAATTATTATACATCGTGAATATTATTATATCCAATACATATGTATGTATTATATGTTTTCATATATTCAGTATATTAATTGGAAGGAAAATTAATACATACCTGTACCATTAATGATATTGCAACTAGACCCTGGCTTTTATGCTGTGCTTCACTCATATTATGATACAATTCAGCATTGAATCCGTAAACTTGTATCTGAAATTTCAATAAAGAAAATTATTTCACAATTATATTATTTAAAAGCATGTATATTTCAAAATATTTTCACTGTTTCAAAATTTCCTTTGTATATATGTAACATACCTATACATATAACAATAAATATATACATATATATATATATGTAATACATGGATGGAGATACACAAAAGGAAGTGGATAAACCGAAAATACAATAAATTACTGACACTTTGTGGGCGCCACTGGAGAGCGCTCGTATTCGAGAGCACTAAGAGAGGGGTTGAGACCCTTTCCTAACTCTACCAGAGGGGGATGAAATACCTGCGATGCGACGAGGCATGCTTCAAAGACACAGTGGAGCTTCTGGTAGACAGGGAATGAGCGCACGAGAGACATGTATAGTAGTACGGAGGATGAGAAGTAGCGTACAAGGAGGGGAAAGAGAAAAAAAAGGTGAGTGAGGCTAAATCCACTGTGTCTGATCAAAGTATGACGACTACTACTGGAATAGGGGATTCTCATTTCTTTCTTTGGTCTTATGCCCTTTTTTTTATATATTAAATTTTTTTTCTTTCTCTTGTTACAGACTGCCTCTATATTTTTTGTTCATAGCTTGTAGTAACTCCTTACGTCCATTCGTCTCTTCATCTTCATTTTTTTTTCTTTCAACTATTACTGCTGCTGCTACTGCTGCTTATTTTTTCACATTCAACTGCCCCGTCGCCTCCTCAGTCCCGTCAATCTTCTTTATTCGCTTTTCGGTATAAAATGGCGTGGGAGAATTTTGAACAAAATGGTTCTACGAAATACGGGCGTTATCAGGACACAAGAGTTCTTTTTTTTTTGTGTGTTCCGTTTGTTCGTAGGTTTCCATCTCGCTCATTCTTTGAATGTCTGATCAAAGAGAATTTCACGATATTCTTTCCCAGGAGAAACCGATTCGCGAGCATTTTTACCCAACGGCAAGTGCCAATAGTACCTACATTCACCCTTCTACCATCGTTCTCAACTCAGATAACAGAAGGAGTCCCTTGGGCGAATGAAATGTCGATCGCTACGCCTGTCAAAATGTGGTGGATGGTATAAGGAAAATGTTGGTTGTATAGGGAAATAAGGGAGATCAACCGAAAAGAAGGGAAAAAAAAAATTGAAATTGAGAAGTTGTCAAAGACGATAATAGACCTTGCGGCAATAGAATCGAAGAATTCCTTTATAATACATTGCATGCTATGTAAAATTATTGTCTCCTAGCACATATGCGCAAAAAGTATTGTACATACATGCACGTAGAATGGATTTTAGGGAATTTAATGGCGAATATTCAAAGCTCGTATGATTACCATACACAACTATACACTCTTGTTAGGAATTCCATTTTTATTATTTTTTTTTTCCAACAAAATCCAAAATTCCGTGCGAGAAATAGTACAGGGATGATAAGGTATATTCGGCGATAACACATAGAGCATAGTTTGAAAAATAGTTTTCAATGTAGTGAATTTATCAATGTGCCTTTTTTTCTTATCCAATAACATTTTTTTATTTCCATTCACCATAGTGTAAATTCCATTCTTAGTTTTTTCGATTCTATATTATTGTAAAGGTGAGTATAATTCTTGAATGCCGATTTTCAGTCAATAAATTTCCGTTGTAGGTAGACATACGTATACCAAACGAACGTGACGTCCAAAATAGACGGGAGAATACACGACGAGTGTGTTCTCGATTACTCGATTTCTGAAAACTGGCGCAGACCCGGAACGATTTGAACGTCGATGGCGCTCGTGCACAGTACTACTGGTGATTTTCGTTTCAGTGTTCTCAATTGTGTCCATGCCGGCAAATCCACTCCTTCTCCCACATATATTCCTTTCTCTCTTGCATATAACATTAAAGAGAGCCAAAAGAGCAAATAGAAGAGGTGAGGGGTTATAAACCGTTGCTTTGTTGTCGCAGCAGTTGGCACGTTGTTTATTTACTCGATCACATGGACATATACACACATACAGACACAAATCATGCCGTTTATTCTTCTTTTGATTCACTATACTGGCAACTTTTTATATATTTATTTTTTTTTTTTTTTCACATGAACAATTTTTGTCATTTTATTTTAGCTTTTTTATTATATCCCTGAATGAAAATGTCATTAAATTTTTGCTCACCAATTTATATAATAATTCACACCAAAAGAAACACTATACAAAAAGTTTGAATAAACACTTTAATAATGTCTAATCGCATTCACTTCTACTTTTCATATTATTTTTTTTTATTCCCAATCTTTACATTGCTATTATTTCGTTACGGAAGTTCTTATAATATCTCTCGCACTTTCAAATATATATAAACACACATATTTATACATCTTCTGCAAAAGCCACTCGTAGCAAATCCACCAGAATAGTCTGAAGTCTAGACACACCATCGGATTGAGCATATACACAATCCCAACTAGAAAGTTGAAACCAACGTGCCCGCGGCTAAGTTTGGGTTTCAAGTTTCAACCGGGTATTTACATTATTCCGTATTCACAGCTAGGCTCTTTCCGCACAAACCTTTCCATAAGAAAACTCTCCAACCAACCAGTTTATGTATTTTATTAAATATATATTTTATCCATAGCCCTTATTTCTAGATTTTTCTTTTATTGTTTTTTATTTATATTTATCCCTCTCTAGTGTCATAGAAAAAAAGGTGACATTATCACTTAATTCTCTTGACAATCACCCTCTTTTGTATATCCATATTGCGTGAGAGTCAAGTATAATTGGCACGTCAGAATCTGCATCCATGGCATATGGGTATGCCATCACGATTTCTAGCTCACAATGCTCCATTCTCCCATGATAGATATACGACCGTAATCCACTCGCTAACCCCCCTTTCGGCCTCTATTCTCGTCGTCTTTCTGCCCTAGTGGTCTGCCAACTATATTAATCCATGCCGCGAGCCAGTCAGGAACCTCCTCTTGATGCGAACACGGGATGCACCGATGAATTTGTGCACACGCATGCATTGTGTGCGGGTAAGCAAAATGTAATGTCAATGAGATCTAGTTTTTTTTTCCTGAAGAAGATACAATTGGATACAAATCAGTACTACTCGAGTCGAAATTTTTATGCTACTTTAAACCTCATTATTGGCATTTAGATAGATAGATAGATAGATAGATAAGTAGATAGATAGATAAGTTTATTATGCCCTAGCAACAGCTATAGAGCAATTTATAGAAATTTTTAATATAACTACGATGGAGACATAAGTTGCAAATTTTTGCTCTCAAATAAAAAGTGATAAATTTAGGCACCGCAATAAAATACTAATAAAATATAATGAAATGAAGGTAACAAGAAAATAGAAAAATGTTATAATATAGTGTGAACAATAGATTATAATGATAATGACCAGATAACATAGAGAGATAAGCTAAATATAGGTATGGACCGTCAACATTGAACCTCGGCGTCTAGCAAATATTTGTAAAGTCGTAACTTAAGGATAGATAGATAGATAGATAATTTATTATAATGTCCTATCAGCAGCTATAGGACAATTTTACAAGAAGATAATACAATAATTAAAAAGAAAAATATACATATTGAATCGCTATAACATTTTTTTGTTAAACAAATATTGCTGCAATCTTGACTTGAAAATAGGTAAAGAAGCCGAATTAGTCAATTCTATAGGTAACTTGTGCCACAAACGAATACTCGAACATTTAGCGAGGTTCTTCAGGAGCAAGGAAGGTTGTTTAGAAATATTTTAATAGAAAATACAACTCGAAGTAGTCATATATTGCCAAATCTTCCATTTTGAGGCGCAAAGAAGGAACTTGCGTCCAAGCTTATTATGAAATAAAATATTACAATGTTGTGTTGAGTGTAAAAAGCATCAAACTAGGTTCAATTCTAGATTTTTAGAGGTTCCCCAGATTCAAAGTAGAATTGATAGACCTACAAGTGTCATGCGATGTTTAATCTACTACTAGAAGACTTGAAGAAGCACAAAAATTTCGACTCGGTTATCCGTTTGTCAATAACAATTCCGAATCCTTAATTTAGGGAACTACGTAAAAGTAGAAGTTGGTCAAAAAACAAAACAGTTTGAAAAGTAGATCAATCCGCATTGTTTTGGACTTTGCACCAACAATCTTGCACTCTCAACGACATCTCTTTGAGAATTCCTGAAAGCCAGGGTGCGAAAGTAGAGTAAGAGAAACACTCTACACGACAGACAATCGTAAGTACAACGAGAGGGTCGTTCAACTATAAACGACCATTACAATTACGTTCTCGTGGCAGTCTTGTTGTATTCTGTACGCGCGCACGTTCCACTGCAATAATTAACGAAATTTACGTCTGGAATAAAACAATCAAATTACTAACTCCAACCAGCGCCTTTATGAAGAGCTTGCAATAAGTCAGTACACTTTATCATATTATTACAAACTCTCAATTGAATAAATTAACTATATATAAATCGAGATATCGTAATTTAATTGGCACTCATGAGGGACTTATAGGAGAAATTAATGCACAGCCTTACGCGATATCATTATCCACAAATTAATATTGAAAGTTCAACCTCATTGAAAATACACATTATAATTTAAGATCAATCAATACCAAATTCGAAGTGAAGCTTTATAAATTATTCAAAGTCATAATTCTCTATGAATTCGAACAATTTTCTATCTTTCTCTTATCTATAATTCAATTTGTAAAGTGATGTACGATTAAACATTTATGATTGATTATAAAATTACATTATAATAAATTATTTTTCAATAACTGACATTAAGATGATTGAAGTCGATATTGAATAGAAGGTAGTAGTACACTATTGACACAGGAATTTCCATGTCTATGTGCGGATATATGTTAGTACCCTATGGCACGATTGGCTTCAATTATGCGGCTGTCAATTTAGTACGTCCACTCTATATCTCTCCCTCAATGATGATTCTACTCGTATCACGGACGTTGTTTGACCATTAGCGTTGAGTCGATGACACTATATTGGTTCGATAGGGGCAAATACGAAGCCAGTTGGATGATGATTGTCCAATATGAGAAATGTGTGTGTGTGTGCTTATGTGTGTAGTTGGACAATCGTAGGCCTCTTGGAAATCCTCCACAAATGTGTGTCATTGTTAAAAATATCCTTCACAGTAATTGATGATGAACTGGGATTGAGTTGGATAATTCAAGACTTTGAACATTGATTGGATGGAGGAAGATGCTCGAGGCAATTTTCAACCAAGATTAATTGTATGTGATGGTGGTTTCACCCATTTAGATGAACACCCTATCGAGAAACCAATAGGCCCTTTACCAGTTTAGAATAGGCTGATGACCACTCCCAGGTGCTTCATCACCTGGTACTTGCTATTCGATATCTAGCATCAAAGCAAGAGTCCATCCCTCAAACAAGTCGAGTAATAGCACAAACTTGGATGGAGTAATGTGCAGTTGCATTAGCCCCCTGGTGCGTTTGTGTGAATCTATATCTATCTCTCAGTTCGCCTCTTCACAAATCCCCCAACTCTAGTTCGTCATTCTCCATTGGGAGCAGCGTCAAGTCCCGGAGAGGATAATACTGATTTTGATTAACCAGAGTAAACCGGTGCACACAGGAGCCCAGAGTGTCTACTGGCCAATGATTAAACTCTATAGGTTTAGTTGATGTTTAAATCAATTGGGAAACATTGAAATAATGTTTGATTGTTTAAATGAAAAAGGAATAATGAATGGAAATTTTGTTCAATTTAATTTTCAAATCTGCAATTTCGTATGAAATACAATTGTTTGATTTTCATTTCATTGTGTGAATGTGAAAGGGATTAATATTTTTCTCTTTCTTATTTTAATTCTTTGTTCTTTTTCCTCGTTCATTTTTCGTGTTGGAGTTATATATTGATGGATTGCGACTGCTGTATGTATGAAGAGGATTTGGAACCGCAACGTCGAGAAAATTGGTGGACAATCGATTGGGTTGTGTACATATATAACCATTATCAGTAATATTTGCGGTCATCTAATCGATCAGTCTAGGATATTCAATGAAAACAAATGATTATTTATACAATTACCTCAGCAGGAAAAGCATATTTGTTGACTTGATGTTCGGAACCGTGTTCATTGCTCAGACCATAATGAATATATATTTCCTCAAATTGATAGTGATACGCCAGTGGTCCACCAGTGATGTTGACACGAATTTTCGCTTCTTTGTCAGCTTTAAATACCAAAAATTGTCCAGTATTGTGAAGGTGACCTGCAACCTAAATGATTTAAATTATTTAAATGGTGATGAAAAATTATCACCAATTAATTTACTTTCCTACAATTTCTTCATTAGATTATATCCTTCAACGTTTTTATCTTTCCGTTTGCTATTCGTATAAGTATATATCTGTGTGTGCTTGAAACGGGAGTTGGTTTTTGGGTACGATGACAAAAACGACGTGACGCGTTTGCACTAGGGACTCTACTATAATTGATTAGGGATTTAATTGGACGGAAATGGCGAAGGCACCACCTTGGCATCGGTTGGCAGCGGTTGGCGAAAGGGAATGTAGGGTTGATAAAGTAACAAGGGTAAGGAGTGCGCGGTGGTGAGAAGGGATTTAGGTAGGGCATGAAAACGCGCGATGGCGAATGGTGAGGGAAGTCCATTTTCTTGTACGTCGCGCGAACGTGAATTATGACGTCATCAGTTAGAAATAATGAGGTAACCTCTGTGTGCGCGGATTGGAAGTAGAAAGACACGTCAGCAAAATTTTCGTAGCGATAACCTATTATTTAGCAATTAATTTCCACAATTTTTTTTTACTTTGTTTTTTTTTCTTCTTTATTCTCGATTCTTCTATACGGTATTTATGTCGTTAATTTAAATCACAATTTTTTTAGCACTTATCCTCTGAAATGGTTGTTACCGAAGAACTTTCAAATCAAAGCTAAATATTTTTTCGTTCTATTTTATAATATGGCTTATTGTTCATTGTGTGAATGATGGATATAATTCTCAATGGCGGAAAAAATTGTCGATGGGTTTTCGGGGTATAGGAACACATGGGTGAATGGAGAGTGAAATAAATAAAGAAGAAGACGACGAAGAAAAGAAAAAAAATTGGATAATCGCTGTGAAGGGTTATGAATAGCAAAAGCCAAGGCGAATTTGTTCGAAGAAGAAGTAGAGGAAGAACAAAAAAGGAGTATTAGCGGTGTTCGTTGATAAGTAGAGACTGGTGTGTATAGGTCAGACATGGCAAAGCACAAGAAGGCAGAGCAAAAGACGTAGTCAGCGGAAACGGGCGGAGTTTCTCTAAAGCCAAAGAGACGCGCATACGCGGTCGAGTCTATTCTATTGTTTAATTTAAGTGCCAAAGTTTTAACCGAACCGTTGGACGAAGGATGATAAAATGGGGTGAGTTAAAGGTAGCCGGGTGGAGATGAAGAAGGGGATATAAATTTGGCACTAGACGTTACGATTAACCTCCGATGACGTCAGCCTGGATGTGGTCTAGCTTTCGTGGGCTGACGGGGCGCTTCGGAAAAACTATCCTCTTTCTATTTTTCTTTTTTTCTCCTACATTATCATCCTTTTTTTGCCAACTTACCGGGTTATTTTTTGGTCTTTATTCCACGGAAAACGGCCGCATTGTGGAAAGAGACTTTCAAACAATGAAATTTGCACGAACGTTTAGAAGCGAAAATGTCTCCAACCAACTCCGGACACGGAAGCATGATAAAGAGAATGAAAGTATGAGGGGATTAAAAGCACAGTGCGTATCGTATGGTCTAGCATCTGTGTCGTAGAAATGTTTCCTTTGTCACTTTCATCTTGTGATAACGATCTAGAAAATGAGGATTTTATGAATTAAACGAGGGACGTTATTAGTTTATCATCAATAGACAATAAAGACTTGGAGGATTTTTTATTTTCCATATTCTACAATTAACGTGACTAATTGGCTTTTTCCGTTAACCAGAATTGATTCTTATTGAATGATGTATTATTTTATCACACATTTCTATTTTTTTTTTTTCTGAAATTTATTATTTCATTATTGAGTTTGATGGTAATAACTATCCATCAAAATTATTTTACATTCCATGGCATATGCGTTTATGTCCACTTCCTTTGTTTATTGTAAATATTCAATGTCGGGTGTTTGCGAGTATGAAGTGGAAAAGGCTACTACTGTACACGAACTCTTTGTTATGTTCATGCACAGACTGACCTTTGTGAGATTTTGATGAATGACCGCATAATTAATACGCTCGTGATTGAATTAACATGTTGAATATTGGATGTGTCAAACCAACGTGCGGGTTGTGCATTAAAATTGCAGAAATTATTCCGGGAAATAGTAGCAAGCAATCATAATTTCATTGATTCGTTTATTTATTTATTTTTCTTTTTACATTCAGCATCTATCGAATATTTTTTTGACAGTTTAAGTTGAATTATGTGGACAGGGAAGATGAAGATAGGCTAAAATAAGAGGGGAAATGTTTAAAAAAAAAATAAATAAACAAAGTTGAACGCAACTGAGTCTGATGCCACATTGAAACAAACTTTGATATCTTCCTACGACGTGATCTTATCAACTTTCCTAGTTGGGATGTTTCGAATTAAAAACTTTTTTTTTTCTACTACTGCGACTGGCGCAATTCCCAAGGGAACGCGTGCAAGAGCTGATATATAGATAGACAATATAGTTTTGTCGTGGTGGAGAGGTAAATAAGGTCAGAGAGAATGAAGAAAAAAAAATCGAGGACAAGAGGGGTGATAGTGATAAATTACCTTGTGCTTGTCCACCTGAACTGGTCTCAAGTGCGGATCGAAAAGCAACTTGTCCGGCTCAATGTTGATAGGACTTTGGCGTCTTCCTTTACTGCACAACGACCATTGCGGATTTATTAAACCCCAAAATGACGGTCCTGTAATATCATGAAACAAAGAATTTATATACTTAATATTTATCTGGAATTTTTTATGCTGTAATAAATATGTTGGAGATAAACTTTGAGGTCATTTCGAAAAGTTTCAACGTTATAGACGTACGCACACGGAAAAATTTGGAATTTTTACAATTTCAAGTTTGTAATTTTTTTTTTTTTTTTGAATGTTTGAAAAGAGTTTTTGGAACTCCATCTACGTTTGCTACAGGAAAATATAATGTATATGGTTTATTTTTTCTCTTTTACCTCACGACGTGCTTTTCGACCCCTCAATTTATTTTTTCGTCTTCTATTCTTTTTTCTTTTTTTTTTTTAGTCGACTCTTTCTCGCGATCCTCATCATCTCGTTCATGCTCCTCTGAGAAATATAACTTTTCCCACTCTCATTCTATGTCCATTGCGTTTGAATTGATTCGAAGAAATTCACTCGCTTCTATCTCTCACTATTCTGATTTTGTTTAACGAGTTTCTTCTCTTGCACATCTAATTTCGTTTCGCCTTTCATCACCCATAGTTAATTTTTACAACAACTTTTAAACAAATATAATTAAAATTGTGAAACAAAAATCAAAGAAAGCATAAAATTTATTCTTTTTTTATATAAAAAAATAACTATAAGATATTACTTTAACGTTTCACTGAACAAACTCATTAAAAAAAAATAAAAAGAAAAACTTTGTGTGCATTTAGACTAATTTATTTTCATATCAAACGAAACAAAAAATGTCGAAAGAAAACAAATGAAAATTAAACATAAATAAATAGATAGATAGATTAGATAAATTTGTCGTAGTTGAGATAATAATTTTGCCTCAATCCCCATGAATATTTTTAAGCACAATGATGTGGTAAATACCAAGTTGTGGTTTGAATGCACGCGAGAATAATTAAAAATTACTAAGCGATAAACGCGCACTCCTTCTATTTTTCTTTATCTCTGTTTGTATATTGCAATTGCATGCGGTGAACATCAGTGATACACAATGTATGTAATCATATACGAGAGTTTAATTACGACTATTCTATCGTGCCTTCTCTTCCTCATTTTCCCAATGAAATATTAAATTATATACAAAAACTAAGCAAAAAAAAAAGAGGGAAAAATAAAATTTATAACTTTCCACAATTACAAATTGAAATAGTTAATTTAGGCGTTAATATTTAATAATTCTCATTAAATATTCACATGCCTGGAATTAACTTTCAGATGTCATATTATTAAATTGAAATTATCGAATAAATCATAAATAGATGAGTGACATATTTAAAAGTAATTTTATTCTCCCTGAATAAATCCAAAGCATAAAATAATAAATTCAATCTAAATTACAAATATAAATCAATTCGAAAAATTTGACGTTAAAAAAATCTTTCGTATTATTATTTCAATAATATTCTCGTCAAATACTTATTTTGAATTCATTATTAAATATTTATTTCTACCGATCATTCAACGTTTACCATCGTACAACATTGGCGTTTAATTATCCGTTGGCTTCGCAAATCGCAGACAGATCGCCAAGCAATTTATAACGAAGAGAATAGATTTTTCAACGTTCTCCAAACTCGACCCTTATAGAATTGTCATTGTCGTAGCTCCACTTCGTTTTATTTTTTTTTTCAATCTTTCAATCTCTTTTTATTTTATTTTATTTTTTCTCTTTATCTCTTGACGTCTTTCAATCCCTTTACTCCACCGTTCCCAACAATTCCATTCTCTTCTTACCATTTTTTTCTCATCCCCATCAACTTGTGGAAGGTTATCGACGAGGTCCGAATAAGGATGCGCCGCCCCATTGGAAAACGTCGCGTCGATCCTGAAGAGGCTCAAACGAGACGAAAGCTCGGTGCCAAGTCCAATTAAGATGTTTTTCAATGTGACTTGTGGAGAGCATGACAAAAGCTTTATATAGACATAGAGAATGCATCCTGGTCTCTCACGTTCAGTGACATCCCCTGAATGTAAATATATCTATACAGATTGTGCTTTAACGTTATCCACTGTGGTCTCTGTATGTGTATGTATACCTAACGTGAATTCATATGCATATATGAATACATTTTACTGTTTCTCCAATCAAGCCCGGACCCGGATGTTCGCGCGAAGTTGGCTCGAGTTGAAATAGTGTGAGTTTGTGCAAAGGGAGGATGTATATATGACTATAGGTTTATAGTTGGGTAACTATTGTCCTGTGTAGTGGAAAATTTTGTGTAAAAGTCTACTCAAAATTTGTGTTGAAATTTTTTTTTTTTTTACACAAATTCAAAATGGGAATAATGTTAAATCAAGACGTTATTTATGTGACTCGATTTAAATCAAATTTTATGTTAAATATTTACAAAGAATTAAAAAATATGTTGAATTACTCATTCACTGATTCAACTAAAAATATTTGTAGTTTTACAAATAATAATTTTGTGTTAGATTTTCTGTACGAAATTTTGAATTAAAAAATATCAAATTTAATGTTTTAATTATAACATTTATAAACCATTGAATTATTCAATTGTTTTTGGAATTTATTTTCGAATTATTTCAATTTGACTCATGTTATTGTGAGTACGTGAAATTATTGCAAACTTTTTTGCGTGTAACAGTGGCTATTGTTATATTATTATCAGTGAATATTTTTTTATAAATTATCCTTTCAATGAAGATTCATTATTTTTTCAACAAACAAAAAATTTCATATTGAATTTTTTATTGTATTTTTTGGAATAAATAAAGTTCACCGAGTAATTGTATAATTCATTAAAATATTAAACATCCACAATGTATGATAAGTTTAAATAAATAACCTCAATTCAACACAAAATTATCATGAAAAAAAAAATCAACACAAATTTTTTTACTGTGTGGTGTGCTCAATGATATGCAAGTTTCTCCATTTATTTATTTATTTTCCGCGTTATTTTTTTTTATCATATCGATATATCGGCCATAAAAATACTTTTTGTATGAATATTTATTCAACTTTCTCTTTGATTGGTAAAGAAAAAAAATATTCTTTTTATTTTAATACTCTTTCGTTATTTATTATTCTTTCTTTCTTTTGCATTCTTGTTATTTTTTTATTTTATTTCTATTCATATACATACATGTATATTTATTTTTATGTACGGATATTTTCTTCTCCCGTGTTGTTTACTTTATATACAATTATTTAAGTCGTCGAGCATCGTCATTTGAATATTATTCCGCCGTATCCATTAAAATTCGATCTCAATGTTTGCGTTTGCATTTCATTTTTTTATTTCTATTTTTTCATCTCTCTATTTTTTTTTTCATTCATTTCTCTCTTATACTTTCTGAGATATTGCAATGAACTGATCGACACCCTCGGAAAAACTTTTGTCCACGAGGTATAAAGAAAAAGCGAGGGTTGGCGATATACGTTTAGTTCATGGTGTGTCATTAACGAGCACAAACCCCTTCGGCGAGACGAAAGATATTTTTTTATTCTAGAATATATATTTTTTTTTTTTTTTCACATCAACTCGCTCTCACCATCATCTTTATTCTATTCTCTGGCAATACCTGATGGCAGAGGTTATTTTTTTTCTCTTCATACTGACTGCTGACCTGAAGTATTGAACATTTTTTCATTTCACGAAATATATTTTCATATTTTAAATTACACTGTTTATAATCATCAATTTTTTTACTCTCATTTTCACATTTCCATTTCGTTTCATAAAGCTGAAGTAAACAATGAATGCAAGAAGAGAATTATTATATAAAAAATATTTATTGTAGAATACTAGAAAATTTTATGCAAAAGTCTACTGAAAAATTGGGATTGAAATTTTTTTTTTTGTAAATATTTAAAAAATTTATTGACAAATAAACAAAATTTATTTAATTTGACAAGTGAAAATTTAGTAACATTATATACTTTAATATAAAGTATTATTAATATTATAATATTTTGTATTTTGTTTTTTGCTTTGTGATATAATTTTTTTTGTCATCGCGATTGTTTTTTACAATATTCAAAACGAATCCATCATCGCTCCTGTTTAATATCTGCCGAAGAGTCTTCTTCTACATTTTTATATAATCTAGTAATTAGCATACTATCTTCTCCTCCAGGCGAGGACAAAACTTCCAACATAAAAATAAAACTTAAATAACAAATTAAGTGAGAAAATATTACTAAACATAAAAACATCGTTTGTAGAATGTTCCGAGTCCCTTTTTGGGATTGTTATATTATATCGTTGGTGGAAGGATTTCAAGAGCTTCAACCTTTTTTTTTTTTATTATGATAGAGATCGAGTGAAGAAGTAATTTACGTTGAGGAACATAAAATTAAACATCATGAAAGACCTACAGAGCTTTAAAAACGAATCGTAACTCAACTTATACAAACATTGGTCTTTATTGTGCTCATTAGTGTCATAGAGTCAGCTTCAATCCGATAATATAGTCAAAGAGCAAAAGAGAAGAAGAAAAAAAAAAGGAAAAGATGAAGATTAACAACGAGACATTAGAGAAAATATCATTTGTATAATTTATACTCTGCGATATATGAAAAGCTGATTATTATTTTTATTTTATTCAACTGAATAGCAAAATTCGTCTGCGAAATTAATAATTGTTAAATCACAGTAATATTATTATTATAAATACAATTTAACTAAATTTATTCAGGTTTTTTTTTTGCTATAATGTTCATCATTAAATTATAATAGTAATTAAAAAAAAATTATTATTTAATTTCTTCATTACATTTTATTTTTATTCGACTTCATTATTCTATATTATAAATAAACAACTAAATATAAACTTTGAATAAATGAAAAAAAAAAAAAAAATGAATGAATAAAAAGTTCACATTTTTTTAATCACCATTTTCAAAATTATATTTTATTCAAATTTTAGCGTTTTGAAATTAATTTATTTTTTCAGATTATATTCCAGTAATTTTCAAGTAATAACCGTCAAAAATCCATGGAGTTTTATTAAAATATTTCGCGGTATAACAATTAAAACCCGACTAAAGTACAAATTTTATCAGCAGAATTTTTTTTCCTTTATATTCTAATAAAAATTTTAAATTAACCAAGGAATTATAAACTTTTCAATTAATTTATTTATTGGTCGCGTACGTCTATTTATATATTTATATAATATTCCAAACGATGAAGGGAATGTGTGAGCAAATAGCAATAATTTAATACAGCAAAAGTGGGATTATATTGATAAATGAAGCGCTGGTGGTTATTGAGAATGTTTCAAGTTACAATTCTAATATGGCGCATTGTTATCGAAATATCTCAAATATTATATAAATTGTATATCACTACAGTTAAGGGTGGTTATGTATCAATCACTTACATATATACATATACAATATACATATATATTATATAATATTCCAAAGGATATATACATTAGTTATACAATTCATAAGTGTATACTGAAATGTAATTGAATTAAAAATTTTTTATAGAAATATATTTTCTAACGGAGACTAAAAAAATTTCTTCACCACTCCA